>CAWUFW010003820.1:1200000-1709096 GCA_963921515.1 Calotriton arnoldi
TTTACCTTTTGATCTATCAGTTGTTTGTTTTCTTTGTTGCCCTGTAGTTAGCCGGTGTACTCTGTGTTATTGGTTATGCAAATGCAGATGAACCAGCCCTGATCGTAAGGCACCCAAGAGGCACTTTGTAAGCATGGATTCCCATTATCATTAATTCACTGGGGAAGTGAAACAAGTGCAGTTGGCCTGTTTAGAAACCCTGAGCACATAGTGCCAGTTCGGAAGTTAAATATCCCCACAGGGGCGGCTACTCCGTTTGAGCGGAGCAGCGTCGCCCCACAGGCCAGAGCTGAAACATAATGTAATAAAGAGTATTTATTACCATTTTATTTTTCAGCAATCACCCCCTCCTGAACTGAGTGATGGGGCGGGGCCCGTACTGCCATGCCGAGTGGCTGCAGCAGAGAGCTGTGCGCTTTAAAATGTGCATGTCTCTTTGGCCGGCCGTCTTGGGCCGGCCAGCCAGACATGCGCATTTTAAAGTTCTCTAACCCAGCTGTCTTAGACAGCTGAGTTAGAGAAAGTGCAAGTCTCCAGTGCTCTTAGGAGCGCTGAGAGAGGCCGCTCTAGCCAATCCTGGTGCTGCTCTCATGCTGTGAGAGCAGTGCCAGGATTGGTTAGTGGAGTTTCCTGGTACCGCTGGAAGAGAGACAACCAGTTGAGGAGGACGTTGCGCCGTGTATTCTTTTATTTGCGTGCCGCCGCCCACCACCCTGGGTGCATAGCAGCCACCACTGCATCCTCATAGTAAAGTAAATTGAATAATGCTGAATGCTGCCAGGTGGGTCCCTTCTGAGTGCAGAAGAATGCCGACTCTGATTCCGTTGTGGATGCCAAGCGTGTAACACGCCACGGATTCGGTGTAGTCCGGCTCTGCGAATTATATCAGATGGTTAGTGTACAGTCTGGATCACTTTAAGCAGCTGTTTTATTCTTCTTTCACTTTAGCAATATTTCATCATGGTCTAAATGGGAGGCGGGGGAGTTTCTATGTTCACCTTCAAAAGCTGGCACTTTGAGGAGGTTTCCAAGTTTACCAACTTTGTCCAGCAGGCTTTGCGGCAGAATTTTTTCTTTAAAAAAGAGGGGTTTTTTCAAGAGCGTTTTCTTGCAAAACTTCTTCAGTGAGAATTGTCTTTCTGCCAGACTTGTTTTGCACTTTTTCTCTCAAAACCCACTTTCTATAGACACCTTCTCCTAGTATTTGCTTTTTAAAAACTTTGCAAATATCATGATGTTTATGAAGATTTAAAAGGATACAAAAAATCTTCAGAATGTTGTAAAGGAAAACCTTTCAACTTTGCGCCTTGCCAGTTCTGACGTGCTAATAAGGTTGCTACACATGAATGATTTGAGGCGTAATTGGATGTCGTTTAATCATGGTACATTACGTTGGTACATTAAGTTCCCAGCAGTATGTTTCAATTCCACATTTTGTGCATGCAGATCATAGCAATCTAATAATTGGAAACGGTGCCGAGAAATCTCAGAATTCTACATTTAACGTTTATGCTTCCTGTTTCGTTATTTAGAAACCGAAGCCCGTGCAATGAGGAGCAAATATTAAATTAAGCACAAGATTCACTTATGAAATAGCTCTTTACCTTGAAGATAGAAGAGCTCTCATTTTTTTTTAGGTTAAACTGAAAAAAAAATATTAACGTGTTTGTTTTGATGAAGAAAATTATTTACAAAAATATAGTTCTTCATGCAATAGTTTTGTGTTGCTGTTGCAAGATGGCTTCACTCATGAGAGGGAAATTACATGTTTTTCAAAAAAGGCTACAATCAAAAGAAAAGGACATCTTATCAAATATGCATTTGGCCGGATCAAAGATGTTCGTTTCCTGCGTGGGCAGATGACATCGCAGCCAACTCTAGACAAGCCTGCGTCCAGTTGTCAGAACAGGACATCGCTCTGGGCGCTTTCCAAACATACTAGGCCTCGTGACTATACATGTATCAGGACCTGTAGAGCAGGACCTGAATTCGATGGGGAGAACATATTTGAGAGCGTGTTTATCCTGTGCTCCCACGGAGAAGGACCACTTCCTGTTGAAAGAAATGGGAGCCAATTCCTATTGGCCTCTTTTGATATATTTGTGTCTGTAGTGCCAATATGGTACTTGACAGTTTATCAAACTGAATTACATTTTGTACAAAGTTGAGAAAGATTTAACAAGCAGAGTGCATGTTTTATATCACAACAAAACAATCTTTACCAAACCCAAGACATAGATTGAGACCTATATCTGACGTGTTGTGTCTTGTGTTTTGTAGAGGGATTGATAATCTGTGAGTAAATGTGTGCTAACCGGGGCCAGCTTTGGGGCAGCGTGACCGGTGTCACTGCACCTGGCGCCAGGCTGGGGTCGGGGGAGGGACAGGGTGCTGGCTGGTTGTGCTGTGTCTTGAAATATCTTAAAGGATTAAAAGCACTTGCTGAAGAGTTCCTTGTGTGTCCATTTTCATGCAACAATGAACATGTCAAGATAACTCTAGTAATTAGAGCGTGTTTTTTTGTGTGGTGGCAATTTTGACTCGTCATAAAGTAGGGCTGCAGGTTAATATGCTTACTTTGCAGGTGTACCTTGTACATCAAAAAACTGTATTTTATATAGAAAGCTCGGTGGATTACTGACTTTGTCAGAGAGATCCTTTTGTTACTTGCACTTCATAAATGTCAATCCTAATATAGCACAGTGAGCTATGAACTGTCATCAGATTGGAGAGAATAGGCTACAACGTTATATTGTTTCCCCCAGTTTTTTATTATCCTAATGGTGCAAAACAGGATTTGTTTGAGTAGACATAAATTCTTATTAGCAAGCTAATCCAACCACAGTGTTATGTTTTAAATCCTGAGTTTGTGCTTACCCAGACCAAGTACTCTTAAAATATACTGCCTACGAGTATGGATGGCAAGTGACTCCTGCACCTTGTAGTCCTCTTTGTCATGCGTAACATTTCCTACATGCTGATTTACACATGTACGATTCATTGTCGCTGTATAAAGGGTGAATGATGTAAAGTGTTCTGAAACCCTACACTGGTAGGACTAGCGCTATAAAACAAATTAAACACCTGTGAGAGAGGGGCTATGGAGAGGTGATGGGCACTGTTGGAAGGTGGTAGTGAGGGAATCCGTGGCGAAGAAGGTCACTGGGGGGGGACTCCAATAAAGATTGCCACACCAGGTGCAACCAGCGCTAAAGCCAGCCCTGGTGGTAAAAATGTCAGTTCTTTGTCTCTTGCTGTGGCTGGAAGCTGTAATCACCTTGCTCTTCCCTTTTTACTGAAGCTCATAGTCGGTTAGTGTGTCTACATTAGTCCTTCCTTTATGTTTATTGTGAGAGCATGCAGGCTCGGATGCGCAAGTCCTGCCTTCAGTAACCTCAGGTAGGTTCATCCCTTTCTCCTTTGGCATCATCAGTGGTTGTGTCTAAGTCTAAGTAAAGCAGCTTCCCATTGCTTCGGCTGAGGAATGTTTGCTACCTGTACCAGTCCCTTACTCACGCTATACTTCCTTTGTCTTCATCAAGACAGGGGTATAACGAAACTTGAGGGGGCCCCCTGCAAAGTGCATCGAGAGGGCCCTCCATGTTTCGGACCCAGTCAGGTGCTCTCAGCCCGCCCGTGCATAGTGCCGGAGGGGGCCCTCTGGAGCTTGGGCCCCCAAGCATCACGGGAGTTGCAGGGGTTACTGTTACGCCACTGCAACAAGAGCTAGTGCCTGAATTATGCCCCTTGGCTCCCTCTCTCTTCTTTGATTAATGAGGATAAGGTTATGTTACATTACAATTCAATGAGAGTATGACTTATCATTCAGTCTTCCTTTAGGCTTCAACAAGCATAAAGAGAGGGTCAAGAGGCACAGGTAAAGGGGTCTTTGGGACAGGCGGCATCATCGCTAGCAAGGGTCAGGGACACTTTCAGCACTACCTTTTAACAATGAATGTGCAAAGTATATTCTGTAACCGCACACAGTGACTTAACAAGTGCAGAGTTGCACAATGTTCTTGCCAGAGCCGGTCCGAGACCAGGGGCCCTGGGCTTGTGCTCTGTAGTTGTGGGCTGTGAAGATCGATGGCTTTCCATGACTTCACCTGCAGGTAAAACCTCACACCAAGCAAAAATGTTTATTGTGAACGTTTTTACAAAATTGTGTCCCCTTCCAGACTCTTGCTCACTGTTGAAGGGGATTATCGGAAGGAGACCATGGGCACTAGGGGTATCCATCATAGGATTATGGAGCCCTCACACACCGAAGTGTCATGCTTCATCATCGGGCCTGCTCCTTGTCGGGCTGGCCCTGCATAAAGGGTTCTTTATCGCAAATCTTTTTCCTATGTGAGAACACTGGGTTAATATTGCCTCCGGCGACCTGGGTGCGTTGATGAGAGTACCTTGAGGCACTTTGTTTTTGGTCCTGATGAAATGCCGTGGATCCCTTCAGTATTTTCAGTGGTCCGGAATATAGAATCTAAAGCTGAAACGATCTGATGTGCAGCCTCAGCAGCACTTTACGCTTAGAGGATGTTGGATATAACGTATGTGAGGTCAGACGTAAAGAATGAGCTTGTTTGACTTTGCTTATTGAAATGAGATATTAATGGTGCTCCATCCCTCCTGCAGAATCCTAGCGGACAATCCATTCCAGTGCTCCTGTGACATCATGTGGATCAAAATATTCCAGGAAACGAACTTCCTGAACTCAGAAGCTCAGGATTTGTACTGCTATGACGACAACAGGAGGAAGATCCCTCTCTCGGAGATGGACATTCCCAACTGCAGTAAGTCAAATACTTCAAAAGTTTACAAATGGTTACATTGCAAAGATGTCGCTTTTGAAATCTGTTTTACAGTATTAAACTGATGAAAAAAATACAGGAAATTATCAGGACACGTTTCCTTGACTTGCATTGGGAACGGTTTAAAACGCTCATAGTGACTCACTGGACGGTGATTGGCCCTGATCGGAAAGCGTACAGCTCTTTTAGTGGCAAATGTAAAGCTAATGTGATTAGATATTTGTGATGGGTTCATCTTTCAAGACCAGTGCTTGCTTTTTTACATCAGCTGTGCATGATTTCTTTTCAAGTAACTTCAACAGCTCCCACTGTGTGTGAAGGCGCAAGCGTGGGCGACACTGCCTAATTTTCAATTATGTATCATGCATGATCAGCAATTTGTGCACATGGGCTGAGAAGGGACTCCAAAATATTTTCTGCTATTCTATCACGTCAGTGGAGAACTGCTACTCCTTGCCATAACCAAGGCAGGCGCGGCCGGCACAGGTAAGACCAGTGGGGCAGGGCTGAATGGGGCGGGGCAGGGCTGGGTGGGTGGGAAGTCGACAGATGACGGGATAGGTAAAATTAAATAAAAAAATTAATAAAACCACTTAATTTGCACTCGTCACATCGCCGACTCGGTAATGCGGCGAGTGCAAAGTAAGTGGTTTTATTTATTTTTGTATTTAATTTTACCTATCCAGACGTCTGTGACTTACCCCCACCCCCACCCCACCGCTCTTACCTATCCCAGCCGCACCTCCACTAAGGGCATGAACATCTGCAGACATCTTATAAGCGTGTCAACTGACATGAAAGCTAGGTCAAATTAGAGTGCAGCACTTGCAAAGCGAGAAAAAACCTTGAAGCCCAGATCCATTGAAGAGTCTTGAAGTTTCGTTTTATTGCCCACTAAACTTCCAGCCTCTTCAATGGATCTGGGCTTCAAGATTGAGGGCAGGTGCACTCAACGCCCTTTTATTGGCAGGGTCACCGGACTGGTGACACCTGAGAGAGATGGGTGGGGGAAAGTGTAAGGATAGACCTATAGGAGAGATGGTTGTCCTGCGACATGTCCCATAGCCACTAGAGAGGTCACCTACCCCACATATATGTGCACATATTCACAACTAGACCGCACTGTTCCTTCTCGCACAGAAGAAGTCCACCACAAGTAGTTACAGACCGCGGGTGATTGGTTCTTCACTAAAGGAGGAGGTGAAGATGATGTGGTGAGTTGGCGAACAGTCCTGGGCTGACTGTCGACACTTCTGCTGCCAGGTATTTGTCTTTCAGTTCTCTGCAGCTCTTCCACCGCGGACATTTTGTTGATTGTGGTGACATTGATAACGGCAGGTTGCAGGTCCAATGAGGCGATGCATCCGCTCTGTAATCAGGTCCGGGGAGTGTGGGTGCAAGGGTGAAATGTGAGAGGGGCAACATATTGAGTACTGAAAATGAAGCACCCCGAGTTTGCTTTATTTCTGATCTCTACCCTTAGGCACACGCACAGACGAACAGAGATGCATATGCGTGCACACACACACACACACACAAAACACACACACACACATAAAGCTAAACAAGATTGAGCATGCAGTTCTGGAAGTTTTTTCACCCATTAATTTATCCTTGTAGAGTCCTATATATGGGTCCTCAGGCTTGTTTAGAAACAGAGAACTATCCACAATATTAAAACTGCCTCTAAAGGAGCAGAGCTTTCTAGCGAAAGCTGAGAGAATTAGGTACATAATTTGCGTTTCTCGAATAGCATTCTTTAGTCAATATAAAAAAGATTACATAGCAACAAAGTACGAACACCTCTAGGAATGGCAAAAATCTGGAACAAGTGTACACACAAATTACCATTATTTTCAAAGCTGAGCAGGTGTGCATAGTCCTGTGTGGGGGTCCATACAGCTTTAAGTTTAATGATGGAGTGACACCACCTTGACTAAACACAAAGACCAAATAGTTTTGGGGCGTTGCAAGGACACAACATATGTTAAACATTTTCATAGATGTGATTACAAGCTCTGCAGGCACCTTACCATTAGCTCAAACACCAGCATAACACAAACAAAGAAATAACAGGAGTTACTCATATGCCATCCTTTTCGTGTTTTGAGTCTTTTTTAAAGTATTTCTTTATTGAATGTTAATAACAAAGAAAAAAACATAGACCCATTGTAGTGACAATCACAGTTACGAAAATGAATCATTCTGTCTCATTACCCCATATTATCAAGCATAGGTAAACAAAGAAAACATGCCGTACATGTATAGGTCTTCATCATACTCTGCATGGCAGTCATGGGACATTACAAGATTATGCCGACATGCGTAACCTTCCACGTCGACATAGTAACGCGTTATAATATCGTAACATACACCAGTATGGCTAAAGCCAAGGTGGAAGGGGATAAAAGAGAAGAAAAAGATAAACAAGATATAAGGAAAGTGGAAGATATACTCGGGGACGTGTTTTGAGTCTTGAGCACCTAGTCCAAAGTGCTGAGCAAGCTTTGCTCCAAAATACAAATCCTAGCAGTGGTTTCATTCATATCAAAAAGAACAGTTAGCAGCATGAATTCAAATTAAAAATGCAACCACTCCCTAATGCAACGATTTTAGCTGGCAGAACCCTTTTAAAGGTTGATAGATGCCACCAAACCACTGGGGTGGTCTTAGAACAAATCTGTCAGTCCAATTGTCTGTCTGTGCCATTATGTGACTGCATATTGTACGGCCAAATAAATCCTAAATGACTGCAGTTCTTCAGGTAGGAATGGACCATTTGAAAAAAAAAAGTAAAAATCTAAGGGGAAAGGCGAGGTGGGTAAACACCACACCACAGTTGCACTTTCATTTGCCAATGGCTCCTTCAATGTTCACTGTAAATATTTTAGCAACTCAATTAAGCAGAAAACACTGAATGCAGTAGACCTTGAAGTGTGTGCAGCCATCCCTCCTTCTCAAGTGGTTACATGTTTTAGATCTTCTCGCCCTCCATAGAGCACAGACTGTTCCCTGTTTATTTTACTTTAAGCAAAAATTTTAGTCTAGTCGTGTATGAGGTTTGGGCCCAGACTTCCCCTTTTCATAAGAATTAATTGGCTTGGAAGCAGCGATCAAATTGAAAATGGCGAAGGCACGTTTCTCTGGAATCCTCATCATGCAGGAAACCCGATAACCCAACATGCATTTCAGTTTTAATGAGAAATGTCTGTGTATTTCCTAAAACCCAACCTGCCCGCACTGTAAACCCCTATATTTCCAGAGTTTGGTGCTGACCTGCCAGAGGCTCATGGGTAATACTCTCTCCTGCACCACCCGGTGCAAAGGCGAAGGGATCAAACGCACCTGATTCGCGGTGGGGGATGATCATGCTTGTTCTCCATTTGTAGCGACTTGTCAAGCTCTCCGCCTCCTATCCCTTTTGGATTGCTGAATTATGGAGGAAATTATCTTACAGCTATGAAGTCACTTCACTTAAAATACCATTTTCTTTTTTTTCTCCATCTGAAAATTGCAAGGCGGCAACACGAATGGCAGATGCAGGAAACCAGTCGGTTCCCGTACGTGGTTGAACATGAAACAGTTAGGCTGGTCGGTTTTGTGTGAAAACACCAAGCTTGCCAATGTCAGTGTCACAGACTTTTGGTTTGTGACCTGTGTAGGATATGAGTGTAAAATAACTTAAATGAAGTCATTAAAGAGGCTGTCAAGAATCACCATAGCAACCCAGAATTCAGCAGAGCGTTCATACAGTTGTTTCCTAAAATAGAGATTTTGACTTAGGTAGAGCTTTAACATTCCCCAATCATGACTGTATCGTTAGTGCTTGAAGTAGAACCTAGGGAGGGGTGTCCTTCAAAGGAATTGAGTGAAAAGTGATTAGGGGACCCAGATTGAGTTTAACAAGATGATATCTAGACCCAGGGTCTTTGAAAGACTGCAGCTTTACCTACCCCCTACATCTAATTTATCAAATCCCAACCCGTATTACTAAATGTGAAAATTTCCTTTGGTGAAGATTTTTGCTTCACTGCTAGGAACATAATTGATCCTGTCCTTTGGAAAATATAGTTTACGGTTTGGGGAGAAGGAAACTTGTCTTTGGGGTACAGTAGCTAACCTTCAATGCAGCCTGATGAAGGACCATGCTGCGCACATTTTCAGTTCCATGAGCTGAAACCATGGTGACTCTTGTCAGCCCTCCAGATTGTTCAGTTGTACCTGAAAATCATGTTTATAACAATTAGCAAACGAATAGCCCATGACTTTCCACCAAACCATTTGGAGAACGCGAGTAAGCTGGCGAAGAAGACGCTCATCTGGGCTTTGTGCAGTTTGGGAACTTCATGTTGGAAGAGAGGGAGCCTTGGGTTCACGTTCCGGCTGTGGTGCCACCCACGCTGGGGCCCATGCATGGACATTATCTGTGGCAAATTAGAAAGCGTTTTCCGACCCTGAGGGACGAACCAATCGATCGATATGTCATAAAACACCTGAGAAGGGATTAGTCCATGCTGATCTTTGAGTAAGATCTCAACTTTGAAGCAGTGAGCTAGGGGAACCCTCTAGGGGTGATGCCTTGATTCAGTTTGACTCCTAATGCCCCTCAGTCTATTGACACTCACCTCTAACTTCACATATACTGTTCTCTCAAGGAACCATAAGGCGACACAGAGTGCGCCATAAAAATCCAAATATATAGAGAATGGTTCCCACTGGCAGACCAACCTTGGTGCAACTGGATTGCAACAGCCCGTGTATAAGCTTTTTCCCAATGAAAATCATCACGGTTGCTCCGTTGACTTCAGTAGATCTTGTAAAATTTTGGTAGGGTCTGAAACATGTGTTCTGACAGGCGTTAGGCAGCACCCTCCCTACGCCCATTTTCTGCCCACATCTGATCTGCTGACAAATCACTCTTATTGCAGTGGGCGACATCTTTGATTTGTTGCCTGTTTTCTGCATTACCACATTCTAAAGTGCCCTAAAGCAGCATCCGGTTTGTCTGAGCGCTATGCAAAAGTCAAATAGAATTCCTATTACAAATTGTGAAATTCCTCCAGGCAGCTCTAATTTCTGAAGCATGGGCAATGGTTTCTACATTATGATGTGCAGTTTTCCAAGGTCACAGAAATCTCATCAGCAGCATGTCACAGATTAACTGGAGCACGTTGTTGTGATTGGTAATGCATCTAATGAGACGGTACTGGATTATTTAGCAATACATATGGTACAGTACCCGCTACCACCATGTTGCAGTGCTGCCAACAAAGGTACTCATTGGTACCCGTTTGCATCAATAGCCGAAAGATGTACGTTTGTGTCAACTGTGGCGCGCTTTTATTTCAGCTGGTACATTAAAGCACGGCTTTATCAGCATTGATGACCGTATATAATATGTTTTGGTGTCTAACGTGTAAATCTGAACTGCATGATAAATATAACTTAAATGTGTGTTTCTGACAATTCATGGTAAAGATGAACATCACAATTTCATATATGTTCCTCATCATTTGCTTCCATTTCTGGCTTTATATGTCCTATTCTTCGGGAGTGTGGCTTGACCATACCTGGTATTTAATGATTATATTTTAGAATCAGACTCATGTGTTGGTCTTCAGAATGACCCTCTCAGTGCTGGAGATCAACAGAGATTGAGCCAATCCGCGCCCGCTTTCAATTGATAGAGTTGTTGCTGCTCGTGGCAGCTTCAGAAGACTAGCCTTCTTGCACGAGCTCTCTACGGCAGTCAGGCCAATGCAGTCAAGCTGTGGAAAAGTTCTCATGTTAAGACTTCTCAAAATATACTGTGCGATTTGAAATACGTGCCTCTGAGCAGATCCCTGCCATAATGAGGCATCTGTTGGGTCTTGCTTCTATCTGTTTAATAGAATTGGTTCTATCTCTTCTGTTTGTTACTAAATATATAAAACCTATAATGTAATAACACAACACACTTTCATTTTCATTTCAACGCCTGATCAAAGAATTAAGGGTACCGTGTACCAATAGCTATTCCAAACCAGTATCTGCAAATTTCACGCCAACTGATTTGCGAACGGGTATGAAATTTGCAATGTGGCCGCTGTACAAAGAGGGTGCATCGCAAACTGTCCATTTGCTGGTGGTCATTAACGCACCTGCCTAATGAATGTTAAACATGCATGTCACAATTTCCAACCTCCGCGAATGGCTTTCAGTGCAGGGATAGTGCGCTGCTACATGCCGTGTTATCGTATGGAGGCATGCGGCACACCATTACAGTTCTCTACCAGGCACGCAACGCCCATTGGGCTCAAAGGGCTTCAGCCCCCCGTCGTGTGTGTCAGCCCGGCTGAGACAGCTTTCCTGGCACACACACAACCGCACCTGAGTACTTCACAGGTCTTTAAAGGACCATTCACTTGCTAACGAGGCTTTGTTGTGTTTTCACCCCTTCTTAGAGCCCCTGCATCTCCACTCTGCATATTGCTGGAAGAATCAGCCCCCCCCCCCGAAATTTGGCTCTAGTTGCGCCTCTGTCCTCTACAATGCACTGCAGTACACAGCACAGGAGAATTCTGGGGGAGCACGGTACAGGTGGATCATAGCTGTATCCCAAACACTAACAGACAAACAATGGGGTCAGGCACTACAGCACACCATGGGGGTGTCTCGCAACCCGAGAGTCCGGTTCACACAGTTTAACTTTGTACACCAAACATACCTCACCCCACATTCAGCTCTTGTATCCCGGGGCATACTCGGAATGCCCCAGGTGCAGGACCCCGGACGCCGGCTTCTACCATATGATGTAGGAGTGTACGGTATTCCAGCGCACTTGGGGAGAGGTAACTGAAATCACAGCCGAGATGGTGGATCACACGCTCTTACCCACCCCAGATTCTTCTGTGTTGGGGATATGCCCTAAAGCGAAAGAAGACAAATATATGCATAATCTTATAGACATTGCTTTCATTCTATTTAAGCGCCAAATCGCTATGACACGGAAAGCACCCACAGCCCCAGATATCAAGAGGTGGTTAAACTATGCTACAGACATAGGCTCATGCTGAGTCAGACGTGCTCACGGGTGCGTGCCTTTGAGGGGGGGACACAGTGGACAGGTAATGTTGGGAAACCTACATTCAGAAGAGAGAAGCAAAAAATGATGACCGCCCTCTCTGAACCCAGTGTACACCCCATTGACTGCCCACATGTGACATGGTCGGTAACTCGGGGCTGTCTGGGCTGTGAGACCCCTCATGTCCAGGGGAGATTCACCGGAGGGTGGTGGGGATGGTTTGCCGATAGGTGACAGCACGCATTACTATGTGAGCCCTGTCAGCTGTGCCCATTCCACTCCAGGCTCAACCGGCTCCCTTATCACTAAAAACAGGATGGCCTGATGGAAGAGGCACCATGAGAATGAGCATACGGCATCAGCCATTAATGTATGTGTTGATATTATATCTGAGCATAGAGCTGACTTACTGTTTAAACATTGCCGTACCGATGGACACCCACTAGTTCTTCCTCGTCTAGGTCGTCCATTGACACTAGAAATACACGAAAGCAATGTGATAATTCCACTGTATGAATAGTAGTTTGAATATGTTTATTCTTCAGTACGTTTGGCTACTCCGAGAACTGGAGGAGATGAATTCGTTGATATGACTCCTTGGTATGTACTGTTGTTTCAATCTATAATAAACCAATAAAATACATTTTTTTAAAAAAGTTTATGCAGGGATAGTGGGCTGCAAAAAAAAGCAGACCTCCATCCCTGCATTCACATTTCCAAATGGAAGACTTTTTTTAATAGCAACCTGTGCTATTTAAAGGAACAGGTAGTTCTTTTTAAATAAATGTTTTCCTTTGGGGAAGACATTAGGTGGAGCAGACAATGCCCCGATGCCCCACTCTCTGCTTCACCTGAGGTTGCCTGGCTCTTCTCCTTTGCGGATCATATACCAATCGATGACAGTAGTTGGTATACGATCCATGGTTTGTGACCTCAAACGCCATCACAAACCATTGATGCATTTCATTGTGACTCACAATTCAGAGAAACGCCCCTCTAATATGAGACCTGTAATGTGTCATCGAATCCCATTTGCGAATCAGAACAACTTTTCTGACTCACAAATGGGGTTTAGTAAATTGAAGCACATTGTTTTGCAGTCACAGATCCTCTGATATTGCAAACCGCAGGCCTTGGAACTACGAAAATGTATTGTACATGAGGACCATTGTTGTACAAAGAAATACAAAGTCTTGATCTCTTTCAACGACTCCACACTTTTTCTCGATTCACTGCTTAGCGTCATAGTACACAAGCTTTCAGTCTCCAGGGCACAAAGGTTCCTTCCTTGCATTATGAGCATACCTAAAACACTTTCCGGGTATCCAAAACTGCCTTTTCTGAGATACAGTCACACTTCATTAAGTCTGTCATCAGTCATGCTCAGTATCAGCTCCATGTCTACACACTGGTCTGTAGATTGATATCTCTTTCAGTGATTCCTGCAAGACATGACAGTGTAGTCAAGCTCATATCAATTCTTTCGGTTTCAGTGTTTTCAAAAACAGTTTTGTTTCATCATCTCTTTTTCAGCATCAATGCAATTTCCTTTGATGGTACGTTTTTTCTGAACCCTTTTCATCGTGACATGAATGCATTTAATTGGTATTTAAAAATAAAGTTATTATTGCTTTAGAATTAAAATATTTTAACATATTTTTTCCATTTTAATAACTTTTTTTTATTTTTCCCTATACATTACCATAGGGAAATTCTGAAGTCGGGAAAGAGATCTCCCTATGGTAAAATATAGGGGAAAGTTCCCTATACTTCACCATAGAGCGATCGCCACCCCAGAGGTAAAGAATTAAAACAATTTTTTACGTTTTTTTTAAGTTTATTAAACTTTAATACATTTACCAAAGATTTTTGTATGTTAAATATTGATGTAAAAACATTGTTATATGTTTATTTTAAATGTATAATAAAAGAAAAATGCTATAGCATTGATAACGTCCTTTTGAATTAATAAGAAATTAATTTAAATATACTAAGTTAAATTAAGTTTGTGAAATTTAAGCTGAAAGAACACCTAAAGTAAAAATATATACATATTTTTAGTAACTTATTAATAATTATTAAAAGTGATGCATAGAATTAATTAAAACTAATGTAAATATAATTTAATAAAAATTCTTTTAATCATTTTTTAATTCAAAAAAGGTTATTATAATATGCTAAAATAAAATAAAAATATGTTTTATTTTTAGATAATTTTTAAGCATTTCATTATATTTATTCATATTTTTAAATATTTTAATGAATTCAATGTAATTCAACATTATTTCTTATGGGGGTCTATTTTAAGTCCCTACTTGTTTTATGGGAGGGTGCTGCAGTACCAGTTACTCTAAGATAGAGTACATTTACTACTGTTTTTTGGTCCTGTTTGACAGTAGTAACTATAGAAGTACAGTTTGCAACTAGGAGTTGGGTACTCTTTTGTGGGTGGGTTCATGTCCTTTCCTATACTCCTCTCTTAATCTCTCCTTACTCCTCCCCTTTTATAGTAAGTATTCCCCTTACTAGCAACTCTGCCCAGTCCTTCCCACATATACTACCAAAACATGTACCTACGCGTGGAGAGGCTCCGCAGTCGGATTGGAGAACTCCAGACAAAAAATGATAGAACAGGCAGCGGCGTAAGCCAACTCACGTAGTTTGTGAATAGTTTTTTGTTGTACAATTGCAGTACTATTGTAGTACTACTACAAAAGTACTACAAAATAGAGTTTATGAAAAGGTCCGACCCAAGTGCTCCGCTACTTAGCAGCGGCAACAGAGAAGGCTCTGTCTCCAAACGTAGGAGTAATGACTAATGCTGTTTTTTAGGCCATTCTTGTCGGATCGTTAATTTGGTAGCGTTGATAGAGTTGGTTTTCCAATAGCAGTAAGGATCCTGATGATCCAATATAGTTGGATAGAAGAAGCTAGCGCCATTAATATCAGTCAGGAATGACAGGTAAAAACGTTTTTTTTGTGTTAAAAGGTTCTCTTTCATTCCAAAGATAAAGCTTCTGGAGTGACATTGGACCTTGTAGCTAGAAACAGTTTTGCTTGTGAAAACCACTAGCAGCAGTGATATCCTCTTCACTTTTAAATATTATTCATCTATGTTTTATTTTAATAAACTTATTTTGGATGCATGAATAGTGTTGCTCTTCTGGCTAGTTCTTACATTATATAAACCTATAAAAAGCTGGCTTTCTTCCCTACCGTGTGCTAGCTCAGCTAATTTGCCTCTAATCCTAAAAAATGCCTGCAGCTAGACTGCAACCTTCTTATGCACTCATGCACACAACATAGCTTCATAGCCATCGAGTTGATAAAGCAGTGTTTTCATATGGTGTACCATACCCTGCTTCTTCAATACAGTCCTCTGCCCCAGAAACAACAGAACATGTTAGACAGTCCTTGCTGCACCCTCACAGGCAGAAGAAAGCATCATAGGCATATCAATTAAAATGAGATGCTCCCATAAGTGCAACTTCCCGCACTCATACCAACACTTGCAGGTGCTAGAGGCAGTCCATCTGCGCAATCATGAGCACAACTCAGCACCAGGGATATTTAAGGGACCTAACAATACTTACTAACAAATCAACACACACCTCACGTAGCTCAGTCCTCACAATGACCACAGAATTGTTCGGATAGCCCCCTTGCATCCTCTCCCATACCACACAGCACCAAACCAAATAGTTTGTTACCTAACAACACAACCCAACAGAGTCTTCCCTTTAGTGGTCAACGATTCAAGATTGGGAAATGATAAAAGCAGCAACGTCCTTAACTCACTCACTTACACAGAAACAGTAGGACCACATACAACATCATCATGAATCACTACAAAAGAGCACGCATACATGTACTAAAATACTTGACTCCCGGTGAAAGCCCAGAACCACTCTGACACGCACATCCAGATTGCTGGCAGTGCTAAAAGGCACATGGTGCCCCGGTGGTAAGGAAAGACGAAGATTGAAGAGAAGGAAAAATGACTCACGAGAGCCTCTGCATCATGGTTAAAGCACTATGCTGCATATATTTTCAGTGTATGCATAAAATATTTACCAGACCTTCAGAGCTGGCTCTGAGGTTTAGCCTTCCTATACTGGCTAGAGGTGTAGACGGTAAGAGCTGGCTCTGAGGTTTATCCTTCCTATACTGGCTAGAGGTGTAGACGGTAAGAGCTGGTTCTGAGGTTTAACCTTCCTATACTGGCTAGAGGTGTAGACGGTAAGAGCTGGCTCTGAGGTTTACCCTTCCTATACTGGCTAGAGGTGTAGACGGTAAGAGCTGGCTCTGAGGTTTAGCCTTCCTATACTGGCTAGAGGTGTAGACGGTAAGAGTTGGCTCTGAGGTTTATCCTTCCTATACTGGCTAGAGGTGTGAGACGGTAAGAGCTGGCTCTGAGGTTTATCCTTCCTATACTGGCTAGAGGTGTAGACGGTAAGAGCTGGCTCTGAGGTTTATCCTTCCTATACTGGCTAGAGGTGTAGACGGTAAGAGCTGGCTCTGAGGTTTATCCTTCCTATACTGGCTAGAGGTGTAGACGGTAAGAGCTGGCTCTGAGGTTTATCCTTCCTATACTGGCTAGAGGTGTAGACGGTAAGAGCTGGCTCTGAGGTTTATCCTTCCTATACTGGCTAGAGGTGTAGACGGTAAGAGCTGGCTCTGAGGTTTATCCTTCCTATACTGGCTAGAGGTGTAGACGGTAAGAGCTGGTTCTGAGGTTTATCCTTCCTATACTGGCTAGAGGTGTAGACGGTAAGAGCTGGTTCTGAGGTTTAGCCTTCCTATACTGGCTAGAGGTGTAGACGGTAAGAGCTGGCTCTGAGGTTTAGCCTTCCTATACTGGCTAGAGGTGTAGACGGTAAGAGCTGGTTCTGAGGTTTAGCCTTCCTATACTGGCTAGAGGTGTCGACGGTAAGAGCTGGTTCTGAGGTTTATCCTTCCTATACTGGCTAGAGGTGTAGACGGTAAGAGCTGGCTCTGAGGTTTAGCCTTCCTATACTGGCTAGAAGTGTAGACGGTAAGAGCTGGCTCTGAGGTTTATCCTTCCTATACTGGCTAGAGGTGTAGACGGTAAGAGCTGGTTCTGAGGTTTATCCTTCCTATACTGGCTAGAGGTGTAGACGGTAAGAGCTGGTTCTGAGGTTTATCCTTCCTATACTGGCTAGAGGTGTAGACGGTAAGAGCTGGTTCTGAGGTTTATCCTTCCTATACTGGCTAGAGGTGTAGACGGTAAGAGCTGGTTCTGAGGTTTATCCTTCCTATACTGGCTAGAGGTGTAGACGGTAAGAGCTGGCTCTGAGGTTTATCCTTCCTATACTGGCTAGAGGTGTAGACGGTAAGAGCTGGCTCTGAGGTTTAGCCTTCCTATACTGGCTAGAGGTGTAGATGGTAAGAGCTGGTTCTGAGGTTTAACCTTCCTATACTGGCTAGAGGTGTAGACGGTAAGAGCTGGCTCTGAGGTTTATCCTTCCTATACTGGCTAGAGGTGTAGACGGTAAGAGCTGGCTCTGAGGTTTATCCTTCCTATACTGGCTAGAGCTGTAGACGGTAAGAGCTGGCTCTGAGGTTTAGCCTTCCTATACTGGCTAGAGGTGTAGACGGTAAGAGCTGGCTCTGAGGTTTAGCCTTCCTATACTGGCTAGAGGTGTAGACAGCGGTCTGGAAGCAAACCTGGTGGCAACTTAATTTTTCAGTCCCTATTGTTCATTTATGTTGTCACAAGCTTAATCTAATATACTTGGAGGAGAAGCTTTCACAGTCGAGCTTCATTCATTCTGTTCCATTTCCTCAATTCCTCTTCTACCTAATATTTTGCCTTTGTGTCCACAAGTCTTGCACACCTTGCAACACATTTGACTGGAATAGATCACAAAGTGATATCAAATGGAGGGGAAATAAAAAATGTAATTTACTTTTCAAATGTTTGCTGTAGAAGAGGCTGAAGCGTACTATTGCAGAAGATTGGTGTCATCGCTTTTCATGATGTCAGCCCTCCTCGGGATGAAATCATGGTTAGAGGTTGGTTTCCACCAAAGCTGCCCAGTGGTGTGTGACTTGTTTTTCAGTCTGGTGCCAGAGGGATTTTGGTGTCTCTCACCAGGACAGATCAGAGCCATGCTTCTTAAGGGTTTTGGATGGAAACTGAGGGTTGTGGTTCTGATTTTCAAGGACTTGAACTTCACTGTGTTCAATGAGTGTGTCGTGCTTGCCCTTCCCAAGGTTGTTCGTCTCTACTTTCAGACATAGCCCAGAATTGCATGCTGCTGTGCGAATGTCTGATTTTGTCTAGCCAATGCCCATCGAGTGATTTGTTCAGCTCTGTGTTAAGTGCCCAACACTCTTAAGCAGATTAGACTTCTCTTGGCGGGATTCCAGCTTTAGGAAAAAGCTCTGGTAATTGTTTGTGATCTTGCATGTGAATGCATAAGAGGAGATCCTGTGCCAGTGACTTAGGCTGGGAGCAGCGAGGGTCGGTATGGATTTCAGATGTCGGATACACATTATGTTAGGTGGACAGATTGCATGTTTATAGTGCCATGCCTAATAGGCACTGAAGGTCACAATCTGGTTTGATGTTTATTAGGTGGTGATCAAAGCACAGGGGATGTCTTGAAAATACGAGTTCACTCATGTCAAACACAAAAATGACTCTGTGACCTTGTCTTGCCAGCTGATGGACCGGGTTTGCTTTAAAAACCCAAGCATTGTTGTCGTCCACTGTCCTGTGAGCCTGTTCATAAAGACGTTGGATATGCTTAGTGGACAAGTCCTTACAGCTATCAGTGGTCATGCAAATGAGGCCCACCGCCCCAGGTTACTACTGCTCCTTCACAGCTACAGAGTGGTTGTAGTTCTGCCCAGAACATTGTCTGTACAGTGCTCTGTTAATTGTGCACAGACCTCCTTGACACATCAGTGCATGCACTCAGAGGGCATCGAGAATAGTCCTGGCCTTATGTGTTGGATTACTGTGACAAACATGCAGGGCACATCGCTCAGACACATCAGTCCATGGATCCAGAACACATCGGGAATAGGGTGGGCTTCACATGTTGATGCACTATTGTCTTGTGGTTTGTGGCCTCCTGGCCTGCCTGGATACGTTGGCACAGGCCTGGCTGCCATGATGACTTTTGCGCACGTTACTCTTGGCCGTTGTTCTGTCGCCCTCTGCTCCTGCCAAGTTATTTTACAACTGTCTGCATTTTCTGTTTCTCACCTTTTCTCCTGTTCCCTTTGGGCTCAGTCTGAACAACAGTTACAAGGTCGAACAACACGTCCCTGGTTCTTACTGATTTGGCCTGTCCCTCGCACCTAGACATAACACCATGTACAGCTGCCATGGAGAAATTAGTGTGCTTTTAATATTGCGGTTCGCGCGAGCTAGACACAGTTGGAGAAAACCTTTCCAGGGAGAAGAGCTGTGATTGTCTGCTGATGTAGTTCTGCATCTAGAGACTGAGGTATGGGGGTTCGCTAGTCAAAGCCCAGAGGTCTTCTATTTGTATAATAAACTAGCTTCCAGCACGGGGAGGGTGGTAATGTTAGATAGACATATATCCACTGCTTTATGAGATGCTTTCCCCGTTCGTATTCTATGGAGTTGTAACTATGCTGATTATATTATTCATATGTATTATGCTAGTAGTACTGACACGTGTACTGTATCTTAGAGCACGTAAGTTGAAATAAACATTTTGAACTATACAGTGTCTCTTATTACGCATGTTGTGGACAGGTACGAGTGTGACGAAAGAGTGTTCTTGCCTCTGCGAGTCCTGAGTGAGAGAGAGATACCATGTTCTGGGTTGTCTAATCATTGGTACATTAGTGCTAATGGGACGCTAAGGCTAGTTGGGTTGGGGTTTTGGGTGCTAAGGTCTATGGTTGGCTCACCACTATATTCCGAGGTCCTATTATCCTGTCCATAGCTCTGTATGTGCAGAAACCCTATGACATGGCGCGACCAACGAGTGGGGCAGCTTATCTGCGGGACGCTTGAGTAGTACTTGTGCTTGTCCACAAAACCCTCACATTCGCTTCCGGAGGCGTGTGTGACGGTGATACCTCCTATATTGAAGTTTTTGTAGGTTCTTTCAAGCTTGAAGTTGTTAAAAAAGGTTTCTTAAACATAACCCTTTTTGTGCTGCCTCGTGTAAGGTTGTTGGATAAACCCGTTAGTAATGGCGGGTATAGACATAGCGGCGCATAGCCGCACAGCACTCCGGGATCACTTACGGGTGTATGGAGTGCCGGACGCGGG
This sequence comes from Calotriton arnoldi, assembly GCA_963921515.1. Lineage (NCBI taxonomy): Eukaryota > Metazoa > Chordata > Amphibia > Caudata > Salamandridae > Calotriton > Calotriton arnoldi. The sequence goes on from CAWUFW010003820.1 coordinate 1,220,156, forward strand.
AGTTGAGTTAGTCTTTGTGGTTCAAGCCGATCCGGCTTTCCACTTTGAGGTATTCTACTCTTGGATCACTTTTCCAGCAGTGGACGCAAACGATAATCTGTTCCATGCATATGAACACACTGACGTTCCCGCTGTCTATCGACCGTATACTACTCTTGAAGTACCGCTCACGGCTTGGCAACACCGTGTTTGGTTTAATGGCGCCCTCCCTCAACTGACTACCATGGTTCGTTTAGGCCCCTTATCAATTGAGGGGGCCACTTGGCCTGTTTTGGCCGGGTACACCCCACATCCGCGTTATATGACTATACCAGTCGCGGAACTACGCACTATGTATGCGGCCTTGGTGCAGGTGCATCGAGCTTTAGTGCGATATGTTACAGGCAGCATCCATGGGGCCGCTCCTGGAGTTGCCGGCCAACCAGCTGCTGCAGGCGGAGTGACCATAAGTCCTGCCATGGTGAATTCGGTGATGGGCAAACGTCCACAAAATAAGGATGACTTTCCTTATTGGCTTGCAGGAAAATTTGATCAGTTGGAGGCAGTTTTTCCACATTCAACCCCAGTGGATAAACATCGTATTTTAACGATTAGTTTGCCAAAAGACTTAATTCCCGAGTTGACAGCATGTGACAACTGTGGTAAGGTATTCGCAGCAGTATATTCTAAATGTTTTGGTACTCCTTCCATGACGGTTCTCCCCTCTGTAATTAAAAAGTACAGGATGAACATGGCCCTGAAGCGGCTGTGGAATTAGGGATGAGACTGGTGGGAGTGTTTGAAGTAGTAGCTGAGCTGATCCTTGCGAATGTCAAGGGCGATGCAGTGAACTTTCAAGTAGCTAACGCTTTGGCTCTGGTCCCAGAATTGGACAGGCCTCGCGAATTACCGAAAATTATTACCCAGGTTTACAAAACTATTGGTAGAAATAGCCTGGGTAACAAGCCTTTTGCAAAACAGCAAACACAATCGCAACCACAACAGCAACAAACCAAATCTCAATCTGAGAAAGATGAGAAATCAGTCTTCACTAAAAAGAGCTGGAGGCTGAAAAAACAGGGTAAGCAACAAAAGAAGCCGGGGTCGAGAGGCGCTTCCCCGGTTTCAGTTTCTTCTGAGCGCACTTATGATTTACGCGATAGAGCGAGAATTAAGTCACCGGATAGGTTTCAGATCCCTGATGCGCGTTCTCCTCGTTCTTCACAGGCACAGACTTCGTCACAGGCCGGTGGAGGAGACCGCCAGGATAGAGGAAGGGACCGAGAGGCTCCCCAGGGACGAGACCAACCTCGACAACAAGTCAGAGGAAAAGCGGAAGACGCTCAACGTTTTCGACCACAATTTCAGAAGAAGAAAGTTGCCGCTGTAACAGCGAAATATGCCACAGACGGTGAGAACGAGGCTCCTGAATTGGACGTGGGCAGTAACCCTCCTAGACAGCGCCGCGGAAGTTACCATAGTGCGGGAGGCGCTACGTCCTCATATGGAGGCGAAAGCAACTGAAACATTCATTACTGTTGAAACAGCAGACACCAGAGTGGCACCCCCTGACAGACTATTTAATATCGTCATCCAAATTGAAGGTGATATACAGCGTGTAATTAAAGGGATTTTTTGGGAAAATCTGACCTCTTCATATGACATTTTGTTAGCAGAGGCGGATTGGCCACCCCATTCGTTCTTGCTGCGCGTAAAGGGGAGGAGGTAATCCTTCCGAGCTTTTCTCGACATGTCCCAAAGGACAAAGCGAAGGCTCTTGCAGCAGAGTGGGCTGTGTCCCTGGCTCCTGCGTTATTCCGCAATCACGTGGGTTGGGACGAAGATTCTCCCCCCCATGAAATACCTTTGCGGTCACTACCGCAACCACAACCCCAATATCCCATAAAACGTGAAGCCAAAGGCCCTGTTTCCGAAATTTTGACTCAGTTGGAATATCAGGGAGTAATTGAACCCTGTGTATCACCTATGAACAATCCCCTTTTCGCGGTTTCTAAACCCGATGGATCGTACCGCTTAGTTTTGGATTACCGGCATTTGAACTCTCATTGTCGGACCTTTGCGGTGCAAAACACCCATAGTTCTGCGCTTATAGACAGTCTTATTCGTAAAAAATACAAAACGACCCTTGACCTTTCAAATGGATTCTACACGCACAACTTAGCCCCGGAAAGTGGCCAATGGTGCGCTTTTACTTCCGGTGGTAAAATGTTCACATTCAGGCGTCTTCCTATGGGCTACAAAAATAGTCCAGGCGTATTCGCCCCTCGTGTTGTCTCTTTGTTAGACGGCATCGATCCAGACGCCTGTTCGTACGTAGATGACATTTATCTGACGGACGACGAATTGTTTCCGCATCTAACCCGAGTCGACCTCATTATTCTTGAATTTGCGGTTCAAGGTTACAAAATTAACTTTGCCAAATCTCATATTGCTGAATTTACCGTTTTGTTCTTGGGCTATGAGCTCAACAACGAAGGTAAGGGCTTAGCCCCCCATTTTCTGGAGAAATGTGCACTTTTGTGCCCTCCTACTAATCTGAAGAAACTTCAGTCATTGCTGGGCTTTCTGAACTTCGGACGTACATACATTCCCGAATACGCCCAGCTTATCAAGCCACTGTATGCCTTGATACAACCTACCTTTTCGAAGTCTTGCTGGCTTCCGGAGCATACCTCCATTCTACAGTCTTTACAGACTGACCTACTTGAGTCTAAATATCTTTTGACACGTGATAACCACACAAACCTGGTGATTAGAATCATTCCAGGGGCAGTGGGTTTCACGTACTTAACCTTTAATGAAGGTGATACAGTACCCATCGCATACAAGTCACATCTGTACACCTCCGCAGAAATGCGGTTCTCATCTGTGGAAAAAGTTCTGACAGCAGTGCAAATGGCGATTCTGAAGGAACGCGCACTGGCACAGGGAAAACGCATTCTGGTGGTAACACCATATCCTGCTCTAGAGGCAGTGACCAAAGCAAGTGTACCGAACTCTAAAGCTTTGCACCCCCGTTGGATACAATGGGCAACCTCGTTGATGTCTCCGGATGTCACTTTCATATTCGATTCTTCACTTCAGACTCAGGAGTTCTTACAGTATGAATTCGTTCATCCTCCTCCTCTGTCCTTATTGCCGCTTGAGGATTACGATTGTGTGATCTACACCGATGGTTCGGCACAACCGGCCACGGGTTCCAAGCATGCTTATTCAGCCGCATGTGCTATTGTTGCAGGTACGTTTGTGAACGGAAAATTCAAATCCACTGTGGTGCATACACAGGCACTCGGGGACAGTACCGCACAATTGGCCGAGTTGCGAGCATTGGTGCTTGCGCTTGAGTTCGTCAATCCTGATGTGACCACTTTAATAGTGTGCGATTCTTACTACTGTGTTCAATCATATAATGACAATCTGTTCTTTTGGTCGCAAAATGACTATAGAGACGCTAAAGGCAACACAATCAAGCATAAAACGCTTTGGGTTCGAGTGGCAGAATTACAACGACGTCTGCCGCTCACACAGGTGGTTCACACCCTAGGCCATCAGCGGGTGGGCGCACACGCTGTTGGTAACAGTCTGGCAGATGAAGCTGCCCGATCAGCAGTAGTCACGTGTTCAGTAGCAGCAGTTACTAGATCCATGTCTAAAATAGACACTGATATCTTGGCAGCTATTGCTGCAACAAAGGAAGGAACGAATTACCCTAGGGGTTTCCCTTCCAAATATTCTTACCAGTTAGGTCCCGAACAGGCTCCTTATGTAACAATACCTGACGTTGGTGATCGGCTGATCTCCAACGCGGACTGCAGACTTTCCTTGATAACTGCAGCACACGAAGGCATGGCTTCGGCTCATGCTGGTGTGTCTGCGACAATATCCATTCTGCAGCAGCGTTACTGGTGGCGTGGTTTATATAAAGATACCCGTACTTATGTGCTTTCCTGTGACGTTTGTCAACAGATCAAGCCTTCCACGGTCACACGACCACCTCAGACCTCGCTCGGAATTTCAAACAGACCCTTTGGGTGTGTTTACTTGGATCACTGCGGTCCATTCTCTTCAGACACTGCCTATAAATATATATTAGTGGCAGTGGACTCGTGCACACGGTTCATCTGGGTCTGGCCACAACGGAGTGCTGACGCTCGAAATGTCATCAGGGATTTGCGTGTCTTTGTGGGAATTTTTGCATGCGGCACCTTCCATTCTGACCAAGGTCTGGCATTTGCCTCTAAGGCTTACAAGGACGCAATGGGTTCTTTGGGGGTGCGGGTGAAATTTTCGTCTCCGTATAGGCCTGAGGGCAACTCTATCGTTGAACGAATGAACCGTGACTTAAAGCAATCCTTGACAGCTAGAGTTATAGGTACTGGCAGGAACTGGCTGGCCCACTTGTATACCGTTCAGCGTGCACTTAATAATCTCCCTAGAAGACCTCTGGGTGGGCGGACCCCTTACGAAATGCTCTTTGGCATACGAATGTTTGTGCCTGACCTTGATGGTCTAGACATGGCGGCGCAATCCGCCAAGTTTGATGTAGATAACCATTCTACCATGTTACAGGACTTACAAGAAGCCCGAGACAAGCTTGCAATTGCACATTTGCCTTCAGCCACAGATTCTGCTCTGCAGATCCCGGTTGCCGGCTGGCTTCCGAAGATTGGCGACCTGGTTCGAGAGAAGGGGGAGAACAAAAAAGAATTCGGCCCCTCTTTTCGTGCACCGGTTCCAGTCCTGGGCTTGAAGGGAACACGTACAGTCATCTTACCACCGCTTCCCGGTCGCAAGGAAAACAGATACATCTCAGTGGAAAATGTCAAGCTACAACATCTGGCCGATCCTGAATAGTGTCACACCAGCGGTCTCTTGTCCTGCCATTTATCGGACATGTGTTCGAGGCACTCCCGCCCGAACGGTCACTGATGTTACCATGGAGATGGTTGATTTGCCTGAAAATATATTCGAACCCCCTGTCTCCCCCTGCATCGACGAGGACGAGTATACCTATCCCGCCACAGAGTCGGTGGCACACCAACCAACAACGCCACTGAGCCCGACACGTTATTCCTTTGACTCGGATTCCAACTCATCAACGGTCCCGTCCCAGATTAGTCTTTTTGTATCCTGGTTTAGAGACAATTTTTTGATTTTACCTTGGACATATATTTGGATGGTGCTTTTCTTGATTTTTTTGTTCATGTCCATTGGCTTTGTCACAGTGTTTTTTCTACTCATCAATGGTCACTATTTACCTGAACGCTCTGCTGTGAACAGTGTTGCTGGAACTTTGGCTCCACATTCCTCTTCACACATCATGAAGCGTGACCACACATTTGTGAACATTTCAGCGTTTCCAGTTGCTGATGGCATCGTATGGGATGCGGTAAACTTTCAAATCCATGGCCCGACAGAAATTATTAATGTACCAAATGTCCTTCGAGTTTCGATGGGTGATGTAGTAAAAAGTAATATTCATTCTGACGATTGGGATGTGCATGCCGTTGAAGCATTGTTTGCTGATTTAAAATATTATGCTTCCTTTAATGCTGAGGATTTGTATATGAATTCTGCGAATTATGCCGATTTATATTGCTACCAGCATTGGGGCAATCATTTTCTCCACAAACCGAGCGCATTACGCAGCCCTGTTACCTACACCCAATGGGAACATTGCCCAAACCCCTTACCAGGTAGCTCCCAGACTCTTCGAAATAAATTCACCTATTTCACTGATTTTAATCGATCAAACCCTGGGTCCTATTATTTTAAATTGGGTGCCCCATTGACTCAAAAAATAATGTTGACCCACACCAAATTACTTTATTCGGGTTCTTTTTTGAGCGCCTTGGCGGTGGGTGGTTATGAGTACTGGAAAGACACAGTCGATTTAAAATCAATCTGGGGTTCAAAACAATGGCAGGTGCAGGGCACCGAGGCTTTGCACCGCGCTTGCTTTATCCCGGCCCAAATTATGTTTCTGAATGCTTCCATTCATCAAACCACGTGTTGGGGGTTGGCAACCACTAAACAATTAAATGCGCCAGCCATCCCATCCTTGTCGAGTTCTCCAAATGATAGCTTGCATTTTAATATGTCCCTTGTGAAGTTGCAGTCTCTGTTTCAAAAAACTTCTTCAACGTTTCTGCTATGATACAGTCACCCTGGTTGGCATGGCCCATATCATCGAATGCATGCCAACTGCGTTTTCATGGCACAGTTCCTGGCTACAGACAGGACAAGTCTGATCCGAGATTTGCGGAAACTCGTACTGTCACCACGTATTCAGTTGGTAAATTATGTAAACAATGGCTACAACATTCGTCCTTAGACTCTGTTAAAAAACATTTGTCCCTCCTATCAGGCACTATTGATCTGTCCGACTTTATCTTGGGACTTCGTGGTCCCCGACCGAAGAGATTCATTTATGAAGCGTATAATGAACTCTGGAAGCTGTCACAAATGGAAGCTGCTTCCCGTCTTCGGGAAATAGACCAAGCAAATTTGGAAAAGGTGCTTGCTGTTGTTGACAATAGTATAAATACCCTGTCTTCCCGCATTTACACATTAGAGAATATTGTGTCCTCTGTTGTTGATATTGTACAAGATGATGTTTCTATTTTGTATCATGGTCAGAATCAATTGCGTTCAGTAATGCAGTTTGCGTGGACTTTGCAAACCCTTAAGTTAGGTAAAGTTCCTTGGAATTTCTTGAACACCACTGCCCTTTTTCTGCCTTTTAATTTGACTGAAAAATAGCAGTTCATGTCCATGAAAGATGCATCTTACACTTTGTTGCATATCGAGAAAGTGGATCCTTTACCATTCTCTGTAGCGGAACTAGATTCTGCGGTGTGGCTAGTTCATGGGGTTATCGCTTTACCTTTTTCCCTGATTGAATTTACCTCGTGCATGAAACATTATCCTGTGGGCCGTTTCCAGCCTTTGGGTAGTGCTTTCCTGCATGAACTCTGGTCCTTGCCTTTCATGTATAAATGCCTTAGAGACGGCAAGGAAGTGTTTCTCACGGGGGAGTCTTGTGATTCAACTGTGGGTCATTCGCTTATTTGTAAACATATTAAATTGCACGGGGCTTGTAGCGTTTCAGTTCCGAATCTTGCATGTGTGATAAAGGGTATTCCTGCTCCTGCTATTTCTCCTACTTTTACTTTGCTTACTAACGGTAGCTATTTGCTTTTAAATAACGAAAACTGTTGTGGCCTACAGGCCGGCATTCCGTATATTGTTACGGTTTCGCACAGAGTTGTCTGTTGCAAGAATGTGCTTTTTCCTCCCCCTCACGACATCGTTGATAACTCTATTTGGCCTTCCATTCCTACCATGGAGGCAGATTTCAATAAGTTGAGCAGAATAAAGGCCCTATTATTGAACGAGGAGGTTACGCTCACGTCCGCCCGGGAGACATTCGTTCTCCAGGTGGCGAGTACCCACAGTGAAATACAGGCCCTTTTGAACACCAACCTCCCCCAACATTTCGGGGAGTTAATTCATCGTATTTTTAACGCATCAAACACTGAGGGTCTAGTGCATTTTTTTAAGATTGTGGGGTCCGGCCTGGTGTCCACCTTCCAAACTATTTTCGGTGTGATACCGGCGTTCATTCATTCTATTTTTTCTATCGTCTTTGGTGGTTTCCCTTTAATCCTCGCCTTGGCCGCTGGTGTCTTACTGTTGGTCTGTTTTCTGCGCAATGGCTGCTCCCCACTGGGCCCTTCTCGATCCCGAACGCCTCCAGCTGCTCCGTGAGCGACTTCTGGTTGGCTTCGATGTTCTGCCATTGGCGACTATCAGTGTGTCCTACACCCTTTCTTTTCGCTTTGCGTATTTCACTTGCGTGCAACCTGTGATGTCTTGCATCCGCTGTCCTTTCACATGGACCATGGATTATTGCCTCTCCAATTCGTCATTGTCTGTTCCGGATTTTGTTCAGTTGGTGGGTCCCTTAGAGGCCCATGAACGGGACTGTTCCGTTGCTGGCTTTATGATGCGTGCGGCTGCACTGGGAATTTTGGCACAATGGGATATCTGGGCGGCTGCTCAGAATCTCCTGCATCAAAGCTATATTGAATATCACGCAAGCTGTCCCGCATTGCTTTTGGATGCTCCGCCCTCTGAGGAACATTCCTGCAGCTTTGACCTGTTGGACTGGATGGCGTCTACGTTTTTTGACGATTCCAATGATGTCCTCTTGGACGGTATAGCATTTTTCTGCACTTCCACGTTTTTGGATTGATTTGCCGTTCACTGTCCGTGGACTGCCTCGCTGACTGTCATTTTGCTACCTTAGCGCGTTCCACTCCTTCCACTGTGGACGCCTGTGTTCTGCTCAGGTGTTTGGAACTCTGTCTTCGTTTTTAGTCTTGGCCGATGGACTGTCCAGGGGAGGGTGTCTTGTGGTTTGTGGCCTCCTGGCCTGCCTGGATACGTTGGCACAGGCCTGGCTGCCATGATGACTTTTGCGCACGTTACTCTTGGCCGTTGTTCTGTCGCCCTCTGCTCCTGCCAAGTTATTTTACAACTGTCTGCATTTTCTGTTTCTCACCTTTTCTCCTGTTCCCTTTGGGCTCAGTCTGAACAACAGTTACAAGGTCGAACAACACGTCCCTGGTTCTTACTGATTTGGCCTGTCCCTCGCACCTAGACATAACACCATGTACAGCTGCCATGGAGAAATTAGTGGGCTTTTAATATTGCGGTTCGCGCGCGCTAGACACAGTTGGAGAAAACCTTTCCAGGGAGAAGAGCTGTGATTGTCTGCTGATGTAGTTCTGCATCTAGAGACTGAGGTATGGGGGTTCGCTAGTCAAAGCCCAGAGGTCTTCTATTTGTATAATAAACTAGCTTCCAGCACGGGGAGGGTGGTATATCCACTGCTTTATGAGATGCTTTCCCGTTCGTATTCTATGGAGTTGTAACTATGCTGATTATATTATTCATATGTATTATGCTAGTAGTACTGACACGTGTACTGTATCTTAGAGCACGTAAGTTGAAATAAACATTTTGAACTATACAGTGTCTCTTATTACGCATGTTGTGGACAGGTACGAGTGTGACGAAAGAGTGTTCTTGCCTCTGCGAGTCCTGAGTGAGAGAGAGATACCGTGTTCTGGGTTGTCTAATCATTGGTACATTAGTGCTAATGGGACGCTAAGGCTAGTTGGGTTGGGGTTTTGGGTGCTAAGGTCTATGGTTGGCTCACCACTATATTCCGAGGTCCTATTATCCTGTGCATAGCTCTGTATGTGCAGAAACCCTATGACACTATGATGAAGAAGCAGGGAGCATTCCACAGGCACAACACTGCACATATCCAGAGCCACATCGGCCATAGTTAGATATGGTGGCCGTCACATGTCGTAGCACCTTTATTAGGTGGTAGGGAGTATCCCACTGACACATCGGTGCATGTATCCAGAACACATTGGGACTGATTCACAAAGGAAAAATTACAATTTTGTGTAAGCTTACACTTACTGTGGTAACTTTATTGCTTTTTGGTATTCACAAACTACGAGTGTAATTTACTACGAGTAATTTTACTATTAGTAAATTACATTTGCAGGGCCTGATTCACAAGGGTGAATTTACACTTTTGTGTAAGTTTACTATTTTTTAGCTATTCCCAAACTCGGACTTAATAGTAAGTTTACCTTTGTGAATCTTGCCAATTTTGTAAAGGCTGTTGGTGCACCATGATGAAGCAGGGAACATCCCGCAGACACATTGGTGCATGTATCCAGAACACCTCGGGATTATGACGGCCCTCGAATGTTGGTGCACTATGATGACGAAGCAGGAAGCATCTCACAGATACACTGGCGTAGCAAGGGGGGGGCGGAGGGGGCGGTGCGCCCCGGGCGGCACGAATTTCGGGGGCGGCGGCGGCCGCAAAAAGCATCGCCAGCACCCCCCCCCCTCAGCGCGGCGGCAAAAGGCAGGAAGGCAGGGACCGCCACGGGCGGCAGAGTGCCTAGCTACGCCACTGCACAGATACACTGGTGCATGCACACAGAACACATCAGTATAGTGTGCAATTCACGTGTTGATGCACTGTGATGGCGAAACAGAGAACATCCCTCGGGCATAACTCTGAAAAGAAACTGATCTTCTCTCTCAAAGTGACTGAAGGTAAGCTGGTACAGGGGTTTAAGGGCAGACAGATGAATCTACTCAGAAAGCATCTGGAGTAGCATAAGGTGTGAGCTTTCTGTCTTGGTGCAATCTGTAGAAAAAGCACAGAACACCGAATACATCTAAAGCAAAAGGTGAAAAAAAGATTGAGAGGAGGGAAGCGAGGAGTCATAACAAACTATCTGTACATGCTGTTACTACGAGTGTACTGTTTTTATCTACATTGCTTCATACAGTGGGTAAGTGCGCCCCTGATATTTAATTAATTTTTATCTATAGCATGAAAATTATCACAGCGGATGTTAGTTACGTAACGTTACACTGCTTTAGAGAGAAAGGAGGAGGGTGAGCAATCTTGCAATATGTAAGCTACAGGTTAGTCATATAACCAGGACCACTAGAATTATGTGGCAGGGGAGCATCAAATTATGTGGCAGGAAAAGGCACATTATGCAGCATAATGTGCCACTTTTTTTATAATATTACTTCTTTATTTTGTCGTTCTTAAACATGGGAATACCGTCTGAGCAAATATTTCACCTCATTAGTAGCAGTTTAACAACCAAATACAGAAATTAGCAACTGAAAGATGACCAGTTAACCTTTGCAAAAGGCCTTCCACTGCAGGCAAACACATATTGCCACGATTTTAGTAACTGTTGATCTGTTTGAACAAGAAACATTTTTTTCTTGCTAAAATCTGCAGATTATGTAGCAGATTATGTATTTTGTGGCAAATCCATAAACGTGGAAAAAAAAGCCCTGGCTACAGAATCCCACTATTCCAGTGGCCCTGCATGTAACATATTTACATTACAGAACAAACCAACATGTACCCATTGGTTTCCATTCAATATCACGGATACACAACAGTCACCATCAGCTAAGGGCACATTCACATGTCTATATTTATGGCATGGCCTCATTTGTTTACAAGACATTAATCTATGCACTGCACTTTGTCCTATGCCTCCATCTTTAACTGTAATGGTATTTTCCAGTCATCTGAATGTCAGTGGGTACATTCAGACCTGTCCCTCAGCACACTGCTCAAGGTTCATCTTTCACTGGAAAGGAATGCCTTGATGAAACAGCTACATTTTCTTCTTGTCAGCCTTAAAAAAATAGCCCAGTGCATCAGGAAAGATCTGGCTGCTCCTACTCACCAGGGAGGCGGCGTCTCTCAACAGCACAGCAGGAGAGCGGCGCCGTGACGTCTAAAGCGGCGACCTTGAGGAGCTGGAAACAGAGTTTGAACTAAAGTACAGTTGAAGCTGTGTCTTGCCAGGGAGTGCACCTCACTGGCCTTCACAGCGGAACGTGCGCGTCCCCGACGCCATTTTCAATTTTCATAGACATGAGCAGGCGCGCAATGCCCATTGGGCTCAAAGGGCTTCAGTCCCCCCCCCCCCGTCGTGTGTGTCAGCCCGGGCTGACACAGCTTCCCGGGCACACACACAGCCGCACCCGAGTACTTCACAGGTCTTTAAAAGACCATTTACTTGTTATCGAGGCTTTGTTGTTTTTCACCTCTTCTTAGAGCCCCTGCATCTCCACTCTGCCTAATGCTGGAAGAATCAGCCCCCCCCCCCGAAATTTTTAGTAGCCCCCCCCGAAATGTGGCTCTAGTTGCGCCTCTGTCTAGGAGCCTTGTTCCTCAGACATTCAGGCCGGTGACTCGTACCCACCGCATCCAGGAATGCTGCCAGCAGGGCTTTAAGTGGGATGAAAAAACTGGGGGGTCTCTCAAAGGGGCGTGGCCAATGTAATAAGGGCGTGACTTAAAACACGTAAGCTAAAAATCTGTGCTAAGCATAGTGTGCCGCCCGACTTGTATTTTGCTGGTTTCTGTCATTGCATCCAGATATATGATACAACAAGTAACATCATACCTACAAGAAGTCAGGACTATTGGCTTTGCCAATGGTTGTTAGTTGCATAAGAGAAATAAACAGCAACTATGGCTAGCATATAATATTGAAAAAGCTTCCACTTAAAGCCCTGACACCACGACAATGTTGCTGCTCCTGCGTTTCAAAAAGAGAAGGGAAATCCAGAGAGAGAATGACTCTCTTTAAAGGATCTCCCTTCCCCTACAACGCTCACCTGGCATGACGTCATGCCGTAACTTCTCCACTGGTGAGAAGTAGGTAGTGTGAGCACGCGCACATCATGTGCCTGCTCTCACTGCAGTCCGGAAAAAAACGGACCGCCTGTGCCAGGGCACAAAACAGAGCCCGATAGAGATCCGTTTCGAGCCCCCTTTAAAAAACTGCCGTGAGCACCCGGCAGTTTTTTAAAGGGGGGGCTCGAAACTCAGCACCGTCGAGACCTGGCCCACTTAAAGTCCTGGCTGGCAGGATATTTTAGCTCTGAAATGTGCTTCTTGAAGGACAGGCTCAAAGAAATCCCCCTACTGTCCTGTTTTTTCCTCTATCGCGGTGCATTTGATTTATCCTGCCTTTTAAGCCATCTTTCATGCTACATAAAAAGGGAAAGCCTCATCAAGAACCGTGTCAATCACTTTATTATAGCATAATGGCCTGACCTTTCGCCCGCGTTCCATTAAAAAGTGAGGTCAGGTCAGACTATTGTATTAAGTACACTATTCCGTGACAGAACTTTGATTTATATACCAGTTAATAGGAAACCACATGCCCTAAGCATCTTTGTGCCACAGAAGTGCCTCACACGCTGACTTCCTGTCTCCTCCTCCTCCTCTCTGCGGCTGGCAGTTTGTCTTGCCCGTTTGAGGTCCCACGCTGTGCAGCCGGCTTCCAAACAGGCACAATAACAGCGTAGAGAAAGCGAGGGAATGGGGAAAATGGGTCCCGCAGAGAAGCTGTGGACAGTCTGATGGCGTTACAACGCGCAGTGTGTTGTCCAGCCACATGGGGGCGCAGTTAGTAAACTTGATTGTACTGCGTGAGCGAGGTCATTGAAATGATATTACAACATGGTAAGGAAAAAACACAATACAGAAATAACTCTGCGGACAGCGGGCGTTGGCTTAATGTGCTCAACGCAGTCGTTGAGTTTCACGCAGGGAAATGTATAGAAACATTATACGCGCACCATCTGTTGCACAATAGTCTTTGCACACTGAAAAACATAACTGTCACAGTAGATGCTATGAGATGTACATTAACACAACCTAACAATTGTGTTTTTTTATTTTTTGGTTGGTTGGAAGGCTTGAATGTCCTTATCCCGTGAGGATGCTTAAAAACAGGAAACGCCTGCCGTGGAAGACATTAACGCTATGACAACCTTTAAGAAAACAAAATAACAAAAATGAAGCATCGTTTTGGGATGCTCTTTTGCTTTTAGGCCATGTTCCTGCATGTAGGGTGACGTGGGAGGAGGGCCTGGGGTGGAGGTGGTGGGGGAGTACTTGTGGATAGCCTGGCAGTCCATGCACACCTGTTAGTTTCTGTCATGTACATGGATTAATACACATCTAATCACCCACAGAATGCGCCAAACTTACTTTCTGGTGGCAAAGGAGTCAAACGTTCAAATAACGTAATATGAGGTCAGAAGTGTACTTTTTGAACATTTATATATGTACTTCATGTGATCCACTGAGGCCTCCTCCATCCAATTCACCACTGTCACCTGCGGCATGATACCCATCTACCACACGATGGTTACTTAGACTCACCATTTCTTCATTGCTCATTGAACACAGCATTTATTATAAGCCAGCAACCTATGTTAACTGCATTGCAATAGCAGGCCAGGGGCAGATTTACAAGGCCCTTGCGCCACTTTTGCGTCACTTTTAACATGGGAAAAGTGACGCAAAAGTGGCGCAAGGGGCTTGTAAATCTGCCCCCAGGTTTTTAAACGCGAACTTTTTATTTTGAAATAAGTGAAGCGATTTGACTAATTTACCAAGCAAGGAACCAAACCTGTTTGATATATTTATTTTCATAACATATCTTTTTCTCAGAAAAAAATGCGTTTGAGATAATCTTGCTATAATATTGAGTGACTACACCAATCTCTTAGCACGCGCTGATTCGAGTGTACACTTTAAATCAGTCAATAAATACAGAAACAAGAAAAGAGACGAAAAAGAATAAAGAAAAGAAAGAATTCCCGAGCACGGGCAAATTACTTGGCTCTATATGCATTTATTGACTGCTTGATTTAAATTGTATATTCCAATCAGCGACGCGTGTGCTAAGAGATTTGTGTAGTCATTGTCCGATTTGCATAATCGGTTTCGGGGGGGGGAGTAGGGTGAATCACTTCCCCCTCTTAAAGCACCGCATGTAAGCATTGTATACCAGAAAACCGGATAAATACTTTTAGTGGATTGGTCCCTGAGCGCCATTGCCCGTCAAATCACCCATTATAATATTGAGTGCCAGGCGCGGTCGGTGGTAGGAGTGCCGGTCGGGCGGTGACGTGGGGCGGGGGAGGGGCAGGGTGGGGGGTAGTAAACTACGGATTAAGGCCGAATACAGGTAAGTAAACATTTAAATAAATAAAACGAATTTCGTTGCGCGCACTGCATCGCATTTGGCGATGCAGCGCTCACAACGAAATTCGTTTTATTTATTTAAATGTTTACTTACCTGTATTGGGCCTTAATCCGTAGTTACTACCCCCACCCTGCCCCTCCCCCGCCCCACGTCACCGCCCGACCGGCACTCCTACCACCGACCGCGCCTGCCTGAGTTACACAGTGAGCTTCAGCTCCACAACAGAACCCTCCCCAACATGGCCAACCACCTTCACCCATGACCCAGTACAAGAGGAGGCACGACCCACCCCACTTCCTGTTTATTTTGTTCTGTGCTGCAGACTCTTCCAGCGCGATTGACAGGTAAGTGGGACGAGGTCGTGTCTAGCCAGCCCGGATGCCCGGGGTAGAAGCCCTGCAAAGCGGGCTCTGGTTGAAACACCCCTTTTTACCTTGTTCTACGGGGCTTTTCGGTGAGGGGGAGCGAGCTCATTGTAAAGGTCGGAAGCCCTGCTTCAGCGGGCTCATTCTGGGAGTGTGGGGGCCATGCAGCATGGCCGCTGGTTGTGGCTCTGCCCCTACGTCCGACCTTTTTTTCTTTACGGGGCTCTACGGGCTCTTTGTGTGGAGAACGCCCTTCTGATCCAGATGTTCTACCGACCGGTGCACGCCTTCTCTGACGGCTTTTGTTTCCCAGGGCCGCTGTAGGGCGGTTGGATGTTTTACGATGGCCCAGCTTGACTTCCCTCATGACTCGTCACGCACTCCTGCCTTTCTGTCGTTTTGCCTAGGAATGCAGACGTGGCGCCCAGTGTCGGCAGGCTCCCTGCTGTTGGTATATGTTTTTTTGGCAACCGGATGGGTTTTCGGTCATATTTGTTTTTTTACAATGCCAATTCTCTATTTATTACCTACCGGTCACTGGGGGAATTGTCTTCTTCTCTGTGTATGGAGCCTGATGAGGGACCCCACATGGAGGCAGGCCCTAGCATTCAGGCTCCTGCGGAGACACAATCCTTGCAGGCCATCCAGTAGATGATTCAGGCTGCTGTGCCTGCATCATTTAAGGAGCGTGAGGGCCCCCATTCCCCTAAGAGACAGCGTCTTGAGCCTTCCACCAGAGCTGAGGCGGATGGGGAGGAGGATGATCTCCATGGCAGATATGTGCAGGGGCAGGAGCTGAAGGAGATCGTGCAGCACATTAAGGATAACCTGGCTTTCTCTGTCCCTCCGGTGGAGGAGGATGCAGATTATTTTTTTATGCAGTACCAGTGGCGTGAACCTGAGTCTCTGCCCTTGCACCCATCTATCAGGAGGGTGATTGACAATGAGTGGCAGGAGGTGGACAAACAGTCTTTCCCGCGCTATCTCTCGAAACGCTATGCTATTGAGGATTTTGCTAAAGACTTTCCCACTGCTGTGAAGGTTGATTGTCTGATGGCTGGTTTATCCTCTCATGAGCCCATCATTTTGGATGATGTCTCCCTTTCAGACCCGGTAGACAAGAAGGTGGAGGTGGCAGTTAAGAGGTCTTATGCCGCAGCCAACTTCTCCATCAGGGTATCTGCCTACCTCTCCTACACCGTTCAGTCGCTTTTGAAGGACTTTCAGTCTCTCGCCGAGCTAATGGAGCAGGGGGCTGACGTCTTGCCTACCCTGGCGATCATGGAGCAGCAGACAAGACTGTTGTCCGACATTTCCTTTGATACCTTGGGGGCCGCGCCTGCTTCGGGGGGCGCTGCTATACAGGCAGGGCGCCAGGTCTGGCTGGGCCATTGGAAGGCCGAAGCAGCACAGAAGTCCCTTGTGATGAAGATCCCTTTTTCCGGGTCTAAACTGTTTGGCTCTCCCCTGTAGGAGATGGTGAAGAAATCGGCCGAGGATAGGAAGATGTTGGCTCCCATCCATCCTTCTAGGGGGAGGTGCTGTGGCACCAAGAGGGCCTTCGGTCCTTCTTCTGCTCCTAGGGGGAGCTTGCCCTTTAGGGGGAGGGGTCCCAGCTGGGGCGCCCCTTTCTCCCACAAGGCCCAGTCTCAGCAGTTGGATGGTGGTTCCGTACCCTCGTCGAAGTCCTGACTATCCGTGGGGCCCTGCGGGTCTGCCCCCCGTGGTGGGTC
This sequence comes from Calotriton arnoldi, assembly GCA_963921515.1. Taxonomy (NCBI): domain Eukaryota; kingdom Metazoa; phylum Chordata; class Amphibia; order Caudata; family Salamandridae; genus Calotriton; species Calotriton arnoldi. Next base: position 1,236,905 of record CAWUFW010003820.1, read on the forward strand.
GATTGTTGACTTTCGTGGAGACTTAGGAAGGGTCGATCTCCGACCAGTGGGTCCTGCGAATTGTCAGGGAGGGTTACTTGATTGTCTTCAACTCTCCACCCCAGAATGTTTTGTTCACACTCCTTTGCCATCAGCTGCACCAAAGAGGGAGGCGCTTTTGGCGGGTGTTTAGGATCTTCTCGAGAAAGGGACCGTACATCCTGTTCTGGCCTGTCAAAGGGGTCAAGGGGTCTACTCCATTCTTTTTCTGGTAAAGAAAGTTTCTGGGGACTTCCGTCCTGTGCTGGATTTGAAACGGGTGAACTTGTTTGTCCCTCATGTTAAGTTTAAGATGCTGTCTTTGCAAGAGATCCTTCCCTTACTGGTTCAGAGGGACGTGGTGGCTTCCTTGGATCTGCTCAATGCCTACCTCTATGTGCCCATTCACCCTGCGTTCCGGCGGTTCCTCAGGTTTTGTGTGGGGCCCGATTTCCAATTCCAGGTACAGCCATTTGGTCTGTCTTCTGCCCGAGGGTCTTCACTAAGGTCGTGGCTCCCTTGGTTGGGCTCATCCATAGGGAGGGGATTCGGGTATTCCCGTACCTTGATGACTGGCTGATTTCTGCCTCTTCTTTTTCCAAGGGGACTCTTCACGTCCAGAGGGTCTGCAAGATTCTGGAGAGGTACGGCTTCCTGATCAACCCCAAAAAAAGTCTCATCTGGTTCCCAACCAGGACTTGGTGTTTATCGGGGGTCACCTGGACATGGTCAAGGGGCTGGTGTTTTTGCCGGCCGTCAGGAGGGCAACCTTGAGGAGGGACCTGGGTTGTCTGCTGGCCTTGGATTCTGCCCCGGTGCATCAGTGGTTGAGGTTGCAGGCTTTGATGTCGGCGGCGATAAATGTACTGCCGTAGGCTCGTTTACATCTGGTCCCGCTGGTGAACCATCTCCTGTCCCATTGGTCCCCTTGTTCCGCTGCTTACGATCTGCCAGTGGTAGTGTCCCCTCAGATTCGGATCGTCCTGGGTTGGTGGATGATGGAGTCCAATCTGACCAGGGGTCTTCCTGTTCAGGTGTCCCCCTCCCGGGTGGTGATGACGGATGCCAGCCAGTTGGGCTGGGGGGTGACATTGGATTTCTGGTCTGTGCAGGGTCTCTGGGATCGCCTGCAGGCTGGTTGCTCGTCCAACTTACGGTAGATGAAGGCGGCTCAGATGGCTTGTGTGGAGTTTGCATCGGCCCTTCGGGGGCATCATGTTCTGGTCTGGACGGATAATCAGGTGGTGATGTTCATGGACCACTATCGTGTGGTTTTGGGTGGTCCTGCTGCTGGGGGTTTTGCTGAGGCTGTTCTACAGGCTGGCTCTGCCTGCACTTGATTGGCGCTGCTCATGTTGGGATTCTGTTTGTTTTTTTTCCTCAGTTTGTTTGTTTGGATTAAAAACTTGGTGTTTGCCTCAACCTTTGGTCTGTGGCTTTTTGTTGGTGACCATGAAGCCGCTTGGCTTTGGTATATGCTCACTGTGTAACTCAGGTGGCGGGGAAGACTTACAAGGCGGTAATGCCCCGGTTACTTACCAGTAATCTTCATTACTCCATATATAGTCTTTCTCGCCACATGAGTTCCCATCCCTCCCTCCATGTTTGAGTATCAGCTTCATGTGGGTGCTTGCTGGGCTTGATAGTTATACAGGAAGTGGGGTGGGTTGTACCTCCTCTTGTACTGGGTCAAGGGTGAAGGTGGTCAGCCATGTTGGAGAGGGATGGGAGGACTGGAGCATAAAATTGCTTGGAGGGTTCTGTTGTGGAGCTGAAGCTCACTGTGTAACTCATGTGGTGAGGATACTATACTCAGAGTAATGAAGATTACCGGTAAGTAACCGGGGCAGGACTGGTGTCGGCGAAAAAGGAGAAACTGTGCCTTTCAAATGTACGCACCTGCATGTGGTTTTACCCTTTGGGGTTAAAAGTGGAGGAAAGACTGAGGTTATTGACGATTCTCTTCACACACATTGTTTCATTCAAAAACCGTGGAATACCAAGGTTGTGGCAACAGTGCTGCATGCCAGAGGCCTTTGCTGAATGACTTTACAACTCCCATTACGGCATGAGGATTTCACATTTCTTTCAGCCTGACAACGGAATATAAACCAGGAGGACTGCATTACGCAGTGTTAGTACAACTGGCATGTTGCTCACGTTCAGGAAATTATTCTCTTCAACGGTACGTTTCAGAACCAGGGGCCAGATGTACGACCCACCAATTTGCGACTCGCACATTGCATCACATTTGCGACTCGCAATTTGCGACTCGCAAATTGGGATGTATAACAGTGTCTCAGACACTGTTAGCGATTCCTAATGGGGTTGCAAATTGCATGCCTCATGAATATTAATGAGGATGTCGCAATTTGCGACCCCATTAGGAATGGCTAGCACACCCAGGGATGGTGGCCTGCTGGGGTCAGCAGACCACCATGTCTGGGACTGCTTTTAAATAAAGCAGTCTTTTTTTTAAATGCAGTCCGTTTTCCTTAAAGGAAAACTAGATGCATTTAAAAAAAGAAAAATTAAACTTTTCAATTTCATTTTTTTAAGGGCAGGCAGTGGTCCCTGGGACCACTGCCTGCTCTTAAAAATATTTTCTCACAAACTCACTGTATACCCCTGGGGACCCCTTCCCGTTTGCGAGTGGTTTACCACCTACTTAAAGTAGGTGGTAAACTGCGAGTGTTTTGCAGCCGCAAATGCGGTCGCAAAACAATTGTACATGGCATGGTGACTCGCTATTAGGAAGGGATGCCGCTTCCTAATAGAGGGAGTCGCAAATGCTATTTTGCGAGTCACTGACTCGCAAAATAGCATTTGTACATGCCATTGCCCTTGCCATCGCCCTTTTTTGCGGTCGCAAATGGGAGGATCTCCCGTTTGCGGCGGCAAAAAAGGGTCGTACATCTGGCCCTGAGAGAGGTGTGCTAGACGCATCTTCGAGGACATTTGCAGTCTAAGGATTTTCGACAGGCCTTCTGCATGTATACCTTGAACATAAAGAGTACGAGCCTCAAAGGTGAGGTACAATGCTCAAGGTGGAGCATGCACAGTTTGTACATGTTCCCGATTGAGACCTGCAACTTTTCGTTAATTCATAAACGTGTCATTGGACATTGTGTCAAAGTTCCACCTTGCACAGAATGAACATAGACTTGTATGCAAATTGTTAAAGTGCAGGTGGTGCAACCGTCGGCTACTAATGGGCGATATTCAAAGACGAAAAACACACAGGTATCTTACACCTAAGAAAGTCCATACTTTATTTAAACGCTCCCCTGTTTTGGCAAAAAAAAAAAGAAAGAAAGCTTTCTGCACGCAGGACAGCATTACCTCCGTGAAATATCAGGTTTGTGCCTGCTTGGAAAAGTAGTATTTTGTGAGAAGGCAAACACATAGCAAACTATATTGATCATTTTCGTAAATATCCTAACTACACGTTGGCCTTTTTTTTTTTTTTTTTTTTAGTGTGGGGTTTCCTAAACTTCTTTGCTATTCCTTGCATCTCATTGGAGTGCAGCAATTTTGTATATGTCAATAGGGTTTTTATGCTCTGCTTTTCTCCGACCCTAATGTGCCAGGGCACGTAGTGCACATGTGCAAGTTACAAACATATCGTGCAAACTCATTCTTACTTTGTGAATCTGTCGCATTGTGTGAATTTACAAAAAAAAAAAAAGTAACATTTATCCTGGCAAGTTCAGCTAGCAACATTGAAACGTTTTGTGAATCGGCCCAATGTTTTCATATCAGAACTACAGTATGGGTGGCGGGGCAGAGTACGGATGGCAATGCAGGACATGGCTTCGCATCTGGGCGCGACTGGCTTTATTACTTCTGATATTTCCTGAGTACTAGTGGTCTTGGCCCTGTGCTCACAAAATGAAACTCACTCCAACATACATTCAAAATCCGGTTCTGGTGTGCAGTGCTTAATTTGTAATGGCCAGGGCCCAAAGTTTTCCTCAGAGTCCTGCGACCAGAGCTTTTGATGTCGGGGCGCCGAATACCAGGGCTGCGTTTTCTTGATTCCCCCTCATGCCTCTTTAATTCGCCACCAGATATTTCCTATCCCTTGAGCTCTTTCCGGTCCGTTTTTATCCCTGCTTTCTTTCTTTGTCACTGTTTTCTATCTTTTTCTTCCTACTAATTTCCTCCTTCTGTGTTTTTCTCTCTCCTGCTCTGTGTCAAAATCTCATGAGTAAAAAAAATAAGTGGCAGTCCCCAAAAATAAGTGTCTGTGGGCTCCACCTACAACAGCACAAATTATGCACTGTGTGTGCGGTAAGCAGGATCTTTCATTCAGTGCTGCACTAAGGCCCGGATGTGTCAAGGCGCCGCCAGAATGTATTATATTCCTGGGCGACGTCAGAATAACTTTATCAGGATGTGTGATAAGTTGGAAGCCATCAATCCCCATTGTCGCTGTTAGTTTGTTATTCTTGTAAGCACACCAAGGGTGTAGCAGCATCTAGTGGGTTCATGTCCAGATGATGAATAATTAATAAACATTTCCAAAACCGAAATTATGTCTTTTGGCCAGTACAGAATATGATAAAGAACACTTAAATGATAGGAAAAGAGGTGGAGAAAGTACATAATTGTGACCATCTTAATGTGAGGTTTGCAGCAAGAAAGAAATGAAGACAAAGCAAAATAAATAGCCTCAAGCCTGGCGTGACTGTACTCTATTCTAGTCAGTATGTGCATTGGCGCCTCAGGGAAGACCACATGCACAATTACAGGACACAACTGTGATAAGGACACACAGCGCGGGGTGAATTCAAAACGTTTATTCCAATAAAGAAGAGCAGCTTAACATCCACCTAGCTGGCTCTTCTCTCCACAGTCAACAGTCACCACTAGAATCTTACCCTCCTGACATTCCTGCCTCTCAGCCTCCCAATATTCTACATATAGCAAACGGATGTATGACTCAACAACTACCTCCTAAATCACGACTGCCTGAACCACGAAGGCTAAACAACGACCAAAGCCAAACCACTAATTATTTTACCACGACTTACTGTACCACGAAAAATATGCAATTAACATATAAAACAAATCAACCACTACATTCAAATCAACCTCATCCCACCCCTAAAAACTACTCCTTAAAACTACCCCTAAAAACTACACCAAATCCCCCCACCCCTAAAAACTAACACAAACCCTCCCAGCCCCCAAAAACTAACTCGAACCCCCCACCCTCTAAAAACTAACTCGTACCCCTCCCATCCCCCAAAAAACTAACATGAACCCTCCCAGCCCCTAAAAATTAACCTGAACCCCCCCACACCTTTAAAACTAACCCAAACCCCCCAGCCCCCAAAAAATGAACACCCCCCCTCCACCCACGAACCCCTCTTACCTGTTCCTGTCAGACTCTCCACTGTCTTAGCCTGAACCACGCACGTGTGGTTCAGGCTAACTCGTTGTTCGTGCAAGCCGTTGTTCGACTTGCGTGACTCCGGAACTCATTGTTTCGGAGTCGTTCTTGAGGATGTTTCCCATAGCAAACACTACACCCCTTCCCTCTTAAAAACAATAAAAAAAATAATTAAACACAAACTAAGCATAACAATTCTGTAGGATAAAGCAAGAATAAGAGAAATTGCAAGAAAACAACAATTCGTAAAATATTCATAGTAATGAGTCAATATTGTACAAAATCTCTCAATTTCACAGGAATATTAATTTCTCATTTACTCCTATGATCATCAAACTTATGTTCTTTGTCCATCACATTGTCATTGGGATGCAGAGTAACATGCTTATCACTTGTTACACCTGTTCTATGAACCATACCACTAGAACCCGCAGACTCTTTACACACATCACAAGACACCTCTGATTTCTCTCCCCTTCCTAATGGTTTCTTGTCAGAATCAGCACTCACATCAAAATAAGAACCTCCGTCATCCCCATCCTTCAATTTATATCTCTTCATCGATGCACCTTTGCACAAAGAAACTCTTCTGAAATTCCATATTATACCAACCTCTACTCTCACAGCTGTACTAAAGATTTCAACAACTTCTACAGAATTCAACCATTTGGCCAACTTCCTATTAGACACAACACCCATTTTTACCCTTACTAAATCACCAACCTTCAACCTGGACCCAGCAGATGTTGCCGTAGGACCACCCTCACACATCTTCTTCTGATAGATCTCCACACGTTCCCTGACCTTAGCAAAATCAATCTCAACATCACCCGCATTCTTCCCTCTAACCACCATGGCATCAACTTCAACCCCTGGTTTTCTTCCTCGCAACATTTCATACAGGGACAAACATGTAATCGAGTTAGGTGATGTCCTGTATGTTATCAAAGTAGCCCATAGAGCTTTCCTCCAAGGTAAACCACTTTTCATAGCCAATTGAACTTTCTCCTTAACCACCCTACTGAAATGTTCCTCTTGACCATTGGCTTGAGGGTGATAGTTTGGCACTCTCTTATGTAAAACCCCACATCTCCTAAAAAAACTGTCCATCTCCTTAATTACAAATTGAGGTCCATTTTCTGATGAAAATTCCTCTGGTATCTCCTCACAACAAAAAATGTCATCCAGAAACTCTATGACCTGAATGTAAGTAACCTTTTCCACCGTTTTCAGCTCCGGCCATTTTTGTAAAATAATTGATTACTACAATGGGATATGCTACCATGCTAGGTAACATTCCAGATGGACCCAATATATCAACTCCCAACTTCCACTATGGTCCTTGACCATATTCAATAGAACTCACATCTACCGTCAATGCCTTAGCTGATTTGTCGCTACTCGCACATGGTTTGCATTCTCTCACCCAATTATCAACCATACTATCGACTCCACGCCACTCGTAAAATTCATGTATCCTTCTTTTCATGGTAGACATTCCCATGTAACTGTGTGCTAACATGAAAATAGATTTCCTTAGATTCTGTGGTGGAACGATCTTGTCACCTCTAATGACTATACCATGAGAATCCATCAACTCCTCCCTTACTTTGAAAAACAATGCTACTTCACCACTCAGCTTCCTTTCCTCTGGCCAGCCTTTACTCAAGTAACTCTGAACATCTCGCAAAACATAGTCACTAAGCATAGCTTCACTCCATTTTTCTTCGGATATAATTTTTACCACATTTTCATTTGCATTCTATCCATTAAGATCATCCAATATATACCCCACATCACACTCCACCTCCTCATCAAACTTCTCTTCATTCATAATTGGAAACCGAGACATACAATCAGCATGCACGTTATCCCGACCCGCAATGTACTCCAGCATGCATTGATACTCTTGTAGCTTGCCTGCCAATCTTGCTAGACAGGCTGTTAATATTCTTCCACCACCACCAGCCAACATATTGACCATTGGCTTATGGTCTGTTCTTAGAACGAATCTCATCCCCATAAATATTGATGAAAATGTTGAACTGCCCAGGTGCAAATTAAGGGGCATATTTACAAGCCCCTATCGCCACCACAGCTTCACTTTTTTGGACGTTGTGGTGGCGGTAGGGGCTTCGCCTTATTTACAAGGCAGCGTTAAGCCACTTAACGTGGCTTAACGCTGCCGTGTAAATAAGGCACCCTTTCACGCTATAGTTAGCGTGAAAGGGGAGGGCAATGGGTGTTGTGGTGGGGGTTCTGCCGCAACACCCATTGATTTTGACGCTGCCCCATATTTACAAGGGTGGCATAAATATGGAGCATCGTCAAAATTAAGACCAGGGAAAACCTGCTCTTACCCTGGCGCGACGAGGAGAGATGCTTTATTTCTCCTTGTTTTTGCTGTTTCTATGTGTGCTGCGTCGTGCAGCACACATGGAAACAGCAAAACGCCATTGATTGTTTATGTGCAGGAAGGTGTGCCTTTCTGCACATAAACAATCATTTAAAAAAATGTTTTGTGACTTCTATGTGTGCTGTATTAAGCAGCACACATAGAAGTTACAAAACACCATTTAAAGATTGTTTATGTGCAGAAAGGGATGCCTTCCTGCACATAAACAATCTCCCCCTGCAACGCAGACACCCTTGCACTATGGTGCAAGGGTACCTGCATTGGCGCTAGGTAGCTAAATTTACCGCCAGCGCAGGGGGAAACACAGGGCTGCACCGTATTCTTGTAAATACTGTGCAGCCCTGCGTTTCAGAAGTTACAGAGCACAGCGTTAAGCCAAGAAGGCTAATGCCGCGCTCCGTCACTTCTATTGTAAATATACCCCTAACAGTTCTTTCTCAATAGTAGAATAATTGTACTCAGAACTCCTTAATGACCTGGAAACATATGAAACTACCCATTTTTCATGTTTGCTTTCCTGCATAAGCACTGCACCCAAACGCACACTACTGGCGTCCACTGCTACAATACATTCCTTTCCTACCAAATACGATTTAAAAAAAGGCGCTTCTACAATTTTTCTCTATAATAAATTGAAAGCTTCGGGTTGGTTCTTACTCCATTCATATTTAGCATTTTTCTTTAGTAATTGCCTGAGTGGATGCACTTTGGTTGCATAATCCTGCAGAAATGTCCCATAAAATTCTGTCAATCCCAAGAAGGACAATAGTTGGTCTTTAGAAGTAGGTGCAGAGACATTTAAATACCTTTCACATGGTTGTATTTAGGTTTGAAACCCTCTTTTGAAAATGTATGCCCTCTGTACTCAATTTTATCCTGCCTGAAGTTGCATTTTGAAAATTTGAATGTTAGACCTTTGTCTTGCAATCTCTTTAACACATCGCATAAAATATCATGTTTTGCAGGAGTCTTCCCAAAAATGTATATATTATCTTCGAAGGTAACAGCTCCAACAACACTTTTTAGCACATTTTTTCTTAAGCGTTGAAACACTGAGGGGCCGATTCCGATCTCGGCCGGTAGTGCTCCGAATCGGATTCGGTTTTACCAGATCCGATCCGGAGCCCTATTTTCCGACCGAGTCGTACGCGCGTCCGGGCGAGCGAGTACGATGCGTATTCGCCGACCGACTCGTCCGGGCGACCCGACCGCTCCGACCGACTGGTTCCCGGATCGTACCGCTCCGACCGACTCGCTCGGACACGATTCGCACCGCGCAATGGAGACGTTTCCGGCCGGGTAAGTACGATGCGCACCTCGACCGCTCCGACCGACTCGCGCCGTCCGACTCGAACTCGCTGTCGGAGCCGTACTTTGGGGGTCCGTGTCGGACCCCCTGTCACGCGTACCCGTGCGAGGCGCACACAGGGGGACCCATGGGTCCCCCCTACCTGTGCGTGTACGCCGCGAAGCGCTCGCGGCGTACTCGCTGTAGGGGCGCCCTTGTCCGCCTCGCACCCATTGAGGCAATGGGAGCCCGCGTACGCGTTGTACGACCGGCTCCCATTGAGTTCAATGGGAGTCCGACCGACTCGTGTCCGGTGGCATACGAATGCATCGGACTCGTTCGGTCGGACTGCACGGGTCCGATTCGGTCGGAAATCTCTCCGAGGCCGGCTCGGTCGGAGAAATTACCGACACGAATCGGAATCGGCCCCTGAGTCTATACATGCCAAACCGCATGGCATTCTCGAGTACTGAAACATACCTTCAGGTGTCGCAAACTCTGTAAGGTGTTTAGAGTCTTCATGTATTTCCACTTGGTGGCATACACTTACTAAATCCACAGTGGAAAAAACAGTAGCACCCATCAGTTTCGAAATTATCTCATGGATATTAGGAAGAAGGTGTTTGTCCACCCAAATTTCCTTATTAAATTCACCAGGCCCTTTAAGAGACAGAAAAATTAGAGACACCCAAGGAGAAGCCTCTATGGGTTCAATAATTTTCTTCTCAACCAGATCATTAAACATGTCTTTAAGTTTATCACAATACGCCAGAGGTACATTCCTAACCTTGTGCCTCATTGGTATCGCTTCCTCATTCAAAATGATCTTGTGTAAAAAGGCTCAGGAAAGATGTCTGTATATCAGAGACATTCTCCATTTTGTCAGGTTCAATTAAAACACTAGTGAAGTAGCATTTTGATCTAATCTTATTCACATTCTTATTGGTGAGGCCATCCTAGTATGGCTACAGCTTTTGGTTGCCTTATATACTTTACCTCTTGTCCTCCTCCTCCAAATTCCAGATCCGCACAAAAGTACCCTTGCAAATCACCCGTGACCTGAATATCCCCTTGATTGTATATCAGGTGGAAACAACTTTTTGTTACCCCATATGTCGTACGATGTTTTCCCAATGATGCTATACCAGGCACAAAATCCAGCCATCATTGTTATTGGTTTCCCATCAGCAATTAATGTGCATCTGGGAAAATGTTTAGATTTAGTGTCACTCACACATAGAATGGAATTAAAATCTACACAAGCCTCATTTCTTTCATCACATGTAATACAATAACCTTTTGAGATGTCTCCGATCTACACACCCTTCCAAAATGTCCTTTTCTCTTGCATTTGACACACACTTAATCTCATGCGGGATACCCCTTAAAAGTGTTTATATGGTCTGTACTCCCACACGTGAAACAGCTGATACTATCTTTTTTCTCGCAGCTTTTAGTTTCTGAATGTTTCTTGTTTTTGAAAGGAAACTGACTTTTTATTATTCAGATTTCAAAACTGGTATCCTGTGGTTTAACGTTCTGGCTTCTAATTTTGTTTACAAACTTCTCAGACTGTTCGAAAACCTTGGCAATATTTATAACTGGTCTTAAAGAGAACTCTGTACCATCCCACAGTTTTTCCTGAATTTTCTTGCTCTTTGTCTTCATCATTATTCGGTTCCTCAATACTGGTTCATAAGTTATAGTTTCAAATTCACAGGATCCTGCTAATTTCCGTAGAACAGACACGTAATCCCCAAGTGACTCTTCCTCCTTTTGTGCACATGAATACAATTTAAATCATTCCATTGCTGTGTTGATTTTTCTTCCAAACTGAATACTTATTCTTTTGATCGCTTGATCAAAAACATCCATATCTCCTGCACCACCCAAAGGAGGTAGATCTTTAAATTCCTTTAAGCCTGCACCACCAAAGCAATGCTTTAGCAAGGATAGTTTTCTTTGCGCAGAACAATCTTCACCTTCTAATACCTGCACAAAAACCCAAAACATGGGGTACCAGAATTCCCATTCTATTTTTGGTTCCCCAATTGACTGCAAGAATGAGGTGGAGCTACAATATTAGCCATTGTTATTATACCAATTGAATTAAAATTCTGGTATTATTAGGAAAAAAAATCCCCCCTCCCCATAAACGTCTTCCAAATCCAAGATGGCCGAAATATTAAGGAAAACAAATGATACCCAAATCCCTAGAACAACCCAATTCAAGATAGGCTGCACATTTTTTGCGAGCCAAATAATCTGCACATGGAATTATGGGTGAGGAATGGGTTGCATACACAACAACAATGGCCGACGGTCTACGCTCTCACGCATGCGCGTATAAAGATGATTATGCCATACAAAACGTGCGGGACAGCCAATATAGCTTATTAGAAATAGGGTCTCTAGGTGGCAGAGTTATGCAGCCTGTCCAATTAGAGACCACAGTCCTAGTCAGGGTAAGCTAGACACACACTAAAAGATCACCTGTGCTCACCCTTTGGTAGCTTGTCACAGAGCAGGCAGGCTTATCTAAAGAAGCAATGTGTAAAGTATTTGTGCAACAAACACACACACAGTAACACAATGAGATCAACATAAAAATACTCCACACACGTTTAGAAAAATAGAGAATATTTTTATGAGTTAAACAAGACTAAAACGACAAAAAAGTAGAACCGGAGTTATGAATTTTAAAATAATAAATCAAAAATAGTGCTTAGAAGCCAATAGCTCTAAGGAGTTACTTGAGGTAGTGGTAGACCGGGGTGAACTAAAAGTTCAGGCTGACCACGATGGAGGGCAGGCTGGCTACAGGACTCAGACAGGTCCCGCTGACAAAGTACCTTGGATGGAGCAAGCATTGACTTCGAAGACTCGATGTAAGGAGTCAAGGAGGCGAAGTGTCAGCGCCGATCCGCACAGTTGATGAAAACTTTGGCGTCAAACCTCTTTACGATGCAGGCGCTTGTTCGATGTCGAGCCACGCTGTTAGTTGGAGTTGAGCTGCGCAGTCCCTCGAGGCAATGTCGTTGATCGGCTCCTGCATCGAAGGGCAAAGCTTCAGTTCCGTTCAGCGTAAAGTCACCCCTGCATCGATTTTGATGGAAAAACAGCTGCAGAACCCACTTCTGGGGCCCAGGGCTGGATTGGCACCTCTGGCAAAAGAGGACTCACAGATGGCAGAGTCCAGCAGCAGCAGCAGCAGCAGAGTTTGTAGGAAGTCTTTGATGGCCCTGAGACTTCAGAAACAGGAGGCACGCCAGCAAGCCCTTGGAGTCACTCTGGGTTCAAGTAAGATGGGTCCAGTCCTTGTCCTCAGTAGGGCATAGATCAGCAGGCAGCAGGGCAGCTCAACAAAGCAGAGAAGCAGTTCCTTCAGAACAGTCAGTCAAGCAAAGTGGCAATCCTTGTAGCACAGCAGTTTTTACTCTTGGCAGAGTTTTTCACAGGTCCATTAGTGTACTGTCTTGGTAGGGCCAGAGCCCCAGTACTTATACTCAAATGTGCCTTTGAAGTGGGGGTGACTTCAAAGCAGGTCCTTGAAGTGCACAGGTCCCCTTTCTTCCCCAGCCCTGTCTGCCAGGCTATCTGTGGAGGGTAATCAGCCCTATGCATGGGACACAGGGCACTGCCTATTAAGATGTAAATGTCAGCTACCTTTCCCTCTTCCTGCCCAGGAAGAGCTATCAGAATGCAGATTTGTTCTCTGTCACAGCCACCCTGCCTATGTTTGTGGCTGTCTAGAGGGAATTCACAAAATGTAGCTGTCACCCACCCCAGACGTGTATTGGAGACAGGTTGCAGGCACACAGACCTAAGTTAGGAGCAAAGAAATGTCCACTTTCTAAAAGTACAAAAATTCTATTGAAGCAGAATGCACGTCTTTCCTTATATTATTTATTTTTAGTTTTGTCTCAGTAATTGCGTGTGAATAGGTCCGTGAGCTGTCCCAGTCACGGATACTTATTAAGTAATCCATAAGGCACATACTTTACGCGCCAACCCATCGCACTGCGAGGTAGGGGATTTGACCCAAACTTTAAACAAATGTGACGTTCTCCATGTTAGACCGATGGCTTCAACTTAAGCATGTAGAGGTGAACAATTCATACTCCAAAACCTCCTGAAAAGACAGAAACAGACGTCTAAACCATCTATTCAATGCCAGAATACATGTAACACTCACATTTTTGCGATGTATTCTGGCATTGAATAGATGGTTTAGACGTCTGTTTCTGTCCTTTCAGTTACCCCTGACGAAGGTCATAATATAGACCGAAATGCATTGGGTCGAGGTTTTGGAGTATGAATTGTTCACCTCTACATGCTTAAGTTGAAGCCTGGATGGGCACGCTGAAGGCAGTTGAAAATGAAATAATAAAACACTATGGAGGAATCTTGCTGTTCTCGCAGTGATTTTGAGTGATTGATTAAATGTTCGGATGAACTTTGGATATAAAACTGGTGTACCATCGGTCTAACATGTGCCTTATGGATCACTTTCTAAAAGTGGCATTTCTAAAATAGTAATGTTAAATCCACCTTTACAACTGAAGAGAATTTCTCATTACTATTCCAAAGATATGAACCATGATGTAGCTACTCCTTTCTAATCAAGAATTACAGCTTACAAGTGTTTGAAGAAATTCCCAATGCTAGCCTATGAGAGGAGTACGCCTCACAGTAGTGGAAAATGAATTTAGCTGTTCGCCACTACCAGGACATGTAAAACCTAAAGGTACGTGTCCTACCTATTAGTTACACAGCACCCTGCCCTTAGGGCTACCTAGGGCCTACCTTAAGGTTCACTTATGTGTAATAAAAGGGGAGTTTAAAGCATGGCAAGTGGTTTCATATGCCAAGTAAAAATAGCAGTAAACTGCATGCACAGGCCTTGCAATAGCAGGCATGAGACAGTTTTGAAAGGCTACTTGTGTGGGTGGCACAAGCAGTGCTGCAGGCCCACTAGTAGCATTTAGATTACAGTCCCTGCGTATATAGTATATCACTGTACAAAGGGCTTATAATTAAACTGGTCTAGCCACACATGTGCTTTTAATGTCGGCACGTGTGTCATCAGCTCCTCATTGTTTTTAATCCTGACACCGGGTAGCTGAATAAAGTCACAATATAGCTAACCCTGTAGCCAGTTTTAACTTTTCACTTTACAGCACTGCACTTTCTTGCTCCATACACACACACCGGCTCACATAGGGGTTTAGTATATCCTGCCTGACCAAATAAAAACATCCCTGAGCTCCTCCCTCGTAGAGAGGGGGTTGTAGCCCACACGAAGACTAGGTCTTCCGTGTGAGGAGGTACCCCCATGATGAAGCATGACACCTCTGGTGTGTGAGGGGAACCGTCCTAAAAAGGGAATCTTCCTTTCCTCCCCCTTGCATAACACACTAACCTCCTCCTAACCCGGACCCGTGGCTTGTTTCGTGTGCTACATTATTTGGTGGGGAGTCAGCTCACGCAGGTCCTTAAATCTCCTCAAGCCCTCAAGTGTATTGATTGAAGTGGTTTCATATGCCAAGTAAAAATAACAGTAAACTGCATGCACAGGCCTTGCAATAGCAGGCATGAGACAGTTTTGAAAGGCTACTTGTGTGGGTGGCACAAGCAGTGCTGCAGGCCCACTGTACAAGGGGCTTATAATTAAACTAAATATGCCACTCAGGTATACACCAATATCACCATGTTTAGGGGAGAAGCAGATGCACTTTAGCATTGGTTAACAGTGGTAAAATGCGCAGAGTCCTAAGGCCAACAAAAAGATACAGCAAAAAGTGGAGGTAAGCAGGCAAAAAGTTGGGGGAAGACCACCCTAAAGATGACATGTCTAGCACAGCTGATCAGGCAAAACTGCTTTGTTTGCTAGGCTTCCCAGCTCAGTTCTTCAAAGTCAACGGGCTGACCTTGCACACATCTCCGCTCGAAAGCAACTAGCAGCTCATGAGTGCCGCTCCGCAGCCTCTCACGGCACTGAAGCTGATCTTGATGATAAGGTAAGTGCTGACCTTCTACCCGCTTATCACCAATTTGTGTGATAAAGACACACAACGGGGGTTAAATTAAAAATGTTTAAGAGGAGTTTAACCTTCACCGAACTGACTCTTCTTTCCACAGTCAACGGTCACCACTAGAATCTTAACCTCCTAACATTTCTTCCTCCCAACATTCTACATATAGCAAACACTACAATAACCTATGAGGATATGTTGGGTTTCTCCAGGAACTGTTTAACTCATTGGAGGATAAGTTCATTGGAGAATGGGGGCCCTTTTCAGTCGTTCATTTTCAGAATTGTTGGTGTACACTTATGAAATGTATAGGTTTACAATTACCTGATTCAGAGAACTCTCAGGCATACATGTAAGGTCCCTGCAAGGTGCAAAAATATATGCGGTTCGCTTCAAGTTTTGGTGTGTGCCTGTTTTTCCTAACCTTACGTGCATGGAGTCCCCACATTGCGCAGGGTAGGGAAATTAGACAACATGTAAAACTATACACATATCAACTTATTGTTTTTCGTCAGACATAATTGTCACATCTTGGCCCATGTACCTTGTATAAATGGAGAACATTGGTGCACTGTCTCACATTTACTACAACCGGATATCCAGATGTAAGTTTGAAAGGGCAGGTAAGAGTGTAAAAGGGGTTGCAAATATTTGTGGTGTCCCAAATGGTCACGATTGTGGAAAATTAATCACCTCATTTACACTGGATTTTCCCTGGGGATGCCCACTAATCTTTTTCTAGATTCCACTTACAAATGCAGAAAATTCTTATATCTATATCTAATTCTATATCTATATTTCTATCTTTAAATCTATATCAAAATATCTGTATATGTACATATATATATAGATATTTTTAGGAATATTTCTTCAACACATGGCATCTTCACATTCAGAACTGGCTTTGTAAATTATCCTTCAGGGGCACACGCAGCGTTCCAGAGTGTTTTTATAAATGGGTAAAAGCTTTGTCAATAAGTCTTTTCAAACTAGACTTTTGCATGTATGATGAAGATTTCCAGGGGTCATTTGTACAAACTAATGTGACATTTGCAAAGGAAACTCCATCCAATTCACCTGGCTTTGCAAATGCAGTGGCATTTCACAGAGTTCCAAAGTACATCATGGTTTGGAATTGGCTTTGTGTGATCTGTTACCAATAGGTATGATCCTGACAATCCAGCAGCAACTATTGGAAACAGGTGGTTTTGGTACTCGGTTGCTTCAGAAATAATCTGCTACAGACCCAAGGGTATATGAGTAAAGTAATTTTCATCTGTGAGTCAGTAAATATGCGATGGTTCTTATATTTTGCACTCATAGCCATTGGACTACATCAACAGATTTAAACTCTGTCTATTGTAGAGTCAACTGAGGTGGAACCAGCTGTAAGTGACTATTTGAGATGTTTTTGTCGCTGTCTACAGCCAGAGTTAGAATCAGACCTAGGGGAGAGTGCACTGAGAGTTTCAAAATGGTCAGAGGTTTACTCCAGGGTTGTGCCTGGGATCCCCTCTTTTTATCTGGTATACAAATCTGTTAGAGACTTTGTTGAGGGATAGGAGACAGAGCACCCCCAAAGTGGACAGAAAGTCAATTCTCATATTATTACATGCAAGCAATGCAGTTCTAAGGTCTTGGGCAGCTAATTGTATTAATACCATGAAAAATAGCTTGTGCTATTTATGGATGACCTCAAATTAAATCCCAACTACTCCTAAACATTAATTTTAAATATTGGACTAAATCCACTAAATGTAATGCTTTTTCTATTGGAAGTCAAGTGCTGGAAAAAGTCATTCATTCTCAAACTTACACTTGTGTTTTGATAAAACTAGCAGATGAACTCAGTTGCTACAGGGTAGGAGACTTATGTTTACCCAACCTTTGGGAAGATTATCTAATTGTGCGATTTAATTAGGAAAACATGATGATCATATAGAAATATATGTGTTTATCTATTGCCACCTAAGGAGCAGGAGTTTGAGGGTTCTCAGATATAACCAACTCACAAATAGAAGAAAATAGATTTCTTGGGTTTATGCCGAAGGTTTCCACATTTTCTGTATCACGAGGAATTTGGTCCTAATGATTTAGAAGATTAAATAAAAAATTGGCACTATTACCTCTATGGATTTCTGGACTTTCTAAATCGGTGGCTCAACTAATTCACAATGTGATCTTAGAATATAGGCATCTGGAGTTTGCTCATTAGTTTCTCTTGTTAAAATATTTCAAGGATGTGTGCAGTGATCCATGACGAACTAAACTCCATATGTCAACATAGAATATACTGGAGTCTGATGACACTTGGGTCAAAAATACCTTTTTATAATGTAGGCACTTATTGAGAGAGTCTATTGAGAAGAAAAATCAACAGTATGGCCTTTTTTAATTCTTATCTCAAGTTAGGGCCTAAAGCTATCTAGTCTCAGTTTCCAGTACATACAAGTAAACTTAATTAACAAGATTTAGGATAGGTATCATACATTATTCACTGGCCTTTCAAAAAGAGTGGGCTTTTGCTGAACCTGTTATGTTATTCTAATGCCGTAACAGTTCAGCACAAATTATAATACGCTATATTTTTTGTGAGTTTTATAAATCCACACGAGTTACATATCTTGAGAACTTTAACAAAGCTAGACAGCTTTTTAAAAATTTCTAAATGTTATTCACTCTTCTGATTTGTTATGCTGCGGGTGTTTTTTAATCAAAGCTGTGATCCACCCTTAATGATCAGCCTACTTGAGTCAGATTCCTTCTATGTAATTTTTGTTGTTGAAGAATCTTTTAGGTTTTATTTTCATTATTTGTTATGAATATTGTTTGTTTTTATATATGTAGATGTGTGTTTTCATGGTTATGTATCATTTTAGTCAAAATAAACTTTTATTTGAGTGAGTGAGTGAGTTTGTATTAAAGAAAGCCTATGCCGCATTCAGCAAATCAAATTCTCTTTCAGTACTGAATAATGTGATTCCTATGTTTTCACGGACACATGATCTTCTCTCCATGATCACTGTATGTTCATATAGTTTGCTATATATTCGTAGATCTTAGGCATTTGATGTTGAATTTGGCTAAAGCTCCTAGATTGTTAAATGTTTAAGAATGCTCTATTAGAAACATAATATAAGACTAAAACATATGTGTACACTAATTCACTTTTCTAATTGTTATTATGCAGGTGCCAATGCATATCCACTGAGACCTTATCTGCTCACCCCAATAGCCATCCAGAGCACTAGGGCACAAAGTAGGTATAACAATGCTTAGAGTTCTATAAGACCTGCCAATGAGAGTACCTTAAGATGTATGAATCCCAGCTTCTGGCTGATCTTATAGACTATCCTTTGAAGACTACGCTGTGTCTTTATCCCATTGTATCTTGCTGCAAATGATTCGCTGTTCGATAGAGGCAGGATTTTATTATTACTCTTATGTTCTGCTTGTAGCCCCTCATAGTAGAAGTTCATAGGCATCTCTTCCATTTTTTTGCAACACTTTCTAGCCCTTTGGATCTTACTTGCATGTTTTTTTCCTTAGTTTACCCTTTCCGCTTGATTTATTTCCTCTTCGGACCCAAACCTCCACTTTCTGTACGACGAATATTGGGGGTTGCAAACTTTGGCATCTCTTGCTTGCCCTTAATGGCTCTGTACACTTTGCACTGCTGCACTTTTGAGAATGCTTTTAGCTAGGCCTACTCCTTTCCATGAAGCTGTATGATCTTTCCTCAGTCTCACCTATAGAAGTTGTGTGGTTTGCATAAGTTTTGTTGATTGCATAAATTGCATTGACTGCACAAATCATTTAGGTAAACAGCTATTATGTTACAAATACCCAATTCGTAGATATGAGATGCTTCTTTTCAGACAGTGGTAAATAACGCCTTGCACTATTGTTTTTCACAATTTTGCTTCTGATTTTCTGTGGATTTATTGGCACATATGTGCTTCAGTTTTAGGCATGGTCACCTCAACAGGATCCTCAGCAGCTAAGGATCCAATATTTTGGCTGTTGGTGCATCCATATTCCTTATCTGTGCATTCACTCCTGAAGGGGGAGATAGATTGGGGTCATTTTTTCTCTGTTGTAGCAATTATTGCTTTAAATTCCATAGTTTCAATGTTCATTTAATGAATTTAGGGATACAAACAGGAAACCCTTGCCTGAACCATGCTAAGTAGATCTGATGCTGGAGCTATGGATTGGAGAAAGTTGCTGAGATCCTCTTTTTTAACCCCAGAACAAATGTTGAATTGATCTATGCTTTCTAGTGCCCAATTTACAAGGACAGGAGGAATTTACCTTTCTTATGGATTAGTCCTTTAGGAAGGCTTAAGTGAAATCTTCCTATTCTGGGCATCACTCCACCCCCTGGAATATATCTTTGTACTTTCTCTTAGTGTTTAAATTTAGATTGATCATTTTGTAGATTTGTCCAATTTTCATCCATTGTATATCCACTCCTGCCTGTTATATTATAGGTATTTCTTTCTACAAACATATGTTATATTTAATATACCTCTCCTCATCTTCAAGATATGGCTAGCTTCTTTGTGAGCCAATATCTCATTCAAAATATCTTCTAAACTATCTACATCCTATATTACTCATCTTCAAGGATTCTCTTTTGGAGACTCCACACCTTGTTCTTCCTTCACTCGTGTTATCAGGTATAATCCTCTTCCATCAGCAACAATGTGCAATCTCAGAGGCTTAGCTCTTGATATTTCTTTCCAACTTTCCTAGCCAGTTCCAAGACCTCCTGACTCCTCTACCAATCCTTTGCTGCAGCACTATTGCTCTTACTTGGGCTTCTCTTGTCCTGTTGCCTTTCCGGATGCAAGCTACAGGCTTATCGACCGTGCTGTCACATCCCAGAGACATGTGGAAGATAAGTCCAACCGAGTTTGTTGATCAACGGTGATGAGATACATTAAGAGGATGAGGAGTATTCGTAAACTTATTCTGATGAATAACAACATCACTATATTGAAAATATCACATGTTGAAGATGAATTGAAGCATAAACTGATGAAAAAGATCTACAGTGTCAGTGCTATATAATACTTGATGAATGGCCATTTGTCTGCTCTCAGGCATAGTTTGGGATTATTAGAGGAGGTAAGGGCACATGTAGATATAAAAATTTCAATATATTGGATAGACCTCTTAGGCAATAAATAATAATAATGATTTGTAACTTTCATTGGGCTAGTTCCGAAAAGGGATTTATAAACAAATATTACAACTTAATCCATTGAAGCATTGTTTAAGATGCCCCAAACTTTAAGTATTTTTGCTTGTTCGATGTCATATTTAATTATTTATTTTGCCTTCTGCAATAACCCATAAAAGTTGCCTTTACCAGTTTAATTTCTTTCAGGAACGATTGGTTTGGTAGTCAATATATGATCAGCGCTTTTGACAGCTCATCTCTATGTCAACATATCCTTAAGTTTTGCAGATAATGTTCACAGGAAGCAAACCAAAGTCTACTTTACTTTTTCTCTGATATGTGCACGACTAAGGTTCCTGTTTAGTGGTGATGGATGAGAAAGGCACACGCATAACATCAGGACCTCTTTCTCACTGAAACTGTACTCTCCTGGCAGACCACCTAGTTGAGGTTGATTTTGAAAATGCAAAGTGAGAGAGACAGCGAATACTTAATGGCGGTGAAGCGATAATAACATCAGCAGAGTCTTTGAGAGTTGAAATGCTTAGGCAAAATGGGACAAATGAAATGTGCCCAACTTTCTTGTCTGGGTCTACGTTGCCAGGAGTAGGACAGCGCTGAACATTGCCAATGTGTAATGACAGAATTTTTTAGTCTGCAAAAAATATTTCTTACCTCGACTACTGAAGTTGACATATATGACTCTTTCTCATACCTCTCAGTCTGAGCGGATAGAGAATTAAGCAGATTTGTGTGTCGTGTTTGTGTAATAGTGCAAATATGAGTGACTTCTGTTGCTATTTCTGTATAGTTAACTTCACCAAAGCGCAGTTGGTGATTGGTGCATCTTTTAGATCAGTTATACTCAAAGTACGGCCCGGGGGCCGCATGTGGCCCTCCTGACCTTTACATGCCCCCTGGGCAGCAGCAGCACTGGGCTGCCGTTTACTCGACTCGGCACTAACATGAAAAAAAAAGTTAAATATACAGCAAACACTTATTTAAAGGTTAATTGCAGTTAGGGAAAGGAAGTAACTGGGCCCTTAACTTTAGGAACACCTTCATTTGTAAAGACAGCCACTAGATATACATGCTTTGCTTCCCCTACACCCACTTTACACCCCCTGCTGGCGTCAGTGTTGCCCTCTGTCACACCATAGACCAAATTTTGCGGCCCCTGGAAAATGTTTGTGAGTACCCATGTTTTAGATGAATGGAAGTGGACACAGTGGAATGGCACCCGCAACATTCACTGAAAGGAACATACCTATTCACAGACTCCAGTCAGAGATGAGGTGCTCGGAGTGGTCTGTAAAGTCCTCCCTGTACCATTCCAGTGGCTGACTGTGCACAATACAAATGCAAATAACACAACGTAACATGGGGTATTTCACCCGTTTTAGGGCTGGAGGTTCACACGTGACAAGTCCTGGGAGCACTAGCAGTGAAAACGCTTTCTGCATGAGACAGGCACAAAGTGTTGATAAAGTCACTGGTACAGATTCAGAAGTTGTGCGATTAGGATGCTGCTCAGCCATGGAACTCACTGTGTGTTCATGGGTTAATTGTTTTCCTTTCCTTGTGGTTGAGTTCTGTAATGTTGTAGGCGTCAGGGCAAGACCATATCTTCCCGCCTAGCGGGGAAGACACCTGTTACAATTTCCCCCCCTGTACGTAAGCGTAATGAGCTGGGCTGGCATACGCCAGTCCAGCGTAGAAGGAGTTAATAAAAAGCCCGGGACACCGGGCGTGGTTAGTTCACTGGCCACTACCATACTAAGTGCATGTGCCCTGTGTGTATGTCCTGGTCTTGCACGAGGCCTACCACCACGAGGCCAACCACCTCACTCAATGACACCACACTGGCGACGAGGTGGCTACGTCCCATGGTCACCCCTGCAAGCCCCTCACCGACATCTCAGGGACCACCCAGCCATCACCGCTGCGGCGCCGCGGCCGCCCGAAGTGACGTCCTCACCTCGACCTCCTGTCGCTGGTGGCAAACGTCCCGCTCGCCTGCCACCCCAAGTCGGTGGCAGCTCTGCTCCGTGACCGCCAGAAGGCTCCATGCGGTGAGTGCCCGCCCCTGCTGCCACTCCTGCACAGTGCGTGCGCGGCCTATTGACGGCACCACGCGTCGCCAGCCTCCCACCGTAGCACCCCTACCTGTGCTGCGGGGTACTGCAGGGCCGCAAGAGCCTTCCCCTTATGGCAGCCTCCACGCGACTGCCCCGTGCTCAACACCACACAGCCTGCGGCCTCCAAGGCCATTTCAGCACCGCACCGCCAGCTGCATCCAGGGCTCGGGGTAGCCCCTTGCCTTCCCGCCTCCCAGCTCCTACCCTGGGGTGACACCGCTAAAGAGGCCCAGCAAGCAGCCCGGCGGCCTCATAGCCTGACCAAGTGGTTGAAGCTCACAGCACAGACAGGCACCACCTACCCTGTCTGCAGACAACACAGTGAACTCCCACCCCAAGACACCCAGCCAGTGCCCTCACACGTTACCGGACAGGAGCTCCGCTCGGTGCTGCACACTCAAGCCGGTGCCACAGCAACCTTCCAAGCGCTACACGCACGGATCTACCGCAACACAGCGTGCAGTCAAGCGCCCACCACCGCATCTCTACACTATGACGACGGTCCCACCGCTGGAACCTTTCACCATCACGCTGGAAGGCATGGGTAGAGCGCCTGGAAACCAATTTCGAAACGGCAGACATCCCGGCGCCGCGAAGGCGGCCCATGCTCCTTCACCTGGGAGGAGCAGACATACACAAGATCGCCAAGACTGTGTGGGAAGCTGGACCCCCAAGAAATTACGCCTCCATGCGTGATGCCATCACCGCTCACTTCGAACCTTACGCCAACCCAGACTATGAACGGTTCCTCCTTCGCCAAACTCGGCAGCTGCCGGACGAATCTGTTGACATATTCTACGAGCGTCTCAGGGAACTGGCGAGCACATGCACCCTCCCAGATGAAGATGACGAGATCCGGGTGCAGTTCATCCAAGGATGCACCTCGTCCAAGCTTTGCGAGCGCATCCTGCAAGTGCACAACATGCCCATGAGGGAGATCCTGACGCTACGTCGCTCCAAGGAACTGTCCAAGGCAAGAGCAGCCCACATGGACCCTACCTTGTCAACAACTGTCAAAAAAGAACCAGTGAACGCGCTGCGCACAGAAATGCGTGAGTCCTGACCGAAGCTCCCCAAGCCGGTGCCACATCTAACCAGACAAAACCCGCAGAGTCGCACGTGTGGATGGTGCGGAGGCCCGTACCCACATACTGGGGCTTGTCCGGCCAACGGCAAGACCTGCAGCGCATGTGGGAAACAGAATCACTTCTCTAAAGTCTGCCGCTTGTCACAAAGAAGGCAGCCTAGAGGCCCGCAGAAGCAAGTGCGTGCAGTCGGACCGCACCCGGGTGACACCCCCGACAGCGACATGGACGAAGACGATGTGTGCACAGTTCACGTGGTAAGGATGCTGAACACGCTCACAGCCACCCGACAGTCTGCACCCATTTGCAATATTGGAGTGTAAGACCACTCTGTCGCCGCGCTCATTGACATCAGAGCCACCATCAACCTCATGGCTGAAAACGTCTACCGCGGTTTTCCAAACCCTCCAGCGCTCCGCAACACCAATGTACAGGTGTATGCATTTGGCAACCGAGCACCGCTAAGATTGTGCGGCGTTTTCCAGGCGGATCTCTCTCATGACGATACCCGTCAACGTGCAAAAGTCTACATATCACAGGAAGGATCAGGATTCCTCCTGAGCTGCCACACAGCTCAGGATCTCAACCTAATCCAGTTCGCCTTCGATATACATGCCCATGACCTGGACCGTCTACTCCACGACTTCAAAGCTTTGTTTGAAGGGATCGGATGCTTGAAAGGACCAGCCATCCAGCTACACATCGACCAGTCTGTAGCCCCAATTGCCCTTAGGCACAGAAAAGTTGCCTTCCATCTCCGGCCGAAGGTGGAGGCCGAGCTTCGGCTTCTAGAAAGGACAGGCATCATCGAGCGAGTGAGTGAACCAACACCATGGGTATCACCCATCGTCGTGGCGAAGAAGCCCAAGCAACCCGACGCAGTGCGCATCTGCGTAGATATGAGAGTTCCAAACCTAGCAATAAAGCGTGAACGCCACTTCACAGCGACTGTGGATGACGTCATCGGTGAGCTGGCAGGGTCCAAGTTGTTCTCTAAGATGGGCCTATGATCTGGCTACCACCAGATACCTCTGCACCCAGACTCCCGCCCCATCACTACATTCTCAACTCACGCAGGGCTCTGGAGATACACCAGGCTCAACTTTGGAATCTCCAGTGCGGCCGAAGTGTTCCAGAACATAATCAAGAACGTTCTTCACGGACTGAAAAGAGTGCTAAACGTGAGCGACGATATCCTAGTGCACGCCCCCACGCTGGAAGAACACCTCCTCCGCCTCCAAACCGTCTTCTCACGCCTCCGAGACTGCGGGCTCACGCTACATCGCGAGAAATGAGATTTCTTGCAGAGGGACATCAGCTTCTTCGGCTACAGGTTTTCAGACAAAGGCATTGGCCCGGATCCCGACAAGGTGAAGAACATCCAAGAAGCGCCAGCCCCAGCTTCCGTGTCCGGAGTCCTCAGTTTTTTAGGTATGGTGACATACTGCGGGCGGTTCATCAAGAATCTCTCAGACTTAACGGCCCGCTCAGAGACTTGACGAAAGCCACCAGCTCGTGGACATGGGAGTCGGAGCAAGAAGAGTTGTTCAAGTGGACAAAGGCAGCCCTATCTGCGGATACCACACTGGTATACTTCGATCCCAAAAGAGAGTCACAGCTCGTAGTAGATGCAAGCCCCACAGGTCTAGGCGCGGTCCTATCCCAGCGTCAAGAATGCGGAGAGTGGGCCCCAGTAGCCTACGCCAGTCGAACACTCACGTCAACAGAGCAGGGATATTCACAGATCGAATTAGAAGCGAATGCCATCTTGTGGGGCTGCAGACACTTTTACATATACTTGTACGGCAACCCATTCAAAGTCGTCACCGACCATAAACCTCTAATTCCACTATTTCAAGGCTCCTCATCTCGCCCTCCCTCGAAAATTGAAAAGTGGATCCTGCAACTACAAGAGTTTCAATTTACCGTTGAATATCAACCTGGTACCCGGAATCCAGCGGATTTCCTGTCCAGACATGCTCGGCCTGCCACACTCCCAGAAGCAGCAGAAGCTGCTGCAACGGAAGATTATGTGAGGATGGTCGTAGAGAGATCCCGGCCTCTCCCAATCTCCCTTGAAGACGTCATTGAAGCCACAAACGAGGACGACTGCCTTCAGATTGCAATCCAAGCAATTGTGTCAGGTGACTGGAGACCCTTACAAAGCCCGACGCCACGCCGCACGGAGACCGCCCAGTCAATTCTAAAAGCCCTATACCTGATTCGCCAGGAGCTCTCGGTAACCACAGACGGCTGCCTCCTGAGAGGCCCCCGCCTCATGATACCTGAAAGACTGACCCACAAAGCCGCCCTCCTTGCGCACAGAGCCCACTAAGGCATCGTCAAATCGAAAAGCCGACTTCGGAGCAAAGTCTGGTTACCCGGCCTCGACCCGAAGGTGAAAGCAGTTGTGAGACAATGTCACGTCTGCCTGGCGACCAGCCTGTCAGATAGGCCAGCACCGATCATCACTGAAGCAGCTCCCGGCGCCCCATGGGAGAGAGTGAGCGTGGATTTCGGCAGTCTCCCTGGAGGGCTACACATGCTGGTAGTGGTAGACAACTTCTCACCATACCCAGAGGTAGAAATTGTGCCCACAACATCTGCCAGGGAAGTAACTTCGAAGCTAGAGAAAATCATGGCAACACATGGACTTTTCAAAGAGATTCGCACCGACAATGGGCCCCGTTTTACCAGCATAGAACTGACTAACTATCTAGAGTCCCATGATATCAAGCACCGCAGGATAACTCCACGCTGGCCGCAAGCAAACAGCGAAGTGGAGCGCCTAATGAGGACCCTAAACAAGAGAATCCAGATCGCCCTAGTGGAAAGTCGCAAACTGGAGCAGGCCCTGTACCAGTTCCTTCGTGAGTATCGGCTCACCCCGCACTGCACCACTGGCATCTCGCCGAGCAAACTATGCCTAGGCCGAACTGTGACAGACGCACCAATGATAAAGCCTCCCAGAGAAGACATGCTCAGGAACCCTCGCTCCTGGTAGGAGACCAAGTACTGGTACAAGACCGCCACCCCGGAGGAAAGTTCCGTCTACCCTTTGAACTAGACCCCTGGGTAGTGGTGAATGTCAAAGGCACCAAGATAACGGCTCAAAGAGGCCATGAGACTGTAACACGCAACGTGTCACAATTCAAGAAAGTCCCCACCGACAGCATGGAGGACTTCTCAGAAGGTGGGTCACCAAGAGGTAACGTCACGGTAGATCCTACCGGTGCCAGCGGAGAACAGCCAGACGCAACAGCAGAAGAATCAAGTGGGACGCCTTCCGTCGACATCTCCCATGGTTCGAGTTTTGAACTCCCGACTGTCAGAAACGAGAACACTGGACAAAGCAAAGACAGTAACCCATCGTCGCCATCACCGACACCATCACTGAGAAGCGGCCAGACCCGGTATGAACTGAGACCACACCAGAAACCTTCGCAGAGGTACAAAGACTTTGTGTCCGAGTGACCTGAGAGACTGGAGAGCCGTTTTGCTGTGGGCGAGTACCTACATCAGCAAGTTGTGAGAAAACACCTGTCTCCTGCGACCAAGGAAGAATGTTCCATACTTATCGTGTTAATACGGACATTGGCATTTGAACAGTGAATGTATCAGTTTGTTTTGTATTTCAGCTGTTTGTTTTGTTCTGCCATTGTCATTTCCTGGTACAAGAGGAATGTAATGTTGTAGGCGTCAGGGCTAGTCCATATCTTCCCGCCTAGCGGGGAAGACACCTGTTACAATTTCCCCCCGTACGTAAGTGTAATGAGCTGGGCTGGCATACGCCAGTCCAGCATAGAAGGAGTTAATAAAAAGCCCGGGACACCGGGCGTAGTTAGTTCACTGGCCACTACCATACTAAGTGCGTGTGCCCTGTGTGTATGCCCCGGTCTTGCACGAGGCCTACCACCACGAGGCCTGCCACCTCACTCAACGACACCACAAGTTCCTTGACTGTGAGTGGGGAAAACAGAAGAGCCTGAATTACTTGGCATTAGACAGTTAATAAAATATGTGAATTCAGACAAGATATCCATGGAGTAAATCATTCTGAATTATTGAGATGGATTTCATGATTCGTATGCTTGTGATAAGCCAGTGTGTGTGAGTGAGTGAATAAAAACTGTCCACCTGGATCTGCCATGGGATCCAAGCTTCACCTCACTTGAGACACAACAAGGGTAAAACCAGTCTGAGCTTGCTTGTGTTCCCGTTCAAAAAGAACGTAGCCTGATAATTTGACCCAGGCGGTTCCTATTAGAAAAGGCCAGGCGCTGATTTACATATGGTTGCTTCTCGTCTGGGGTTGTACAGTGGATGAAAAAATGATGTATTGGAATGCAGCCTGGGTAGTTGCCATTAAATGTGACTTTTTCAATCATACCACTCCACACATTTTGTAGGTTCCATCTTCGTCATTAATAGTGACACCAAGAGTTTCTCCACAGAAATAGTATATTTAGTTATTTCGCAAATCCTTCAATGATCTCTTTGGTCTTATTTTTAGAAGATGGCTTTAGAAAGATGCATCCTCATGTTAACTACGGTTCAACGAACTGTACCAATGCTGTGCAATGATGAACTCAGCTATTTGGATCACGGTTAGAACTAAAGGAAAATCCTGTATGAGTCAAAGACCAAAAGATTAAACAAGTCACCTACTTCTCTGATCTACTTTACACGGCTAAAACCGAGTTTCCATAATTCTTAGATGTTTTTCTAGTGATTTCTTCTTTAATTAATGCTTCTATTACTTTCCTTTGTGAATTGCTACAAGCCTTGACCCAGTTATGGGTCACTGCTTTGACGTATATGACTAGTAAAGGTCCTTTTTCTGAAAACAATACCAAATTAAACATTAGAAGACGGGTATTTGCTCAAATCAGTAGGCAGTTAGGAAAGGAACTACAGGGGCAGTAATAGCCATCATTTTGCCAGTGAACCGAAGAGGATGCTACTGTTTTTAAAGAGTAAAAGTTCAATAAAGGCCCCAGAAATGTGTGTAAATGTGTAAACATTCACCAGGCAGAATTGTCTTGTGAACATTAGCCAGGAAAAGCTCTCTTGTAGATCTTCAGTTTCGGTTACGTTGATGGTGTTTTAAGGGTCATACAGGTAGGAAAGAGCTGAGACATCGCTTGTCTTTGCTCACATGTCTTGAACGTAATAACCATCAGTAGGACCGAACAGATTAATAACTGCCTCCTATTAATGAACACCTCTGGTCATAATTTAGTGTCGGCTCAGCAGGCTCCCATTTAATTCTGTGTTCAGTCGGTCCACACACAAGACCATGGTTTGTGGCCCAGTGCTCTTCTAACTCTTGTTTACCTCTTCCTATGCAGCCCACGACCTCTAGCTCTCTTCATCGACTTGTCCAGTGGCACCTTGGGTTATTGTATGGCATTTTAGCCCAATGCTGAGGGCTGTAATGGTTGTTAAAGACCCTCCCTCTGAGTTGTAGTCAGAGGCATTAGAGGGGCTATTACAAGGGAGAGGGTGTTTAACAACTGTTATAGCCTGAGGCAAAATGGCTATAATGCTATTAGATCAATGTTCTAAAATAAACCGGGAGAAACAGAAAGGGGAGCATTGGAATGTTGGAGTAGAAGGTGTATGCCAGCCATTATTAGCCTTGAGACATTTCACTATCTCTAAACATTCCGTTGTTCTAATATATGGTAACAGCAAGCTTCCTCTCATATCCGAGAACCCGTAATCACTGATAGCCCGCAATCACCATCATGTGCTAACCTTCAAGGTTTCTGCAGACGGAAGCATTAACCATAAGGGATCTCATCGTCATTTGCATCTCAAAAGGATCTCCATTCACGAAGGTGGATTGTCTCCTTTCACTTCACAAGTTTCTTAAATTAGTGTATTCACCCGAGCAGCTACACCAAATCTTCCTTATTTGCTATTGAACTGCTTTTGGTGAGCATCAATAGAGACTTTGCTGCCAAGAAATTGATCCCGTTCATCTCCCGTTCCTGGCTCAATTTCATAGTCATACAGTCAAAAAGTATGCTCACATTTTCTCTCTTTGTTGAAAATATATTACCTTGACTCTAGTTAATTAGCCAATTGTTCTTCCATATATTTTGCATGCATTACCTTAAATCACAAGCCCATGTTACAGACCTGTAAATGTCAGTCTTCTACTTCTATTCCCTTTTTTTGCATTAGGACCTCATGAGCTTTTACCAACTTCCCCATCACCACCAGTTTCTGCAGTGCATCCTGGAACTGTGCCAACAAGGACCCTGTCAGTAGCACTCCAGGCTTCTTGAACAGCACAGACTGATTCCCATAAGGCCCCATGTATATATATATATATTGAATTTTCTAGTGATAACCCTGCTCTTTCTTCTAACTTTCCAAGTTAGCCCAGTCCTATGACTTTCCAAACTTGGCATCTTGCATTCTACGGTGCTCAAATGACAATTATTTACATCTGGAAGAGGTCCAAGAGGTGTTTTGCTTGTCTGCAACTGCAGTGAGCTTGCGAAGCATGCATTTTTCCTTTAAAAATATGTTTGCCATAGTCTTAAATATTGTTAGTTCAGAGTTAGTAAAGAGAAATCAACATTTATGTGCATTCATTTCATATTTCCTGACTCCTCATTTATCCGTAATGATGCTATAGCAGTCAGTACGATGGATGAATAGCGACTTGCTGGTGGCTAAAGGTGTGTTAGAAAATACTATGATTAGACTCTCCTTTTTAGATCTGCCTTGGAAGTGCAGCTGTCTGCCTGACCTATTGTAAACAATTCTTCAAAATATACATAGAGATAGCATTAGCTATTCCAAAAGGAGTGTTACTGTTATAACTCATGGTACTGGCTGTTTGGTGCATCATTCCATGTCTTGTGGATTGCTTGCATTAAATGTTGGAGGGGCTATTTTGCATCTCAAAAGTACACTGAATCATCGCACCAGAAATCTTTATCTCCTAGAATCATAGTATGGAGAAAGCAGTCTTTTTTTGTTTTTTTTCACTGCAGTAGAAATTTATAATGGTTTTGTCAAGACTCAAAATGCAAGACATTCCTACTGGATGTGTCCATTTATGTCTCTTTTCTGGCAGAGGATGTGTTTGACAGGACTAGGTGTGCTAGGCAAGACCCTGGTTAGACTTTCCAATTGTCTTTTATTATTTTGTTTTTAATGTTTTTTGAGAGCACCCAATAAGAGTGAACTGGCATAGAAAACCATGACCCTTGTTTAATTATTTGCATCTACATGATATGTATGCCACGACCAAAGCATATCTACAGACAAAGGATGCCAGTGGTAGAAACATTCCCAGATTCCTCTTGCAATGGGCCTTACACCTGAGACTTGATGTGACCCCAGAAAACTGAACATTTATAGAAGTAATAGAGCGGCCGGACCTACACCGCCCCGGAGAACCTTACCTTGGCTGAACGCGTGGCTGGGACTCTGAGGTGTAGGGGCCTGTTACCCGAGAAGGCTGTGGTAGAAAGGTGCTGCCACCTCTGTATGAGAGCTGACTTGCAGGCTTTTAGCACACGAAGGCGACAAGCAAAATCTATGCTAGCGATAATCAGGATCGCATTACCGCAGCGCTTAGAACACTAGAAGCCCGCCGCGCGCATTTATCCTCTGCTTCCAAATCATATTAGGCAACTGAGCAGAGCCTGGGAAATGATTTGTCCTGCATTTGCTATTAATGCCTCTCAATTCATTTTTATTGAGCTAATTAAACTGGGAGCAATATTTCAAGTGCGGATTGTTTCTTACATTATTGAATTGGCTAGCATATTATTGCATTAGGAATTACGATGAATAAGACTCTTACTCATAGCCAGAGATGGAGAATGACAGAGAGGGCGGAATATGGAAGAGTGTTTTGATTCAAAATATGGCTTCCGACTCGGTGCCAGGCTCACGCGAAAGAAATTGAGCACACATGCTCATGACTAACTAGTTCTAGATGTTGGGAGAAAGAAAACATTGTTGCGAGGGTGCTGATTATTACCACCATTTCAATGAGGCACAGTTAGCACTTTGCAGGGAGTGGGAAGGTGTTGTAGGTGTGTGGCCAATCGGCCTCCTAGCCGTCCTCTCTCAGCCATTTCAGATGCAAAAGAGCCGGAAGTAGCTTAACAAATACATAGGTATGAAAGCATGCACACTTGTGTGAAAAGACTGATGCAGCCAAGCTCATTGTTAGGACTGACTACTGTCTGGCTAATGACACCCTGTTCACTTATGGAGTGTGCTGTAGATATAATTTAAAACTTGATCAGTTATGTGAGGGTGTAGAAGGTTGAGGAGATCTTTTTCTGTACCAAAACACATGGGGTAGCAAATGTGACATAAAGCAGACCTTGAACTCACTAGAAGACCCCACTCACTTAAAATGGTGACCCCTTGTTGCATCCTTTAGAATTTACTGTTGAGGGAGAGGCTTAAGACATGCAAAGAAGCAGCTGCAGAAAACAAGCCAAGTCTTTAATGCTCTCTTACTTCCTGTTCATGCTGCTGGCTTCTTGGCCACCAGGACCAGGAGCAGCAAGAGCAGATCCACGGGTTGCCGATGCTACCTTTGGCTATCTGTAATCGACATCTATGAAGAAGTCTTAAAACGGTCGCTGTTCAGGTTGTAGTAACTAGTCTCTAGTCCTCGCTTAAGGTCTGTCTGATTTTTATTACCAGTCAGTATTACCTTGGTCAAGCTCAGGGCTGGAGGTGGGCCAAATGGAATCTGAAATGCATGTGAGCTTATATTCTGCATATCCCAAACCCTTTATTTTCAGTGCTGAGGAGCGAACGCCACCCTTTTGAGGTCAACGAATGCAACACCACACTATACTCCTAAAGATTTCCTCTTTAACTGCGCTAGTAATAGATTAAATTACAATATTATTTTTTGCTATACTTTTGGGAAATTATCTTTCTACAATGCTGCGCTCCCTAGCCGTTTTTCCTATGCATGAAGGATGGAGCCAGATTTTCAGCTCTTTACGCATCTGCAAATCTCAGTTCTGCATCTAAATGTGCCCAGCATTCCCCACTCATTGTCAGGCATTGATCATTGCACTGTTTTCTCCCACAGACCCACCCACGACAAACATGAGCACCACCAACCTCACAGTAATGGAATACAGCGATGCCACCATATTCTGTGACACATCTGGGCTTCCCCTTCCAAATGTGTCCTGGTCAATTTCTCATCTTGTTTCCAAAACTGTGGTAAGTTTCTCTCGGATTATATTATTTAAATAATTTGGCATTCTTTCTCTAATGATAAAACGATTCCAATTAGCATATTTACTGCTTGTAAGCAGCCACAGCAATTGCTAAAATTATTTTACCTTGTTGGCCTCAAGTCAGGTATTATTGTTCCCTGATCATTTTTCATACACATGAACCTCATCATCTGGGACCCCTATCGCCACTGAGATTGGTAGGTGGCGTACAGTTTCTGGTTAGCAGAAGTTTAGAATCTGTGAGAAACTCTACTTGGCTTTGCACCAGCCTTGCCATTTGTGTTCAGAAAGCAGAAGTGCACTAAAAATTCTGTCACTGAATGTTTTCCTATGGGACACAATAGATCAGAATCTCCATTAAGACAAGTGGATTAACAGTCATTAGAAAGGAGATTCATGTTCATTCATACATAAGCTCTTGAAGTATTGGCAAGTCTCCAAGAGGCCAGAACTTGAAGATGAGGTGGTGTGCAATTAAGATTGCCGCATAATACCCTGCCCAGTGTCATCAATTTCAACGTAGTCAAGAGCTAAAGTGTTATGCCCTCTGTGCAAAGCAGAAAACAGATTTACATATGATGGTAAATTTTGAGATGGTACAGTATGCCAGCTTATAAACAGTTAAATATGACAACACCTGGGCCTGAATTCTGACAAAATGTATATGGTGGGTTAGGTGACCAGACATTGCATTGGTAATTATAACAAGTAATAGTGGATCGTTAGTCAAGGTTACACAGAAGCCATTACTCCATCCAGGATACTCAATGCCACCACATGTGAGTATGCACAGTTTTAGAGGCAGGAAGCATGTGACACAGGTGCATCAGGTTAACATTCATGGGTGGCCCATTAAGGACAATTGTCTGCTATGGGTCATACTGTGCAGTGGTATATTCTAGTGGAGTACCCATCCCTGATGCAAAACACAACATGGTAAATAAGCAACACTCCTCTCTTTGGCAAAGACATGATCAGGATTTTTTTTAACAGGCAATGTAGGATTTGGATTTATACTTAGCTTACCTTGGGTGTTATGCTTTGCTAGAGGGAAACCTGTCACCAGCCTGGTCCTCACCATGTAATCAGACTCTCTTGAGGCCTGAAAGAAGACTTCAGCACAGGAAGAGTAGACATTGTGTATGTAAATCTTTGCAATGTGTGGTTCTAAACAGAGAAGGTTCAGAGAACAAGATGGTATCAAAAGGGAATAGGAAAGACTGTTGTTGTTTTTGCTGTTGACAAAGTGTGAGGAAAAGTGTTTTTACCTGCTGTAACCGGGCATCTGAGAAGAATATCTTCTGCATAGGCTGTGTTTCCTTAGCTACACAAAGCAATGCGGTGGATGAGCGAATGATTGTTTATGTGCATGCTGAATCATTGCACCACCAAAGCACTTGTTCAGATGTGGCAATAAGGGTGGTGGGATAAACACCTGAAATATATTGAGATTTAGACTAATTTGTTTGCATTGGGGACCATTAAAATGTTTGCATCCATTTTGCACTCTGCAGGTAGATACGAATAAGCGCCCTGCCTCTTTGCAACTGAAGAACATCTCATCTCAGGATAATTCAAAGAGGATTTCATGTGTGGCAGAAAACATCGTGGGCGAGGACCAAAGCTCGGTGGAGCTGGTGGTGCACTGTAAGTAAACATCTGAATAATCAAGATTGTGCTATCTCCTAAGACTACCAAAGTAAGGTTCCTATTTAAAAGGAGTATAATTTGTGACCCTTTACCATTGTTGATTTACTTCATAATTAGGCTTCCTATAGTGTTTCTGCACCACGCAAGTAAACAAGATATATAGTTTAAGTGGCTTAGATTGTACTTGTATTGTGCTTCTTGTCTAAAACTTGGTGGCTGGGCCATCTAATGAAGTTATTTTATGTTAGTTTGAATAGTGCAAACTACCAAGGCCTTGTGGTGCTTTAGGCTCTGTCAAGGGTGCAGGTTTGAGTGGATATGGTGTTTCCTGCAGAATAGAGTCTGATTTGTTGGATGGTTTACATTGTCCCAAAGTCTGTTTCTCCCCATCCCTGGCTTGGTGTCTCCCTAAACCACATATAGGTACTCCCTGTCCCGTGTCCATGTTTCCCTGTCCCATGCCAGTCTACGGATATATTTTGGCCTAACTGCTTTTGTCTTCTTTACTAGCCTTGGCTAACTAGTAAAAATTCTTGGTTCCATATGAGGCTTCGGAAGGTGGTGCCTGAAGTATTTTATAGGATACTCATATTTTTCTACTTAGTTCATTAAAAAAACTCTTTTCACAAAGAAAAGAGGCAGACTTCCTTGGGACTGTGAGTGCAGATTCTATGAGGCTTTCTAGATGAAATTCCTTCTTTCTAGAAAGCATTTAATTTGAGGATGCTGTGAACTCTTTTCATTTATTCTTCTTGTTATTTTTATTTTTCATAGCATTTTTAGTACCATGATTGTTATCATTATTTCGCAATTATTACTATGTTGGCTATTCTTTTAGAGTTGTTTAGTGTTTTAATATTGCTATTTTTTGTGATTTATGATGATTGCTTTAGAATTGTTAGTTATTTGTTTCAGTGTTGTAGTTTGTGTTGTTGTACTACTGTTATTATTGTAATGCTGTTGTTATGATTTTGTTGTAGTGTTGTTGTTTTCATTACCTTTTTAGAGGACGACTCCTGCAGTGATGGTGATAATGCTGTTTGGTGTATTATTCGACCTTCCAGGAAGTGCTTCTTTGGAATGCATGATTAGTTTACACCTGGAAAGTACACTCAATCATTACACTGTTTGTCAAATTCATTTCTTTTTCTCCTATATGCATTCTGTACAAAAGCAATTTTTGTTTACCGCTTTTTCCATAGCATTGTCTAAGCCAATAGGGCATGCTTTAATATGATATACACATGTAAAAAGCATTTGTTAATGTCTTTGTTTACATGTGGTATTACAGTCAGATCTTTAGGGGTTTCCAATGGTTGTTCTTTAATTGAGAATAATTAATTGACTACAAAAAGTAACTTAATTGCATTTCAACTCAATTATTTTATTTTATTTATTACAGGGTTTAGGCTAGCATTAGGATAAGAACACATTTATTACCTTTTAACATTTAGGGCCCGATTTCTATTTTGGTGGGCGGAGGTTAAGTCCGTCAGGGCAATGGAGTATATTACTCCGTTGCCCTGATGGAGTGCCCGCCAAAAATAAAAAAATAAATGCCCCCTCGACTTGGGAGTCATCTCCTATGGCGATAAGGGATATCGTTAGTCTTTTACTACCCCTTACTGCCAGGGTTTTCATGGAGGTGATGGGCAGTAAAAAAAGGCTATATATCCGCACATCTAAATTGGGCATGTGGACTTACAGCCATTTCTCCGTTTGCCTTTACTCCATCGGGCCGTTGGAGAAGTTAGGCCACGGCGGAGACGGAGTAGTCTCTGCCATTCCCAAACGATGGTCCTCCTGCATCTAAATTCGGCAGGCGGACCATTATTTTGTTGGTAAGGATATTTAGGCACCGTTGCGTCGGAGTATCCTTACCACCAATATATAAATCAGGCTGTTAATTACAATAGAGTTGAAGCTATCATTACTTTATAGTGATACAAAATAATTTACATTTCCTTTAATTTTACTTAGAGATGGGTTTCAGGCTAGTGTTAAAAAGAAGTAACCTATTATTTTAATCAATTAAAAAAGTAATTTAACTCCATTTAGGGTTAGCGTAAGTGATAGTAGTAATAAATATTATTGTAATTTCATTAGATTAAAAATATGATTAGGGAAAAGGTTACCATTATGGTACAAGTTTAGGGTCAAAGGTACGGAAGGAAGTGGATGTAGGGCAAAGTAAAGAGGAGTTGGCAAAAAGCCATTTCAGTTTTATTGTTATGTGGGAAAACTAAAGGAAGGTAGAAATTAAAAAGTGAATATATGGGGAAGTAAAAGTACTAGAACTAAAGACATGCTGCCTTAATGCATGTGCTAACTCGCAGATAGTGTGTTGGGGAATTTGCTGCACAGCAATTTCATTTGAATGAGTGAATTAGTCGGAGAGTGAGGAAGCAAGAAAGTAATGCAGTCAGTGTAGTAGTGAGTAGGTGAAGAGGTGAATGATTAAATGAGAAAGTTAGTGATTAAGTGAGTAAGTGAGTAAATAAGTGATAGAGAAGAGAGTGAATGAGTAAGTGGTTGAACAAGTGAGTGAGTGAATGTGCGAGCGGGTTTA
This sequence comes from Calotriton arnoldi, assembly GCA_963921515.1. Lineage (NCBI taxonomy): Eukaryota > Metazoa > Chordata > Amphibia > Caudata > Salamandridae > Calotriton > Calotriton arnoldi. The sequence continues at coordinate 1,273,935 of CAWUFW010003820.1, forward strand.
CCAATACAACACAAATTATGGAATTAGCCATTTATGACAGATGCCACTATTCAGGAAATCACCAATTAAAAGTAGTAACAGATCTAATGATTTACAAAGTAAGCAGAAATGAATTATTTTTTATTCTAGGTAATGCTGCATCTGTAGAACCACAAATCAAACATAGTTGGTGAATTTGCAGACAGTAGGAATTTGAAATCCAGAACATATTCAAGTCACATACAGTCGTACCGGAAAATGCATGCTGCCATTGTACAAGATGAGAGGGGAACTGAATGGCAGAATGGAAAAAGTGTGAGTAAAACTGAGGCAGACAGACATCAACATTCATTGACATTGCCAATGTGTTTGTCTTTTGCCTAGCGCATACACACAGAGGCACACAGAATACAGACACACATACATGCACATATGAATACTCAGGTTAGTACACATACACACATTGATTCACACAGAGCGGCATAGCTGTAGGAACTCATGGCATGCAGACCACACATCAGTTTCAGACTAAGAGACACATTGAAAGACAAACTCAGAGGCATACAGGTATAGGTGTGCGCACACACACACATATCTCAAAGAAATATACTCATGCTGTGACTGACAGGATGCATACAGGTTTTTATGAAGATGGGTTGATGGACACATAAGTGTATATATAGGTGAATCAATGAAAGCGTGAGTGTCAGTGGACCTATGGAGAGATGGGTGGGTGTATGAATGGAGGGGTAAATGGGGTGGATGCAATGGTAGATGGATGAACTGATGATGGCTGATCGGCTTGAAATATGATTAAAAAAAACATGTATTTGTGATGTTGACAATTTGATTTGTTTTTATTTTGATCCTGCTTAGGGCTTTGATATGTTTCCAAAGTTCACATTTTGTTACAGTTTGCATTGCCATAGTGTAGATGAAATAACAAACGATCAACCTTTTTCTGCTGGCTAGATTCTTTACAAAAGGTGTGTTTGAATAGCTACACAGGTTGTCATCTTCAGTATCCGTGAGAAAACCCTGTAATGAAAACATAAAATAAATCATGTTTAGGTGACCGTGTCAGAAAAAGCATCTAGTGTACATGAAGAAAGTAAACGCACACATTGCATTTTTAAGGCAAGCTGCTGTGAAAGGCAGTCAGGCGAATGCAACTAATGCTTGCCCTCATCGTGGCTCCTGTGGGAGCACCGCTTCTTTAGTATCATGCCCCAGTGAAGTGAAGAAGTCACTAGTACTACATCTAAACTCCACAAATCATACATTCCTCACCAATAACCAATCACAAAGCCTAGAATTGTGCATACAAGTTTGCCTACTTGCTAAACCAGGAATAGATGTGGCATTGCAAACGCTAAAACGGAGGTAAGGGCAAACCTTAAAAGCAAGAACTGGTCCTAGCCCCACAGGGAAGCTGCCAAGATTATCTGTGGTAGGCCGGGTGCAGGCTGCATGGTTAGATCATGCTCATGTTTCTATCCCAGTGCTTACATGTGAGGCGAAGCTGGGGATGTTTCTCTTTTCAGTGCGCTAAGCATAAAGGAAGCTTTATGAATCTCAGGTGTTTCTCCTAAATATGCTGACTCAGCTTAATGTTTACTCCTTGGGTTCCTGTCGATCATTTTCTGTGTGCAATGGTCTCAGGTTCACGTGCAGAAACTTTTTCAGATCAAACACCTGTGTAAAATCACCAGCATGTCAGCAGGTGAGTTACAGCTGCCGGCCTGCGGCTTTCATTCTGAAAGAAACGCACCACTGTTCTCCCCAGGCCCAAACATTGATGTTGGCACACAGCACTTCCCATATTAGCAGGAATCGTGGAGGGTAAACCAGGCCTCCCCTTCACCTAAGTACACCATTGCCTACGGAATTGCACATGAATATATATATCCTTTAAAAACAGATTTTGGAAAAATATAGCCGTATGTTTTGGTGTGAATGCCTGTTCTTTGCCTGGTTGAGGCAGTGGCTGGGTTGCACACGGTACCACAGTTGACTGTTTTCTGAAAGTCAAGAATTCCTCTCATGTCCATCTTTTGGAAATGTCTGCCTGATTTAAACAACATATTAGCGTCATAGAGGGTGAGGGCGAATGAAGAGATAATACTGGAAGGGATCAGATTACTCCAGCAAATGCAACATCTGGCTCATTAATCACGTGACCTGTAACACCTGTGCACTAGCAAACATAGGGCACACATTTAGCATTATTTGACGCAGCGCAACAGAGCAATACAGCTTGCTGCAGCTGCGTCAATTGGAGAGAGCAGGAATGAGCCATATATACCAAGGTATGGTGCATTCCCGCGCTCTCCATGTGCGGGTGCACTATGTGCTGCCGTGCGCCAATGCAGGTGCCCTTGCACAATGGTGCAGAGGTGCCTGCGGTGCAGGCTGGATTGTTTTGTACTGGAAGGCACGCCTTCCTGCACGAAAACAATCTTCAGAGGCCTTTTTCTCTTTCTAAGTGTGCTGCAGAATGCAAAGAGGAACCGATGAGGAGATATACAGATATTTCTCCTTGCAGCCCCTCTATCGGTAAGGCGTAGTTTTGATGCATTCGTAGATTTACTTGTCTTGGTAAATCTGGGAATGTGCCAAAATGCATGGGTGGATGCACGGGAACCCCACATTCAACCCATATAATGCCTTTCCGGCACAGAGTAATGCAAGGCCGTGACTTGCACTACTCCAGATTTACCATGCAACACAGGGCAATGCAAGGTGGCTTTGTGTGGCTCAGTAAATCTGGCTTGAGGATTGCGTTGCCCTTGGGCTCTGGTTTTTGCAACCTCATGACTGGCACACCGTGATCTCCTGGTTTGAAACCAGACAACAAGAAATGCAGGTTATCTGTTGTGACGCACTTTCGCACAGTAAAAGGAGTTCAGTATGCCACATAGTGGGGGGGGGGTCAGATATTTATCCTCACAAGGTTTTAAATACAGCCTTGTTACAAACATGAGTGTGTATTACACCTTGATTTTGTCACTGCAACCGGGGGTTGGACGCATTGAGCCATCGGATCACTTCCGGTCGAAAGTTATATGGTTTCCTTTGAACATATATATATTCCATAGTGGAAACTTGTCTCTGTTTCAAGAATACAACTAATGGTTATGTTACAGTAAACCTGAGACATGTCGAGCACACAACATGTAAAAGAGAACAAGAACACGTTCTCAGTGAATTAAGAGTACATGTTCTATTAGCTCATAATTGGGGTGTGCGGACTTGCTATGTTCTATGCGTCAGAATATTCCTCATGAAACCAAAAGTTGCCATCTTTAGTAAGCGCTGTCCATTTTCGGTAAGATATCAATCAATCAGGGTAATTGTAAGCGCGCTACTCACCCGTGAGGGTCTCAAGGCGCTGAGGGGAGGGAGGGTCCGCGGATCTGTTTACCCGAAGAGCCAGGTCTTGAGGGTCTTCCTGAAGGTGTTCAGGGAGGGGGCGAGTCTGATGCCTGCAGGTAGCTCATTCCAGGTCTTGGCTGCAATGTGAGAGAAGGATCTTCCGCCTGCTCTGGCTCTGTGGATGCGTGGGGTTTCGGCCAGTGCGAGGTTGGAAGATCGGAGGTTTCTTTTGGGTACGTGGAAGTTGATTCTGTCGTTGAGGCATTTGTAGGCGTGAGTGAGGATTTTGAAGGTGACTCTTTTCTCCACGGGGAGCCAGTGGAGTCTTTGTAGGTGTTGGCTGATGTGTTCGTACCGGGGGATGCCGAGGACGAGTCTGGCGGCGGTGTTCTGCATTGTCTGGAGTTTGCGGAGTAGGGACTTGTTGATGCCGGCGTATAGTGCGTTTCTATAGTCCAGTCTGCTGGTGATGAGTGCGTGGGTGACTGTCTTCCTTGACTCAGGGGGGATCCATTTGAAGGTCTTGCAGAGAATGCGGAGGGTGTTGAAGCAGCTGGAGGTGACGGCGTTGACCTGTCGGTTCATGGTGAGTGATGAGTCGAGTATGATGCCGAGGTTTTTGGCGTGGTCTGAGGGGGTAGGTGGGCTTCCGAGGGCGGTCGGCCACCAGGTGTTGTCCCATGCTGAAGGGGTGGTTCCAAGGACGAGGACTTCTGTCTTCTCGGCGTTGAGCTTCAGGCAGCTGTTGGTCATCCAGACTGCGACGTCTTGCATTCCTTTCTGGAAGTTGAGTTTGGCGGTGGTGGGGTTTTTGGTGAGGGAGAGGATGAGCTGGGTGTCGTCAGCGTAGGATACGATGTTGAGGCCGTGTTGTCGGACGATGGCTGCGAGGGGGGCCATGTAGATGTTGAAGAGGGTTGGGCTCAGTGATGACCCCTGTGGGACTCCGCAGGTGATTTTTGTGGGGTCGGAGAGGAAGGGTGGTAGTCTGATCCTTTGGCTTCTTCCGGTGAGGAATGATCGGATCCAATCCAGGGCTGTTCCTTGTATGCCGGCGTCGTGTAGTCTGGTGACTAGTGTGCGGTGGGAGACGGTGTTGAAGGCCGCTGATAGGTCGAGTAGGATGAGGGCTGCGGAGTGGCCTTGGTCCAGGAGGGTGCGGATGTCGTCGGTGGCTGCGATAGGGCGGTCTCTGTGCTGTGGTTGCTTCGGAATCCGGATTGGGACGGGTCGAGGATGGCGTTCTCTTCGATGAATCATGTCAGTTCTCTGTTGACTGTTTTCTCTGCAACTTTGGCTGCGAAGGGGAGGAGCGAGATGGGCCGGTAGTTCTTGAGGTCGGTGGGGTCAGCTGTGGGCTTCTTGAGCAGGGGCCTGACTTCTGCGCGCTTCCAGTCGTCCGGGAAGGTGCCTGTTTTGAAGGTGGTGTTGATGGTGCGTTGTAGTTCGGGTGCGATGGTGGCCTCGGCTCTGTGGTATATGTGGGGAGGGCAGGGGTTGGTGGGGGCCCCCTAGTGGAGGCCTTTCATGGTTGAGGTGGTGTCTTCGGTCGTGATCGGTGTCCAGTTGAAGATGGTGGGCTGGCTGGAGTCTCTGGGGGGCCTGGGGTACCGGCTGTGGCGTCTGGTGGATGGTCGACAAAGTTGTCGTAGAGGGTTCTGATCTTGAGGTGGAAGTAGGTTCCAAGCTTGTCGCAGAGGTCTTGGGACGGGGTGATATCTGTGGCTTCTCTGCGTGGGTTGGTGAATTCCTGAATGACGCTGAAGAGTTCCTTAGAGTTGGTGGAGTTGGCGAGGATTTTGTTGTGTATGAAGTTCCTCTTGGTGGTTCTGATTTGGTTGTGGTAGTCCGTCATGGCGTCCTTGTAGGTGGAGTAGTTTCTCCAGTTCTTCTCCAGGCGCCTGCAGGTGCGCCTGGCTTCTTGGAGATCGGCGGTGAACCAGGCGGCTTTCCTGGGGCGTTGTTTGTTGGGGTTGCATAGCAGGCGAGCTCGTCTGCGCAGGTGGAGATCCAGGTGTGGAGTTCTCTGGCTGCGATGTTTGCGTCGGCTACCCAGGTGTGGTTGTCTCAGGAGAGGGTGGCGTTGAGTTGCTCGTCGGTGACTTTGCTCCAGTTCCTTCGTGGTGGGCGTGGGGCTGGTTTGGGTGCCTTGGGTTAGTTGACGGCGAAGTGTACGCAGTGGTGGTCGGTCTATGGTGGTTGCGTTGTGTGGCTGAAGTGAACGCTGTTTCCTGCAGCGAAGATGGGGTCGAGGGTGTGTCCTGCTCTGTGGGTCGGTGTGGTGACGAGTTGTTGGAGTCCGATGTTGGCTAGGTTGTCGCGAAGGGTGGTGGAGTTGGGGTCGCTGGGGTTGTCGAGGTGGAAGTTCAGGTCTCCAATCAGTATGTAGTTCATTGAGGCGATGGCGTGGGGTGCGATGAAGTCGGTTATGGTGGTGGCGAAGGGTGTCCGGGGGCCTGTAGACGAGGGTTCCTCGGAGTGTGGCGTTGGGGCTAGTCTTGATCTGGAAGTGCAGGTGTTCGGCGGAGGGGAAGGTTTCGCTGGAGGTGGTGAGGCGGATGGCGCTCTTGTGGGCGATGGCGAGGCCCCCTCCGGGTGGTTGGGGCGGTCCTTTCTCTGGATCTTGTAGCCGTCCGGGATGGCGGTGTTGATGTCGGGGCGGGAGGAGGCGTTGGTCCAGGTCTCTGTGAAGAAGGCGATGTCGGGCGAGAGAGAGTCGAGTAGGTTCCAGATTTCCATGGCGTGCTTGTGTACGGAGCGCACGTTGAGGAGGATGCATCTTAGGGTGTCGTCGGTGCTGGCGTCGGTGGTGTTTGAAGGCGGGGTGGTGGTGAAGGTCTGGCGGCAGTGGAGGCAGGAGAACTGGCGTGGGTCGTGTTTGGCGAGGCCTGTTGGCAGTCTCTGAGTCTTTCGGGGTTGTGTGCGAGGAGGGTGGTCGTGTCGTAGCGATGGATGGTCGGAGGTCCAGGGTTCCTGGCGCTGGCCGCGGTCGGGTCACGGACGGGCGCAGACGGGCTTGCCTTAGGCGCGCCAGCGGCGCGCCTGCTGCACGCGTCCGCTGCGCGACCATGCAGCGGCCGCCATTATGTAGGGGAGGGGAGGGACGATCAGCTGGGAGGCGGGAACGGGCAAGGGCAGGGGGGAGGGGCCGCGGGGGCAGCAGCGGCGGGAAGGGAAGTGGAGAGCGCGGCTCAGAGGAGCCGAGAACAAGGGAAAACCAAAAAGAGAACAGATAAGCCAAGAAACAAGTGAAAAACAAAAGAAAACACAGTACAAGCCCAGATACACACAGATTACCCCAACAGTCACCTAATGCTAGCAGATGCCACTCAGGGAGCTGAGGCAGGCAGGGCAGCCACGGGAACACAACGAGGCAAACAGCAGCCTAGAACACCCAGGCTGGGGGCTCAGCGGCGATGTAGGAGGCGCGGAGCTGCTGGGGAGGGAGCAGGCCAGTGACCGAGGTCAAGGTCTTACTTGCGCTCCCCCGCAGCGGCCGCCATTATGTAGGGGAGGGGAGGGACGAATAGCTGGGAGGCGGGAATGGGCGAGGGCAGGGGGGTGGGGCCACGGGGGCAACAGCGGCAGGAAGGGAAGCGGAGAGCGCGGCTCAGAGGAGCCGAGAACAAGGGAAAACCAAAAAGAGAACAGATAAGCCAAGAAACAAGTGAAAAACAAAAGAAAACACAGTACAAGCCCAGATACACACAGATTACCCCAACAGTCACCTAATGCTAGCAGATGCCACTCAGGGAGCTGAGGCAGGCAGGGCAGCCACGGGAACACAACGAGGCAAACAGCAGCCTAGAACACCCAGGCTGGGGCTCAGCGGCGATGTATGAGGCGCAGAGCTGCTGGGGAGGGAGCAGGCCAGTGACCGAGGTCAAGGTCTTACTTGCGCTCCCCCGCAGCGTCCGCCATTATGAGGCTGAAGGGGATGTGATGGTTCTGGTATAGAACTTATCTTCGGGTAAAAGTATATTCACTTCACCCACCCCTCTTAGCAATGCATTTTAACAGTTTCTTTACTTCATTGGGTTAAAACACCTGCTTCAGATGTTTGAGTGGAATCCTCTGGTCATTAATTCACCTCGATTGCAAGCTCAGACTTTCATGCTTCTAATGTCAATAAAGTGATCACTTTATCACAAAGGTCATCGTAAAATATTTTACTTAGAACGTTGTAGGGCTCCAAAATTTGTGCGGCAAGACTTATGTAAAGAAGCTCATCGCCCCATCTCAGGTAAAATATCGGAGAGAACTACAGGTCAGTGGCGTCCGGCACAGATAAGAGCGGGTTATGGGGAGGATGAAGTCAACAGACGACGGGGTAGGTAAAATTAAATAAAAAAATAAATAAACCCACTTACCTTGCGCTCGCCACATCGCCAACTTGGCAATGCAGCGAGCGCAAGCTAAGTGGTTTTATTTATTTATTTCATTTTGCCTACCCCGTTGTCTGCCGACTTCCGCACCCCGCCCCGCCCCAACGCTCTTACCTGTGCTGGCTGCCACTGCTACCGGTGACTATATATGAGCCCCCAACTCCAGACAGAGAGCGAGAAGTATTTTGTTCACTTCTAATGTCCTAACTCTTCAGCCAGAGTGCCCCTGGCAGAGTATGCTTTTTTTATTATTAAATGTGCTTTGTTGTTCCATTCATCCCCACCATGTGAAGTAAAATACTCCTGCCTGTGTTTTATGCTAACAAGCCCCACACCTTGATGCGCTTGGTCGCAGAATCCCCTCTTTGCAGTTAGCTGCACTCCTCCACCGCTTGCTTTCCATGCTGGGAACCGTGCAGGGTGTTGAAAAGCCTTTTGTGGTCTGGCACCCTCCCAATCCCACTTTTCATTCAAAGACTATATTCATAATAATCTGCTGAGGAGGCAGGAAAGTAAGCGCTGCATTTTTTCATAATGTTTGCTTGCTCTGTCCTTTTCTACCAACATTAGAACATGGTTTTGTAACCAACGTGGTTACAAGGGGATTTTTTAAAACGCATTTTTATTGACAGTTTCAATCCCCACGCTACAAGAAGACTCCCAATCAGTTTTTATATTTTGCATTTAAAGATTAACTTATTACATCGTTGGACCCAATCCTGACATCATTTTTGTTATATTGTTATAACAATATGCATGGTGGTGAGCAGATAAATCAATTACCAAGAACAGGCCAGTTCCTTGTCAGCTTGTCTTACAGCCCACATGTCCCTCTCTGTCATTTGAAAAAACAGTTCCTTCATGGGGGTCTCTCATTTCATTTCTTAGTGAATGTGTTGAGCGTACAAAAAAAATTCTTAGTTGCAAAAGTATTCGTTCTCAAATATGATTTTAGTTATGTGTGTATATGAACTGTTTGTATGGCCTTTTTAGGCATGACATCAAACTGTTAATAAACTGAACCTGAAACTGAAGCCTTCAGCGTGGCATCCCCCACCTCCAATCCAGCTCGAGTAGTTGTTTTCATTGCTATGATATGCTGAATTGCTATCTTAGCTGCTATCCAGCAGGCAGCGACTTACCTTTCGACTGAATTTCGACACCAACAATATTGTGGTACAAGAATGTCAAATACAGAATATCAAGGGACAGACTGTCGCTTTATTTGCAGAAAGTGCAGCTGGGAAAATGTAAGCAAGGATTACTTACCCCTTTCTGTTTCTGCGCTATGCTGACTGAAAATAAGTGTCAATATACAAATGTCCCTCACTAACCATAAATTCAATTACAACTATGTAAGTACATGTGAACTTTATTCATCATGTTGTTGTTATTGCTTATTATGGGTTTTGATTTGTATCTGTCAGAGTACAGGTGAACCCAGTTATTAAAAAAAGGTTGTGCATAATTCTTGTACATAGCTAATGTATAGACATTTTCCGAATGACAAATGGGCATAAAGAATACAATAACATTGCATTAACATGTACTATGTCCTTATGAGTTCATATGGTACTTAGGAACTCCTCAAGTAAAATAGGATACTTGAGGAGTTAGTAAGTACCGTACAAACTCATAAGAACGGCCTTCCCAAAGTATAGCATGTGACTCCCATATCATATTGTGGCATGACCATAGTACCCTCAGTCGTGACTTCATTAAGTGAAGCAACAAATGAAGAGGCTGCAGGTGCCCACAAAGCATGTAGGACTGGCAGACTGATTCAATTGGGACACAAATTAGGGTCTTCAAACAGTGCATTGTTTGACTATGTGGATTAAATATGTGTGTGTTTGATCATGGTAATGTAATGTTAATGTATTATTTAAGTATCTTTTGTGGTTCAAAAAATGTCTATATGTTTGCAATGTGTGTGAATGTTGCACAAGATTTGTATAGGGTTCACCTGTACTCTGGCATATGATAAAAATCATAATCCATATTAAGTAAACTCTCAATGTGATGAATAAGGTCCCCATATTGATAACTTAAATAGTTGGATCCATACCCTCAGTATCCTTAATAGTATCCACCCCTGGGTGGTTGTCTGAAAATAAAACACTAACTCAGAGAAATATCCAGTTAAATGAATTCAGTTTATGTGCTGCAGGTGCATAAAGCAGGCACTGGGCTCTGCGCTGTGCCAGCAAAGGCCAATATGATACAGCACTTGGAGCCAGATGTACATAGGGGAAGGTTTGCGATTACCATGTACCAATTTTTTGTGATTCGCTATTTGGTAATCGCAAACCCCAATGTCTGAAAGTGTGATTTACACTTTCTGCGATTCCCAGTGGGTCGCAAATAGACCTACCTCATTAATATTCATGAGTTAGGTCTCAGTGGGTGACCCTTTGGGAATTACAAAAATCACAGGGATGGTGGCCTGCTGGGGTTAGCAGACCGCCATGTCTGTGATTGCTTTCAATAAAGCAAAGTTTCTTTTTTAAATGCAGCCTGTTTTCCTTAAAGGAAAATGAGATGCGTTTCAAAAAGAAAAACAAAAAGTTTTCTTTTAATTTTTAAGAGTAGGCAGTGGTCCGTGGGAACACTGCCTGCTCTGAAAACATGTTTTCGCAAACATTCACAAAGGGGAAGGGGTCCTTTGGGGACCTCTTCCTATTTGCGAATGGGTTACCACCTACTTGAAGTAGGTGGTAAAATGTGAATGTTTGTGACCGCATTTTGATCGCAAAACATTCACACATAACAATGCAATTCGGTATTAGGAAGGGACGCCCTAAATACGCCCCTTTCTAATACCAAATTGCTAACCCAATTTGCGATTCTGTAATCGGTTACCAAATCGCAAACTGGGCCTTTGTACATTAAAAAATGCTTTTTTTTAACGGCACGATTCTGCGAATCGGGCCACTTGCAACTTCAAAAAAGCGTTGTACATCTGCCCCTTAATGTTTTAAAGACTACCTGCTAGCTTCGAAAGAATGGTTTTTCTGTTTACCCTTTTCCTAATACAAACTTACGTTCTTTTGTAAAATACCTTATTGAGGAAAGAACCTCAGTAGTCGGGAACATTTGCTATGCAAAAGAGGAAGTCACCTAATAAAGGTACCATGTCAACTAAACCATGTGTTTGTCCGACCTCTCTAAAAACTTGACTTTGAAGTTGGATATGAATCAAGGCAGGGTGGCACCATTGTCTTCTTTCTATCCATTGACACACAGCAGGTCTAGATAGGTGCTCGGCCATTTCCCTAAATGGAGAAACTGCTCTATTCCAACTTTTGATCATCAACCTGTGATTACCTTCTGAAGGCCCCATCAGGACCAGTGTCATGTCACTAGAGAGGAAGGCACAGATGCTCTGGGGAGGAGATAGTGACAATTTACTACCCATTTCATAGGTAAGAATCTCAACAGCAGAAACCCAGAAAACTAAGTAATGTAGGCTATGTTGTGGAGAGGAATGGAGTGGGCTGAGTTTCGCAATTAAATTTCCTGTTTTACATTTTAATCACTAATACTGTGATTGTTTCTCTCTATTTCTTAAGCCCAAAGCAGGATATTGCTTCTTCTTTATTCTAGACAGCATTGAGGAAATCTGACTGCATGATTTTTTTTGTTGTTAAATTTAGTTCCACCACTGATCACGTTCCTGGACATCCCAGCGCTGGACCACCATTGGTGCATTCCTTTCAGCGTCCGAGGGAATCCAACGCCGACACTACAGTGGTTCTATGAAGGCGAGCTTCTGAATTACACTCAGTTCATCTGGAGTAAAATCCATGAGACCAGTAATAAGAGTGAACACCATGGCTGCCTTCAGCTGGACAGCCCCACCCACATTAATAATGGCCTGTACACGCTGCGCGCACAGAATGACTATGGGGCTGACGAGCGGCAAATTCATGCAGAGTTCATGAAGGATCCTGATCCGGGTGAGTGTTCTTCGAGAGTACTCTGCATGGCATCATGGGAAGGGCTGGTGATAGTGGTGATCACAAGTGGGCTAATGTTGCTGGCAAATGATCATTTTAACAATACCATGAGAAAGCGATCATTTGGATTTTAATGGAACAAAGAGGAACACTGTGAAAATGAGGGAAGAGTGTTTTTTTCCACATAAGTACGCCTAGTCAGAAGGGACCCATCTCTGCTCTGGGTTTTCACTTATGTGACTGACATTGCATTTGTATGGGAACAAGCAAACATACACAGTCCCAGGATGTTCCTTCCACTCACTCCCCTGTTTGGTATAGATATCTCTGTTGCATTCTCCATCTGCAAATTTGAATATGTCAAATTTAAAATAACCTTTGAAAAAATACTAAACAAGTGCATTCTCACACTGTCATTTTGCACTCCCACCTGTGATTTTGCTTAGTGAAGTCAAAGAGTCGAATGACCCGATGGTGAGTGCAGTGAGTACATTTATGTAAGACATGTTAATCATTGCAACCCGGAGTCAAAAATTGAAGAATATATTCAACCACCTGAATACCAGCAATAACATTTTCCATTCATAAGTGCCATCTTACAAGTACAGTTGGCTTAAAGTTGAATGTTGAGCACTGAAGAGGGGCAGTAACTTTGGCAAAAGTACTGCCGGCTCCTCTGGACCCTTGCGCACAACAATGGCTTGCGGTTGAATCAATTCTTCTAGAGTCTTGTAGGTGAATCTGTAAACTAAGCGTGGCACAATGACATATATCTAGTGATTGCTTGTTGTCTCCTTATGTCATCCTCCTTGTGTAGGTTACCACTAGGATTGGCGGGACTTCGCGCTCGCTTCCAAGAAATGTGGTAGGTAGGAGCCTTATTGCCCACCACCACCACGTGTAGATAGTATAGTAACACAAGGTCCTGATGAAATGCAATGGATCAGTATTGACCACGATGCATGAAACATGTCGACCACACGATATGAGATGAGCTAAGCTCCACTGGACCATAGAGCCAGAGAGCAGCCACTCTGTTTTTAAGAAGGTGGATTACCAGCCGAATAAAGAGTTCATGTGGACTATCCAACCTTTTTTAACGTCACTCACCTGCACCACATCTACACTGTTTTTTAGGGCCCTCACACCCACGCACCAAATGGCAGGAACAAAAGATCTCCGCTAAAGTGCCCCTTTAAGGGAGCCCGTCGGGTATTGCAGCGCCGACCCGACAAGGAGCAAGTCCATATGATGAAGCATGACACCTAGCTTGCTGGGTGTGTGAGGACTATAGTTCCGACAAGGAGGACTTCCCTCCTTCTATCCCTTGATCACGTTGTCCGATTGGGGGAACAGCATATCTTTCTTGTTGAGCACAGTGACATGCCACACATGACAATAACAGTTCTGCAAAATTAGTAATAAGAACAGAATTGGTCAATTTTTGATGGTCACGAGTGGAACCATCAGAGCAGTTTGCGGGGCAGGCATACTCACAAAGCTTTAGTGTATGCATGGGACTACACTATCAAGGCAGGCACTCAAGGATTGGGCACAGAGGGGCTCAGTCTTACTTTGTGACTTGCAGTGTATAGGGTGCAGTATTATCCTTTAGATGGCGTAATTGATCATTTAAAGAGATCATGCTTCAGATTGGTAGTGGTTGAGGGCTAGTGACTGACAAATTTATTTTATTTGAAAAGTTTTATATAGCGCTGGCTAGACCCGGAGGTATCAGAGCGCTTTACAAGAGGATCAGCAAGTTACAGGTTACATAGTTACATCAATTAAATCAAAGAATCACGGAGGGAGGGGGAGGGAAGGAAACACAACGGGGAAACGAGGAAAACAATCTCAGATGACCGGCTGGGTAGGTGACGGCCGAGGGGGTGAAACCAGGGCCAGACTCCTCTATAGCTGCATATGACAGCTCCACCGGGCATCGGCCAAGGTTGCTCGTGCACCGAGGTAAGTACAAACAGTATTGGTATCTGCCCAGGGGGCATCGTCAAAGGTCCATCGAAAGTTCCATCAAAGTTCCACCAGGTGAGGGCCCTGTTGATCCGGCTCCATGGTGTGTACAATGTTCAAGGTTTCAGAGGATCAGCGAGTTACAGGTTACATAGTTACATCAATTAAATCAAAGAATCACGGAGGGAGGGGGAGGAAAGGAAACACAACGGGGAAACGAGGAAACCAATGTCAGATGACCGGCTGGGTAGGTGACGGCTGAGGGGGTGAAACCAGGGCCAGACTCCTCTATAGCTGCATATGACAGCTCCACCGGGCATCGGCCAGGGTTGCTCGTGCACTGAGGTAAGTACAAACAGTTTTGGTATCCGCCCAGGGGGCATCGTCAAAAGTCCATCGAAAGTTCCATCAAAGTTCCACCGGGCATGGGCCCTGTTGAACCGGCTCCGTGGTGTGTACAATGCTCAAGGTTTCAGTCCGGGGGGCATCGTCATAGATCAAATTGGTAGCACCCATCCCGGACGAATATTTTGCAAAGGGACATGGCAAGGCTATGATGAATGTGACAAGCTGCAATCTGGCCCTCTGCTAGTGATTTGAAATTTGGAATGTGATGGAATGAGGTTTATTTTAAAGTGGTGCCTAGTGAGGAAGCACAGCTTCAAAGATCGACTCATCATATCACCTGCTAAAAAAAGATTCACTGACTCTCCATCAGTGAACGGATTTTGTTTATACTCCTTTACCGAGCACTCAGATACCTTGTTACACTACTTATGAAAAAAGCAACAACTCCCCTCCAGGCTATTCGAGTGAAAATCCGTAAACCCACCACCATACAGTCAGGGCCGGACTGGGAATGCAAACTGGCCCTGGCAATTAAGTCTGAACGGCCGCGGAGGGGGGCGGCGGTGTTTTGAAGGGGGTTGTGCTGGTGGGAAGCACTGCTGCTACTTTTGGTACAGGGAGCTGAAATTGCAGCACTGCCTCAAAACTGGCCCCCTGTACCAAAAACGCCCCCCCCCCCCACCGGTCCAAAACCGCCCCCACCCTTCCGGTCCACCGGGAAAACGCCTGGTGCCCGCTACGGCCAGTCCAGCCCTGCATGCAGTTGAAACTTGTGGGCAGAGGAGTTGGAGTCCACATGTTTGGTCTCCTCCCAAAATCATATCCATAGTTTACAATGATTTTGAATTAACTGTGCACACAGGTAACAATCAATAGAATAAGATTAAATGCTAACAGAAAACATCAATGAGGATGTTCGCACCCCACCATCCACTAGAGTTCACATTGAGCCACACCTCCAGCATAAGGTTTGGGTTTTGCTGAGCAGACTGATAATTGGGGTTGTGTTTACACTTCAAGCTATTTATAGAGGGGACACATGGTTCTCTGTCCAAGTCCCAAAACTCTGGAAACAGTTTTCCTTACACATGCCTCATGCTCCCATCCCCCAGGAAATCCTTAAAAGAAACTTCTGCAACCAACCCTTGCAGCTATCAATTCCTTCTGATTCAAAGTAGTCTCTTGCTCCTCGAGGCAATATAGTTGGTTGTGTGTGCTCTATAGACAGCCTGACAAAACATAACATAACATAACGGCCTTTGATACATAAATTGTGTGGTTAGTGCACGTGATGCAATGTTAGGACTTTGATCAAATTGTACCACTTTTAGTGTCTGTTATGCTTGCTGGCATTGCAGAATGAATGGTCACTACTTTATTATGCAGCACCCAAACAAGATGCGCCACTGGCTTATTAAACCAGGTGCATACACACCCCACAATTACATGGGGACATTGCATAGGTAGGTGAGTGAAAAGCACTGCCTCCAGGATATTTTCCATGAATCACATCTTTCTGCGGCAGCGCAGAAAATAGACCAGTGTAGGGATGACCTACAAATCAATGTTCGCATTCCCTGTCACCACAAGGCTCTATTGACTGTAGCATGCAACTCAAGGGCCTCGCATCTGCTGCTGCGTCAAAGTTCTAATGACTGCGTCATGCAACTCAAGTTTCCCAGATCTGCTGCCACCCACTAGGCTCTATTGACTGTAGCATTCAACTCAAGGGCCTCGCATCTGCTGCTGCATCAAAGTTCTAATGACTGCGTCATGCAACTCAAGTTTCCCAGATCTGCTGCCACCCACTAGGCTCTGTTGACTGTAGCATGCAACTCAAGGGCCTCGCATCTGCTGCTGCATCAAAGTTCTAATGACTGCGTCATGCAACTCAAGTTTCCCAGATCTGCTGCCACCCACTAGGCTCTATTGACTGTACCATGCAACTCAAGGGCCTCGCATCTGCTGCTGCATCAAAGTTCTAATGACTGCGTCATGCAACTCAAGTTTCCCAGATCTGCTGCCACCCACTAGGTTCTATTGGCAGTAGTGCGCAACTCATTGCCTCACATCTGCTGCTGCATAGCTGCAGTATGCAACTCAAGGTTCTCAGCTCTACTGTTTCCCACACGCTTCCATTGGCTGCAGTATGCGACATGCTACTCAAGGCCGTTGCATCTGCCGCTGCATCAAAATTCTAAGGATTGCAGTGTGCACCAGAATATTCTCAGTTCAGTTGCTGCCACTATGGTCTATTGGCTTCAGTATTCATCTCAGAGCCTTTCTATCTGCATCAGTGTTCTCGTGACTGCTGTATGCAACTCAAGGTTCTGATTTCCAGTGCTCCCCGCAACTCAAGGTTCTGATTTCCAGTGCAACTCAAGGTTCTGATTTCCTGTGCTGCCCGCAAAGTTCTAAAGGCTTTAGCATATGACTCCAGACTCTAATGTCTGTAGTATGCCTTCTGATGCCTCCAGGGTTCTAAAGACTTTTAGACGTGTTTATACCCTTGAAGGCTCCCACTTCTGCTATTGCCCACAGGGTTCTAAACACTGTTCTGAAACTCACGGCTCTTGCTTCCGCAATGGCCCTGGTTTCTAAATGATGTAGTAGGCAATTTAAGGCATTAACTACAGCTGCTGCCCCCACTGTTCTAGTGACTATGGCATGCCAATTAACACTCTCGCTTCCGCTGCTGTCCCTAGGGTTCTAAACATGGTGGTATTCAATTTAATATTTCCACCGCCATTACTGCCCCACATTCTAATGACGGTGCTATGCCATTTAAGGTTCTCGCTTCTTCTGCACCCACAGGGTTCTAAAGACTGGCAGGCAACTGAAAGTGTTTTCTTCTGTCGCTGCCCCAGCTGCTGATGATGACTGTGGTATGCAGTTTAATGCTCGCAATTCTGCCCCTCCCAAAAGGGATCTAAAGACAGTTCTGCAACTCAGGTCTGTTGCATCTGCCATCACCCTGTTTCTGACGACTGGGGTATCTGATTTACGATTTTTGCTTCCACTGCTGCCACCAGAGTTGTGAAGATTCTGGCTTGCAGCTCAAGGTTCTAGTTTCCACGACTGGGCCCTGCTATAATGACTGTCGTATGCATTTTAAGGCTGGCTGTTCCGCTTCTTCTCCAGGGTTCTCGAAACCATGCTAAGCAACTCTAGGTTTCTGCTTGCACCTCTGGTCGGGGGTTGCTAATGACTGTCGTTTGCATTTTAAGACTGTCTGTTTCTGTTCCGCTTCTTCTCCTGGGTTCTCGAGACCATGCTAAGCAACTCTAGGTTTCTGATTGCACCTCTGGTCGGGGGTTGCTAATGACTGTCGTATGCATTTTAAGACTGTCTGTTTCTGTTCCGCTTCTTCTCCTGGGTTCTCGAGACCATGCTAAGCAACTCTAGGTTTCTGCTTGCACCTCTGGTCGGGGGTTGCTAATGACTGTCGTATGCATTTTAAGACTGTCTGTTTCTGTTCCGCTTCTTCTCCTGGGTTCTCGAGACCATGCTAAGCAACTCTAGGTTTCTGCTTGCACCTCTGGTCGGGGGTTCCTAATGACTGTCGTATGCATTTTAAGACTGTCTGTTTCTGTTCCGCTTTTTCTTCTGGGTTCTCGAGACCATGGTAAGCAATTCTGGGTTCTTGCTTGCTCCTCTGATTGAGGCTGCTAATGATTGTGGTTTGCGATTTAAGACTCTGACTTTTGGTGCTGGTATAAAACAAGGCTCCCGCTTCAGCCACCGCCCCAGGGACCTAGGTCTGTACACGATCTAACGGTACTCCTTCCAAAGAAATGCTTCCTGCAACTAAACTGCGCAGGGATCAAGCAGCACTTAACAATCAATTGCCAGTCCCTGGAAGGAGGGGACGGGAGCGGGCGGACTGGCAGCAAGCGAGATTAGGAGCGTGAAGCTGAGAAACAGATGTGCTCTCTGTCAAGCCGTTTGTCTTCATTTGGGATGAGGAATGATCATGAGCAGATATTTATAGAGCAGCCTGAGAGCGGAGTGCTGGTCTGTCTGTCACAGCTTTCCTCATTCAGCGCTAATCAAACGTTGTTTTAATGCTGCAGATAGGGGTGCCCTGTCGATCCAGTCTTTGGAGTTCCTAGATCCATCCTGTGAAACGGAGTTGCATTGTGTTCCTGGGATGAAACGACAGTGTGCGGCATAAAAAACACTCATGCGTTGTGCTATTCAGTTCTGAACAGACAACTGTGCTCTCCAGAGGGCAGTAGGTCATTTTCAAATGCCAAAAAGCAGTTATACCAAGGGTTAGTAGGACAGGTCATCACACACTGCCTGCTACCACCACACTTGCAAGCGCAAGCCTGTAAGGTTGGCATTTCCAATCTAGAACCAATTATTCATGTGTCATCATCACCAAACCAGGCACTTTGAGGTCATAGATGTTACCACCTGAGATATCCCACATTGCTCATTGGCTGTTTGGAGCTTAACAGAGCCTCTAGGAGTTGTTGTGGTCGCCTAGCACTCCAGGACCATACATGCCTGCAAACAGAGCGTTTCGGGCTGCATAAAAGGGCAATAGCTCATCAAACACAGAGAAGGACATCTGATTTCTGATTTTTAGATTTTTGATACAGGTGGCTTTAGTTGTCTGTTCTCAAGGCCTATTGTCTCCAGTACATTACATATTCTTAGAGCACGCATTGGGTCAGCCTCTTGCTTGTTATTGGATGGCTGTGATGTCTATCTCACTTCCTTACCTCTAGTGCTTTAAATGGGCAGGTACTCTCCTGTACTGAGTACCTGTACTTCTTTAATTTGAATAGGAGAGTATCTGCACTTCTCAACACTTCTGCAATGCACTTAAAGGGAGAGTACCAGCGCGTCTCAGGAGCAAATAGGTACTCTAAATTGTGAGTACCTGCACTTCTATATTTTCTTTTAAAGCACTGCCTATGATGCTATGGCTTTCCTCCTTATTCTTGTGTTTCAGAAGCCTTTCGGTCTCACAATGCTCTGATTGGATGATGTATCCTTCCACTGCTCTCCCATACTGCCTCTTTTCCTGCTCATCCCCGCTACCCAAGACAAAGAAGTCTCTCTTGTTCCTACCAGTCCTCTTGTTTTAAAAAATATATATATATTTGCTTTTTTAGTCCCACCATATACATTGTTACACATTTTAGGATTTTAAAAAGTCTACTTGCGGCAATCTTTAGTTGCTTTTGCTGCCTGGAAAAAGGAGCTTCGTTTTACCATCACTAATAAGCTAGAAACAGCGTGTTCTTTGCCGACTTCACCAGCTGGCTCACAGGCGGCGTGTCGCAGTGATATCAAAATGCAGCGCATCAGCCCTAGCATTATTTAGCAGCAGAACTCGTGTGTGCTTATTTCTCACTTAGGACTTGTACCATTTGCAGGCAGTACACTGGCGAGATGTGTGTTTGTGTTTGTGTGTGTGTGGGGAGGGGGGGTCTATGCAGGACCGGGCAGGCCTTGTATTCCCCTAGTGGGCTGGGTGCCTTGGAGGCTGGTTTTAAAAGCCCAGAGCTGCTCCTGCTGCTCCTGCTGCCTTTGTCACCTTCCACAGCTCTGCCAGGTTAATTGCAGGAGGCTTGGAGATAGAGAGAAAGGGAGGGAGAAGGTAGACAAAAAGCCATCAGCGAGAGAGAAGAAAGGGAGAAAGAGAGAATGGATGGATGGGAAGAGAGAGCGAGAGCACGAGGAGATGAATGAAGGGGGGCTGGTTGGAGCATTTTTGCCAGGGTCGCTTTTGGTTCCCCAGTCCCGCCCTGGGTCTGAGTGTATGTGTTATTCCCGACCCCCCCCCCCCACCCCCCTCAAAAATGTCCCTCTGTCTGCAAATATCAGTTCAACCTCCGTTCATCAGAAACCATAAAACAATCTTATGACAAAACAACATAGTTAAAAAATTATTAATTTCCATGGAAATTATTAATTTCCATCGTGGGATAGGATTTGTGGGGGTGATAGCATAACAAAAGCCAAAGGTGCAATGTTACAGTGAAACTACAACAACACAGGGAGGTTGTGTATATCTTACTGGGTGTTCTCATGCTGCAATCGTGAGTTTTTGGAAGTTCCCCGCCTTGTTTCTAGAGTTCTCTGAATTTGATATAGCATCCTCAAAAAAAAGGTGTTCTGCATTGCAAAGTGATATGCATTTTATAGATTATATTTAAACCGAAAACAAGTGTTTTCTGTCTTGGGGTCTAAATGTATATAGTTTATATTTTTCTGCAAGTTGAGTGGCTCAGGGTTTTGTGTGAACTGTGTTTAGGGGCACCGCATGTGGACCCGTATTATGTAATTGGTGCGCAGTCCCTTTTTTGCACCAGGATGCACCTGTTTTAGAGGTGCATTTTATTACAATCAATGTTCTGCTCCCAAGGCAGCCGCGAACCCGTGCCTGCCCTGGGGGCCCTAGGGGCAGCACATTAGGGAAAGACATACCAGCTGCTTGAAGCACTATGCAGGCAGTGCCTGTCTGCACTTCAAAGGGGGACAGGGATCTCCTCGCTGGCCGGTGCAATGCCTAACTGCACCCACCTGCAGGAGTATGTCTGGGGCGTCCATAGGACCCTCTTTCCCCCTTCCAAAAGTCTACCCTTGGAGGGGCACACTGACATTGCGCCACATCTTTGTGGCATACTGACAGTGCGCCTCCTGAAGGCCTCTGCGCCCGCATCCATAATGCTGTGCCGCCACAGAGACAAAGTGTTCATTTTCATGGGGACATCCCCCCTTGAAAATGAGAGAATAAAGTAGCCCTGGTGCTGTATGTATACCAGCACTATCTATATTGCAGAAGAGACATACACGCCTCTGCAGCCCCTTCGTATTACTACAGTGCTTTGGGGGGACAGTGCCCCAGGTCACTGTACATAATACAGCCCCTGGATGGCGGGGTATTTCAAGAGTGTGCTAAATTGAACTGTGTTCTATGTTATCAAATACACATAACCTCCATGGTACGCTTACAAATATGGACCGCACATACCAAGTGTCATCTTGGTGCTATAATAATTGATACTGAGTGGTACCCATTTTAATCTACCTCTTGAAGATAAAAGGCTGATGCAATTAATGTGACCTGCTAGCTGCACACGAATCTCTGCAGTGATCTGTTCATACACTGGCCATAGACAACGACTGTGTGATACACCCGCCTAGTAAGCGAAAGTGATGCAGCGCACAGCAGAATATCAGTGAAATCTGGAAGAACATTGTTCTTTAGACTAAAAATGAAACAATTAAAATATTAATATTTCGAAAAATCAACTGACTTGCAATGTAGTTCTTCATACAACACTACTGCCATTTCTAAGCACATTTAGTATCTGAGACCATATTACAATCAATTTCATAGGGACGCATTCGGCATGTGTGTACCCATTATCTGTAACCCTCGGGGCACTGTAGTATTACAGAAGGGACCGCAGCCCCTTGTGTGGCATCTTCTTTAATACAGCTAGCGCCTGTGCACATATAGCGCTTGAGCTATCTTAATGGGGTGTTGCCTCATTTGCATGGACGTTCAGCCCCTGCAGATGAGAGAAACATTTTGCATTTGCGCTTGCACCAAATTATGGATATAGTCACAAATGCAAGGACACCATTAGGTGGCGCACCGACTGTGCACCACAGAGAGGTGGTGTAAAGTCAGTGTGCTACCCGAGGGTGCCTTGTGAAAGGAAGGAAAGGGAGTCCCACCAACCTCCGCAGACAGTCACCCTGCAGGTGGGCACAGCCACTCACTGCACCCACCTGCAGGGGGATCTCTAGCCTCCTGTTGAGGTGCGGGCCTAAAGCCGCCTTCACTGTGAAAGTTGGTGTGGCAGCTTCAGACAGCCGCTCCGCCTTTCACTAACTTGCTGAACTCAGGCCAGTTGCAAGTTCTCGGATCCTCTAAAGGCAGCCCATTATCCATAACAGGGCACATTGTCCCTGTATGCGGCTCGTGCTCCTTGTTAAAGGTGCACTATGTGACAGACAGGGACATTATGCCCTTAGTTTAATACGGGGCCGTAGTATATAAAGTGCCTTAGGAGCCCAACTGGTGTGTACGTCTGCTTTCTGCCTTTTATGAGGCACTTTGGCATGAGAGAACAGACTGCAGATGCTTGCTCTCCCCTTCAGATTGCACCGATCCCAAGAGGGTGTTCCTTCATTTGCATTGGGTTGTTGCCCCAAGAAAATGAGAGCAACACGTTGCATTCCTGTACCTATGAGTATACAATGCCGTTTTTGTGGCTAGCAATACTTGTTTATACTCTGCAATTCCTGATTTTAATTATTCTCTTGCATCGCTCTCATTGTTCGTGGACCATTGATTCTATAACCATTGTAGTTTGATTTTGGCAGTCACTAACTCTTAGTGAACCATGGCACAGGCTTCTCTGTGTTCGTAAAATGGTGACTAATAGGTGAGACATGTTCCCTGAGTGCCTTATTCAACCAATTAGTACATGCTGAGATAATGTTCTAAGCATATTTAGGCATTTCAAATGCTGAATCCTGTAAAAGTTTTTACAATCCATTCTTTGAGTGTAGGGTGACAACGTGGACATTGTGCAAGTATAATGCGTCCCGCAACTTATGGACCACACTCATAGTTGTACTATCCTCTTGATTTCTCCATGACATTTCACCCGAGATGGGGTGAACCAATCCAGATACCACCCTGTTCAATCTATGCTTGGGGGTGTGATTATAATTTCTAATGTAATGTATATCATATGTCATTTGCTATAGTCAGCAATGTAGTAATATGTGTGTGGTTGGGAGGTCGAATTGGACCACGGTCCGGTTGGGTGGGTTGAGAGCCATTGACCTCGCTGACTGACTGGATGCTGGGTCCTATGCTTTATGCACTTTCTTTATTTGAGGCGGTTGCCTCCATGGGGGGATGGGGCTGTGGGATCTAAGGGTTGGCCAAGTTGGGATCGGCCATCATAGTTTGGACTCTCAGCCTGTGGGTGGGGGGAGTTACTTGTTGCTATGGGTTCAAGTGTTTGAATGTGGGACTGAGCAAAACTGGCTTTATGGTGTTACTTATGTATATGTGTCAGTGCATGCTTGAATGGGGTTGGGGCGGCGGGTGCGGGGAGCGCAGTGGGGCATGGGCGCAAGCAGTTTCAACTTAATATGGCTACCCAGTAGAAATGTATGACCTGGAATGTTCAGGGCCTGGGCCAGCCTAGCAAACGACAAAGGATTTACTCTTACCTCCGTCGGTATGTGGTTTCCGTGGCCTTCCTTCAGGAGAAACATACACGGGGAACATGTATCAAACACGTATGACGTAGGTGGCAGGGTCAAATCTTTTCAACATCATACTCAAGCTATGCTAGAGGGGCATTGATATGGATAGCGCCTTGTGTTCCCTTTGCGGCAAAAGGGGTGAAGATTGATCCGGAGGGTCGCTATGTGATCATCTCTGGGGCATTGGATGCACGTGATGTTTGTTTGGTGAATGTCTATGCTCCCAATGTTGATGGTTATGAATTTTTTGGAACAGTTCTGAGAGCGGCCACAGACCACGTGGGCCCAGAAATAATTTCGGTGGGGAATCTCAATTGTTTACTAAATGGTGCGATGGATTATGCCCCCCCAGTGTCGACACTAAACCCGCAATGACGAGCGCTCTTTGAGAATTGATGGGGGTACTGGGACTGCAGGATTGAATCTATTGTTGTCCAGTATCAGGTGCCTTGCTGCAGTGTGTGGAAAGTGCATCTTATTTGGTGCACTATGTATCTGATCATTCACTGCTCCTAGTATCGTTTCGACTACATAGAGAGACACCCACGGTGCTGTTATGGAGGATGAGGGCGAATGCACTGTTGGACCTGGTGTTTGAGGGTGCAGTAGCAGAAGTCCTTGATCATTATTTTACTGGGGTAGCGCGACCACGAGCGCTTTGGCATGGGACGCAATAAAAGTGGTACTACGGGGTGAATGTATGAAAGTCATGTATGGTGTCAAGAACAACTTAATAGGTCTTTGGATGGGCTTGAGAGGCAGCTGGGTATCCTGGAACGGGAGGTGGTTGAGCGGACTCTTCGATTGCCTGAATGAAAGGAGTGCAAGCAGGAGCTATTGGAAACCTGGGACAGGTTAGACAAATTTGTCCATTCCAATTACAGACAGCGTCTCCACGTGGAAGGGGACAAAGCTAGTAGAATGCTTGCCATGCTTATCCGCACGGAGACCCATCACTCTCCCATAGTAGGGATACGGGACTCACAGGGACATATGGTGAACTCACAGCAGGGCATCACAGAGGTATTTGCAACACATTTGCAGGGGGTGTACAGGGAACCACTAGATGGTAACAATCAGGCGAGGACCACTTACTTAGCGGCTATTCGAATGGCCTCCCTGTCCTGGGAGGAAAGGGATGGGTTAGACGCCCCCAGTACTAGAGAAGAAATTATGGCTGCGATAAGAGACTTGAAGACAGCCAAGGCCCCTGGTGGGGACGGCCTGCCAGCAGAATGTTCTGAAAGCAGAACTGGGGTATTGGCTGACCGGCTGCTGGAGGTATACAATGAAGCATATGGTAGGGGGATACTCCCTGCCTCCATGAGGGAGGCACTCATAGTCATGCTCCCCAAGCCTGACAGAGATGGCACAGAGGTGAAGTCCTACCAACCCTTATCAATGCTCAATGTAGATGTAAACATGCTTAGTAAAGTATTGGCTACCGGACTGCTGGAGTATATGACCCATCTGATCGCCGAAGATCAGTGCAGGTTCATCCCTCGCAGGAACACCCTTTTGTAATTTAAGGAGACTGTCCCTGGTGATGCATTCCCCAATTCTAGAGGATGACCGGTGCGCACTGGCACTGCTAGACATTGAACAAACTTTTGATTCCCTGTCATGGGAGTTTTTGTGGGAGGTGCTGCGCAAGGTTGGCGTTGGGGGGACCTATATTAAATGGGTGCAATTACTATACTGCGCCCCCTCGGCGTGGGTGAGGTTGGGGGTCCCGCTGTCGAGATGCTTCACTCTGAGTCGGGGGACATGACAGGGGTGCCCATTATCGACCCTACCTTTCGCCCCTGGCTTGCCGGTTGCGGACCGTGTTGCAGGGTTGGGGGATAAAGATTGGGGAGACCACACATGTGGTCTCCTTATACGCCAATGATGTCATGCTGTACTTGTGCAGACCGGCGTACTCGGTCCCTATTATGTTGGTGGTCCTGGCTGAGTTTGGCGAATTAACTGGACTACATGTAAATCACACTAAATCGAAACTATTTCCACTAGGTATGCTGGCAGGTGTACCAGGGCAGGATTTACCCCAACTAGAGCTTCTGTGGGAGACAGAGGTAGTGGGATATCTGGGAATCAGAGTCACGTGTGGAGCCTGGGAGTTTGAAACTGTAAACATGGGAAGGGTGATAGATAGATTGAAGCCCTCAACCTAATCTAGAACACGCTTCACCTTTCCTTGATGGTGAAGTTGGCACTAATGAAGATAATAATACTACCTCGTTGTCTGTATAATTTCCAAGGGACCCTCTTCGAAATCTCCAGGTGGTTCTTTGCATACCTAGACAGTTTGATACTGGAATTACTATGGGCTAATGGGAGGAAGAGGGTTAGCTTGACCACTTTGAGGTGCTCATGGAGTAGGGGTGGTCTTGAGTTACCCTGCCTGGAACTTTACTCTCTCGCTGCTCAATTGCAGCATGTGGTCCACTGGTTGGATGACCAGGAGAATTGGGAATACAGGTTTCTGAAAGGTACCTGCAATGGAGTTCCATTGCCTGAGTTATTGATGATGGGGGCTAGAGCCCCATCCCCCATGCCCTATGTAGTCAGACAGGTGTGTGGGGTGTGGGAGAGAGCAGTCAAGATAGTGCGGAGGAGGGTTCTCTTTGCACCTGAAATGAACATCTGGGCACTTCGCCTATTTAAGCTTATTGAACAAACTATGTCCATAGATAAATGGAGGGTGGGAGGTTGTGCTACTCTGCGGGATCTCTACCCAGATGATAGGTTCATTACCCTAGCGGACTCCATAGATACACTTCAGCTTTGATCGGTACAATTTCTTCAGTTCGCTAAAATCACAGCAACTGCACGTGGAATATGGCCACCTTTCCAGAATCCCCACAGATTTCCCACACACTGGATACACTGTTGGCCATGGCGGGTGGAAGGAGGCTGATATCCCATGTCCACCGGGCTCTGATGGAGGACTCTCCCCTGATTGAGCTCTCAATACAGCACAAATGGCAGGAGATTTTAGAGACACCCCTCTTCCTGAAAGACTGGGACGGTATACATGAAGGGGTAAAGTCCATGTCTACTAAGGCGCAGTTTAAACTACTGCAATATAATGTGATACATCAAGTTTATCTCAGACCTAAGAGGCTTCATGCAATATACCCGGAGCGCTCCACTAGGTGCCCCCATGGCAAGGGAGGGGATGCGGACTTCATACATAGGTTTTGGGAGTGTTCGGCCGTGGATGAATATTGGAGGGTGGGTCTCGCTGCACTGGGAAATGCCACAGGATGGAAGATCCCCAGGGAGGTGGGTTACTGTTTACTGGGGCGTATACCCACTAAGAAAAAGAAAAAAACTAAGCAGAAAATGTCCAATCCTGGGACTAGTGCTGGCGAAGCACAGGATCGCTAAAGGATGGCTCTCGCTGATTGCACTTAAATTAAAAGACTGGCTGAGAGACATGACGGAGGAAAGACATGTGCAAAACACGCAGACACAATAAACTGGCTGATGATTTACGGGCCTGGGCGGTAATGCTCTCTGAGTTATTGGCCCCCGGGATGAGTTGCCACCGTAGATACATGAGAGGTTGAGAATGCCAAAATGCAAGGGTCACAAAAGAGATGGTGCAAAGACGTATAGCCTATGTTAAGTAAACGCTATCAGTGAATCATTTTTATCGTACCTGTCCAGGGATAACGACACCAATGCACTGTACTTGTAAATGTGTTAAGATTATGTTGAAGCGGGCGGGGGAATTTACGTGTTGTATCATTTTTTGTGCGTTTTATGCCATTGATGCATCATATTGGTCTGAACTATACTTGGTTTCCATGACTCTAAGATCGGTAAGGAGAAACGGATAAATGAGTGATCGGACCAAGTACATGGATGAAATAACAGCTCTGGTACTTTGGCCCATAATAAAGCTAGGAGAAGTCCCTTTTCATGCTTGGGTTTAGGAATATACCACTGACATGATTTCAAGTTTGGCTGGGATTGACAAATGATGTACATGGAACTCAGCCAATTGTATCCTTTGAATTCAGGTGAACAAGATGAGGCTAGTTACCTTCACTCAGCAGGCCAACGAGAATATGACAAACATCCACATGTCACTACCACAAAGAGGGGAATTATCCTTTACAGCCGCTTATCAGATGACAAGAACGCCTGATACATATCTGGACTCCGTTGATGTCAGCAGAATTCTTTAGATATTCTTGGTTTATGGCAGATTTGTGAACATGTTGGAGCAGTTTAGAGCAGTTTTGATAGTATTTTAAAAGAAAAGCAGGGTTTAGCCTATTATTGAAAATTTGCAGTAGGACCAGGTATGAATAATAGAGACTGCGAGTTTGATATTTACATGTACAATTTGCCAGTACGATTGATTTACACAAAAATTAGGTGTTGGGACGTGGTTAGTGGACCCCACATACTCAGCTGGTGATGTACAGAGTGTATACTCCTGTAAGAAATTGAAACTGCAGGCGGACAGCTGCAGCAGAACCTTGGGCATTTAAACCTGCCCTCAGGGCTCTTCCCAAACACATTTGCATACAAGTCAAATAAAGTACATATACTGTAGCTTAAATATATGGCACCTGGCAGGAGTAGCATTAAATGTTATTTATGCATAATGCTAGCCTCCAATCTTGAAATGAAATGACACCAAATTTGGCAGAAAGCTACATCTTGGTCCAGAAAGCATGCTTTTTGTGAGTTGGTATAAATCTATTCAGTAGTTTTTGAGAAATTAAGGTTCAAAATGTATGTATATATAGGGATGACAATCCACCGCAGATCCAACAGAACTCAAGATAAGATCTACTTGGCTGCCACCACATCAATAGTCATTTTTGGACTCGGGGACTCAGCCTGTAAAAAGTATTTAAAAAGCAGATAGGGGGTGTGGTGGGGATACCCTACCCCATAAGCCTGGTGGAGGGGGGATTCCTTGGGGCCAAAGACTGTGTGTGTGGATATATATATATATATATATATATATATATATATATATATATATGTATATATATATATATATATATATATTTATTTGGGAGGGGGCATGCAGCCCTATTCTCAAGACTCTAGAAGGCTCTGAAAAATCCATCCCCCGGAGCTGATACATTAATTATGGAGAGATGGGCATGCGGCCCCCAGCCTCTGTGAGGCCTAAGGACCCCATCCATTGGGGCTGACTAATTTGTTAGGTGGAGGGGAGTATGTGGACCCCTCTCCCAGCCCTATAAAGCCCCAGGAACCCAATCTCCCAGGGCAAAAGTAATTGTTTGGAGAGAGGGATGAGCACCCCTGAGCCTCAGAGAGGCTGCAGAGGCACCATCCCCATGGACCAGTGGTTTTTATTTTGGGGGAGGGGTGTCCACCCCCCCCACCAAGCTGCAAACTGACCATGGGGCCCCCATTCTCAGGGGCCCAAACAAATCAGTGTACTGAGGACACTATCCCCTACGACACTGCTGTTCCCTGCCCGGAAAAGTGCGGGCAAGGAATACACAATTAATTGCTGGGCAGAAGCAGAGATAGATAGATAGATAGTTAGTTAGTTAGATAGATAGACAGACAGACAGACAGACAGACAGACGGACGGACGGATGGACGGGCGGGTAGATAGATAGATAGATAGATAGATAGATAGATAGATAGATAGATAGATAGATAGATAGATAGATAGATAGATAGATGGGTGTAGGTAGAGACAGAAATAAGATACTTGAGAACAACCCGAAAGAATATTTCACCTCAGTCATCAACAATCACCTGGTGGCAAAGGCAGCAGAAGTGTTAAAGGCAAACCTTGGACCTCTCCAGACACTCACTGAAGGCCATTCAATAGCAATG
Organism: Calotriton arnoldi; assembly: GCA_963921515.1. Classification (NCBI taxonomy): domain Eukaryota; kingdom Metazoa; phylum Chordata; class Amphibia; order Caudata; family Salamandridae; genus Calotriton; species Calotriton arnoldi. The sequence continues at coordinate 1,303,054 of CAWUFW010003820.1, forward strand.
AGGTCAAAACCAAGTTTAAATAGTAGCAAATGTGCGTCCGCCTCATATTGTTCTGTGTGATTAATTATATGCCCCTTCTTTGTATTCTTGAGTCTTTGTGCATGTTTAAAGGGAACGAGAATGATCAACAATTATCCTTTTTCTTGTGTTTTTTTTTTGGTTTGCTATTTTTTCACTCTAACGTAGCCTGCGCACAAATGGGATAGAGATGTAACTGGCTAGTTGTTTCAACTTTCAAAACCTATCTGCATTGTAAGTGGTAGCTATTAATTTCATGCCACATTTACCGATTCTTAATTTTTTTTCTATTCAGGTAAAGAAGGATTTACCGACCCTGCCTTTTATGGTATACATTCCTATTTTTTTTTTCAAATTGAAAAAAGGCATGATTAAATGAACTAAAATAGTTTGAAAAACTTGCTGAAAAATGAGTGGCTACACTCAGTTGCATTCTGGTGATTTTTAAGCACTAACAAAATATGACCATATGTCACAGCAGCACTTGTATCCGTGCTTTGTAATAAAATACACTTGTTAAAGGTGATAGACTAACATTCCCCATTGAATATGCGTTATGACTCACATAGGACGAGCGAGGAATTGGCAGAACCATCTTTCTGTCCCTCTGCCCAATAGTGGGACTTTTGACTGAGTGTAGCTATTCAGCTTTCGGCATGTCTTAAATCACAATTCTTCATGGTCCAGGTGGCTTATTGTTTCTCTTTGTATCTATACAGTGAGAACCCAGATGTCTTTGTCCTCCCGTAGTGTCTTTGATGAATAACAAGCCACATATTTCAATTGGGCATGGTGATTGCTGGGCTAAACTTACCCAATCACATTATTCATATGTGATGTTGTTCTATCTAATGTACAAAATATGAGGAAAGGCAAAATTGAGAAACAAAACTAAGGAAAACAAAATGAAAATAAAATACTTAAATTTGCCAATGTTGCAAGTCACTACCCCACCAGTTCCACTGAATGCTTTGTGATGCTGTTTCCATAAGGTTTGTGTCTGCACTTTGAGTTATTCTTTGCTTGACTCTGTACTGGCCGATAATCACTTGCATGCCCAGGTGCTCTAGTTTAATATTTTGTTAGTCAGTGCTATGACGTCACCTGCATACTCCTACCTTCTGATTTCATTGCTTCTATACCCATAGTCTATCGTCTCATCACTTGCATGACATTGTGTTCTTATCTCAACACTTGCATGGTCTGATGTTACCACTTACATATGCTTGTGTTCTGATGTCACCACTTACATATGCATGTGTTCTGGTGTCATCACTTTTCTGACCATGTGCATAGATGTAATGGCTTGCATTTCCATGTACCCTGACATCATCACTTACATACCAACATAATTTGATCACATCACCGGCATAATCATATGGTCTTACCCCAACACTTGGATACACCAATTATTAAATGTTATCACGTGCTTGCCCATCACATTTGCGATAGCTGCCTGAATTACCATGCATTCCAATGTTCGCACGTGCATAACCATTTGCTCTTAAGTCATTGTTTGCCCAGACGGGTGTTCGGAAGAATCATTAATTTGCTGAGGCACTCTGTTGTGTCACTTAAGTGCTCATGTTCTCTGATGAAACTCATGCATTTCCCAGAATTCATTGGTATATAACATACATGCCCATTGGCTCCGATATCATCACTTGCACGTCCCTGCTTCTGATGCCATCATGTGCATGGTCATGCATGTTGATGCCCTCACCTGCAAAGCCTTGCACTGATATGACGCCAGCGCTGATCAGCTCCTAAGTATGCTGCAAGTGACGTTTTTCCAATGAATAAGTCAAGAAAGAGTGTATCCTACTGACTAACATAGTCATAGCATTACATGTCAATGTTTAATCATTTTGAACAAAATACATTTTCCAGTGTCCATTTTTTAGAGTGGTTCACTTGTTTAACGTGGCCATGAAGTGGAGAGAAAAAACAGTTCTTCTTACCCATTCCAACCTCACTCACAATCACAAACAATATGCATTCTAAAATGTTCTTTTGTCTGATGACGTCTGTGTGGGGTTTGGGACATATTGTGGCATAATTCACTCGATAGCCCCTTTAATTCCATATTAATGTGAGGATTAAATACATAATGGTTACTCGTTTAACTTTATTCCATAGGACTCCATAATGGTCACCCTCACTTCAGAGTCATCTTGTCAAAATGTTTCAAACCAATTCCATAAGGGTGGATTCGGAACTGATAGCTAATACTGGACAACTGTAATAATGAATCGGGTCAAATAAAATATTTCAGGAAACGCTCTTATCACATAATTAAATATGCGATGATAAAATGTTGGATATATGGCAAACACCAGAGTAGAAACTTGGCAATGAATTCGTAAAAAAACAGAAAGCACTGCCGATGGAATGACTGGGATCTGTGTCCATGAGCTATCTGGTTGGGCCATAAATCGTACGATTTGCTGAAATACTCAGGCAGGTGACAGACATTTTCTTCATCCCTGGCTGAAAGAGTTTGTCCACTGACAGTCTATGCCTCTAAAATGCCTGTGAGGATTAGTGCTGATGGGTTGAAGGGTGTAATGTGTGTAGAGAGAGCTCCAGTCAACTTGTTGCCTGCAGGGTAGAATTTGTAGCTGTAATATTTTGTTGATACTTACTACAAATACCAAGGCAAATAAACACCACCTTTTGCTTCAAGACTCTTGACAGTAGTGTCTTTGTCTATATTTTAACCGCGGCAATAAACAGGAAATGTGTATAAAATAACATTATGAGGGCTACTCAACAGTAAGATCTTAAATCTCAGCAAGCAATGCTGATGAATGTTCTCCTAATAACAGTTAGTCTGAACGATAGCCCCTCATTTTACGTCCTTGAAATACAATTAATAATATTTGTGGAATCATTTTCTATAAAAGAGATCAAAGTATATAGAAATCCAGAATACTTTGAGTACAGGGGGTGAATGTTTGACATTGTTTCAGCATTCCATCCATCAATTGTTCTTTTTGCTTTTGGTGCAGAGCACCTTTTCCTCCAGCAAATGATTTGGGAAAAGTCTTGCCCATCATTATACTCAGGGCTGGACTGGCCATAGCGGGCATCGGGCATTTTCCCGGTGGGCCTGAAGCGTGGGGGCCGGTTTGCGAGCGGTAGGGTAGGGATCGGTTTTGTTACTGGGAGCTGGTTTTGGAGCAGTGCTGCAATATCGGCCCCCTGTAACAAAAGCGGCAGCAGTGGTGCTAAAGCAGCAGCACTGCTTCTCACTAGCACCCCAGCCTCCCCCCCGCCCCTCCCTGGCTGGCCCAGCTGAATTGCCAGGGCTGGTTTGTGTTCCCAGTCCGGTCCTGATTACACTCCACATTGCCTTGATACACAGCTTTACTTTCATCATGTATCGCGCTTTTCAGTCATTGCTGGTCTTCCTCACACACTTGCGAGATGTATAAGATCACTGCCGACGCCTGATATCTACAGGTAGAAACTGAAGCTATAGTAGGCGTTCCCAATAGCCGCACTTCTATAATAGGTCAGTATTAGCCCGTCTCTCAACTACACAGATGGATTGAAACAGTTATGAACATTCTGCACATCTGGACAGTCACCTTGCGCTCCAATCTCTATTTTCACACACAGACACAAATATCACTGAGGTAGCCAAAATCAGCGAACATAGCTTTCCAAAAATTTTGATAAAATAAACATAAATAAAGTAAATATATGGGACTTTATTTGCCTGTTTGTAAATCATTAAGCAACAAAAGCTGCACTGTCATTGCCTGTAATATCACTGAGGACCCCCAAGTCAAACAATGCCCCCATTTCTGTATAGAAAGCTACATCAAATGTTAGTCTCACGGGTCATTGTGTCTCTTTGAAAGAACTTCTGCAGGCAGCGCTGGATTAACAAGTTAGATTTTAATGAGCAATCAAGTAGCATCCTAGAGTGAAGTGAACTGCCAGTAGGGGACGCTCTGAAAATGCAAGTGCACACCCTTCTAAAGAACACAAACATTCGATGAACACCACACATCCCCTTTTCCCAACATTTAAAACAATTTAATTTAAATCAATATTTTGCTACAGATAACAAGTATTTTGACTATAAGAAGAAGTGACCTTAGCTCGGGAGATCCAAAGGCTTCACAGGGAACTCTGGACAGGAGAAATCAGGATCTAGTCGTAAAATAGTCACATATCCAGTGTGGTGGGTGCACATTTATTTTGATCCTTATCTGTGTATTTGATCCAGGAAATGTGGTGTATTCCACCCTTTCAGTCAAATTACACAGATATGATCCACTCAACAGTGGAGCAGGATTCACCAACTTACATTTGTTCCATGCGTTCCCATCTGTCAGTTCAACACTATATCTTCCCACTCTTCTGGCTTTCATGAAACTGGAAAACAATGAATAACCATTCTAACCAACCTCTCTCTCTTACAATTTTACCAATTTGGAAATCAAACTTGATGAGTTAATGACACTGCCCCACTAACATCCATTGTAGACACATCCAAAACAAGCTCAGGAGCATTCCTGCCTTTCTACCATGCATCTTTTCAAATGCGATCTGGTCCCCAAATACACGTGGCGTAGTTGATACGCCCACATCATGTTTTCAAATCTTTTCCATCACAGAAATCTAACTGCAAATTTTATTTTAATACCTGGTTCTGCCTTACCACCATGCCTTTACTTTGAGTAAAGTAAACAGATGTCCAAACATACTTGATACAATAATACTTTAAAAAAAATTCACCTCCTCCCAAGACGCCAACTGAACACATTATCAGTCACTAATACATCAGGTGGAACATCCTGTTTTGACGCCTCATTCAAAAACGTAATCACCTCTGTTGTTATCCCATGGGATACAAATTTTACCTCTGGCCATTGAGAAAATTGATCAGTAACAACAATCCCATATTTTGGCACACCACCTAAGATCCCACAAGGACCTGAAATGTCAAGTGAATTTTTTTTCCATCACCCATCAGGAATTCTCACCATTTTGCAGAAATAGGCATATGTCACAGTTCTTTATGACTTAACACTCCAAGCACATAAAATTACTCTTTTGCTCCTCTACATTTCTATCTATCCCTAAAAGTCTTGCAAACTCTTCTCTTTGTTCCACTCACATTAAGCAAGCAATAAAACATTCTCATGCAAACCACATGGTACTACCAACAATTCTACCACAATAGGCTAAAACATCACCATTAAGACTTTTCTTTTCTGGCCTAACACCTCCTGATGTACTCATCAACCTTCTGCAAGGCTACATCCTTCACACCGCTTCACACCACTCCCCTGTTGAAATTCCTCCATTGGACACTTCACCCACAGATGATACTGTGGCAGTTATGTCCTCATCAATATCATGTATCCCCTCCAAATCCTTTTCATATGTGAGCATTCTTGAAAGTCAGTCTGTGAACACATCAATGATAACTGGCACGTATTACTTCTTAAAATTATATTCTAAAACTGGCATTGCCACTTGACTATTCTATGAGTTGCTTTAGCACAATGCTTTGTTGTTAAAAAGAATCCACCAATGGTGAGCCATTCGCACATTAAATCGCACGCCCATATAAACATTCTAAAAGAGCTCACACCACCAACATCCCAAGGCTTTCATTTGTGTTGTCAATCACTACACTTCTGCCTCTCTCAACAATCAAGAAGCAAATTCCACAGTTTCCAGCTTCCCTCCTCTAGCTTGCAACAGCACAGCCGTCAGTCCTACACACTGGCATCAATAAGGATGACAGAATTGCACTGGTTATAATACGGTACTAAAGCAGGTGCACTTGCTGTGTCATTTTTTAGTCATACAAATTCTTCTTCACAACTCTCATCCCACACAAAATTCATGTTATTTTAATGAGATGTTTCACTTGCACTGTCTTTTGTGCAAATCTGGGTATGAACCTTGAATAATGCTCAGACGGTTCCAGGAAGGACCTTAGCTGGTCTTTGATTTTAGGACTGGAGCAACGACAATGGCAGAAACAGTAATTTGTTTAAGTGCCACCCCATCATGAATGTTCTAGTGCCCCTAAATATTCTACACAATTCCTTGCAATTTTATTAGTATCCTTGGAAATGGTGAGACCATGCTCCTCCAGAATACTTGACAGTTGGCACAGTCTTATCCTGAGGTTCCTGAAAGACTCCATGGACCAATATGTCATCTTGGCAGTATGGCACGTTAGTTACATTCTTGAAAAGTTGGTGCTTAGTCATACTAAAGCTGCAAAAGCAGATTCTAAGTCGAAAAGCATTTGTAGGTACCTGATAGGTCCTTCTGGTGTTGTGAAGGACGTCAATGCTTTTGAGTCTTTGTGGAGAGCAATTTAGTTATATGCCAACAACAGGTTGAGGGTGGTACACACCGCCGCTCCATTAATTTTCATCAGCTTTTCTCCAATGTTGGATATGGGAGACGATCCACCCAAACACTGCTATTCAAGTCCCTTAATTCAACATGCAAACTTACACAGTAATTCGCCTTGCGAACTACAACCATTCAGATAATGATGTCTCCTCAATCACTCCCTGTGGTGCCGACTGCTGAAGTTCCCTCTTTAAATCTTTCCTCACAGATAAGAGCATATTTCTTACTTTGTACTAGCAAACCTAGTGAATCGGAAAAATCATTTAAAAAAGATTTGCCTATTTTAATGTTTCATCCTGATCCTTTCCAGACACTGACATAATATCATTGCATCCAATAACCTGATTGGGAGGATTTGAGTACAATTCCATTAAATTCTCTTTTGGGGACAAGCTAATAAACATGACCAATCTTTAGCAGCATACACGTTTGAGGGAATTCTCATACCCTTGAATTCCACTATAGTATTGACATAACCCACAGTGTCAATCAGCTTATTGCCATACCCATCCATTTTAATACCAGGCAATTCAATTCTGTGTCACCAACAGTTGTGACAAATTGTTCCCTATTTATGTGTACCTGGCACCAGCATCAGCTAACACCTTAATCTTCTTACCCCAATAAGAATCTTACAAAAGGCCCATCTCTCCTCACTTGGCCAACCTTCTTGGATGTGTTGGCATCACACACTTCTCTAATTTGTGCCAGAGGTTTGAGTTTTCAGCTGCTCATGGTAGACACACTTTTACCTTTACAAATTCAAGCAAAGTTCCCTTTATATTTATGGCATACTTGGCCAATGGCTGGGCACTTTTTTGCTTGAAGCGACATTACCATCCAACCCACACCAGAAACAAACATGCACACCCTCTCTAACTTGGTTTTGGCCCAGGATTTAAATATTCTGAAAGTCACATTAACATCTGCCTGACCATTCATTCTTTGCACTTATTCAAGAGTTTTGCAATAATCAGTTAACTGACGCGTTCCTTGTAAAATAGATTCAAATCATTGAGCAATTTTGACTGTTTTGTCCAAGATCAACTTATCTGTCAATCAATGTTTTTCTTGTTCGATTTCTTGTGTACTAGTTGGTCTCTAATCATTTCCATCATGAACTGATCTATAAGTATACAAGGCTGCTAAGGTTCTTAGACCTGAAACAAATGCTCCTAGAGGCTCGCGAGGTATCTGCCCTCTTACCAAAAACTTGCTGCCCTCTTACCAAAAACTTGTGAGTAGCCAGAACCTTATTCATCTTCTTCATTTAAGAACGTCTTCATCTTGGTCTGCCTCCAATTCAGTTGGGGGTATTTTTTTAGTGTTTCATGCCAAGGCAATGTTTCAATTAGTCTAGCTACTTTTTGCCCATAAAAATATCACTTCCATTAGCCTCAACACAGGCTTCCAGACCTTCCTTTTTATTGCTCCCTCTCAAGTTCTGGCTCCTCTGCAACTGCCAGGAATGCAGGAGGTGTTGTTACCCCTTCACCGTAGTGAGAAAGTATAGTGGGTCCTTGAAGCAACTAATATCAATAGCTTCAGTTTATCAAGGTTAAAAGCACCCTCTGATTCAAAGTCATAAAACCTTACTCTTCAATAACCGCAATTTCATATACCCTAATTTATATACCAAGGCTGTCCTTCTCAAATCCTGAGAATCTTTTATTGCAATGTGCGCTGCTCTGCATAGCGGACTCATAGCACTTTGTTAATTCTGTACCACGCCTTATGTACAGGAAGTAGCACAGTGCACGCATTTTTACTTGTCTGCTGAGGATTACTGTATTCAATGGTAACGATGAGGCAGCGTGGTGGCGTGACAATGCTTCTCTGACTTCACATGCATTGCCAATGTACATTGTCGTTGTGACGTAATGATGCCGAGGCAGTATACTTCAGAAGCAAGTTGCAGCATCAACTTAACCTAAGAGCCAAATTCTGCTATTCACACATTGTTTTGGGAGAAGTAGGGTTTTCTTAACATTGGTCGAAAGCTATCTCATTTGACTCTGACTTAAAAAGTAAACAAATGTTTGGGTGTCCCCGTTTTCAGAGACATCAAGAAAAGAAAAGGAAATATTGCCAGTTTGTGTGGAAATAGTCGACCAGACAATAAAAGTAGAAAAATCATGAGCTTTGCAAACTAAGGGTAGGCCAGTATTCAAGATCTGAATGAGATTTAAGTCGCATAATAAAAAGCATTAGACACCCTTTTGAAGAATCCTGTGCATGTAGAGAATGGGAGAGCTTTAGTGAGTACTCCCAAATTACCACCCATCAACAAATACACACATGAGGGTAAATGTATAGATGTCACTTGCAAATTACAAAAACTTCAAAACTAATAAAAACCCTGCTGTTCTTCAGAGCCCATTATAAACCCTTAATGAGGTGCTACAACAAAGCCAGAAAAAAGTCCAAAGTTGGAACTACACCAAGGATGGTATACCTGCCCTGGATTGTAAGGTTGAAACGGAATGTTGTGTTGCTGCTCAGAGAGCATACCATTATTCCAGCGTGCTCTAACTCCGGAATAAAGTTCATTCACATTATCCCCTATTTGCTAAAAATTTCCCATATTGAGGATTCCAATTGATTTTAACCACAGACTTTGAGAAATTGGTACTCTTCCGAGAGCAGCAACGAATGATGCACAATGACACTGTAGAGCCCCTCAACATTGTCCGCATCCAAGCAATCGAACCAAAATCGCTTTTTATTCCATCAGGCATTTCCCAGGTTGGCTACAGGAATTGGAGGCCGGTTTTGATAGCCGAGGCCCACTGCTGGTGCCTCTGTCACTTTCCCCAGCTCCCTGGGATTAACTGCAGCAGCAACTGTGGGCTTCAAGAGAAAAAGAGGGGGATAGAGGGATGGCGAGAGAACGAGTGATCAAAGAGGGCGACGAGAGCAAGAAGGGAAGGAGAGAGAATGGATGGATGGAAAGAGAGATAGAGTGAGAAGCGGAAGGGAGTGGGCTGGTGTGAGCCTTTTTGCCTGGGCTGGCTTTGGTTCCCCAGTCCAGCCCTGCCCACCATTGGTTAATTCATGAGACATCTTCTTTTAAAGTATTTCAATTCAGTTAAAGGGAGCCTTTGTGAACATGGGGGGGGGCAGGAACCGGTAATAATGCCTGCCCCAAGCTCTTCGGGATGTTATTCTCTTTTGCCTTGGTGAAGTAATTGCCCTTTCTTCTCGGTGACGTTCCATTATTCACAGAGCTGCCTTTTTGTTCATCATACTCTTAGTCAGTGGTAAGCAATTGAGCAGGAATAGCCAAGGAAAGAGTGGACCTGTCATCAATTGATTAGTTGAGCCACTGATGGACTCTGATTAGAAGCCGTTCTGTATAGAGACCCAAAGACCAATGTCTTAATGATATTGAACCCATCACCTGAAACCTGTCAAAAAATTGTGATCCTCCTTACAATCACCATCTTAAAGAGTGCACTTATAATGCTCTTCTTAAACGTTAGTGCAGAATTGAAACAATCAACTCATCCACTAGTCCCAGGATAGTAAGATAAACACCTGTGAAAGTTAGCACTTGACAGAAATTAATTATGGGAAGAACAGTAGAACGGGTGTCTCAGGGTGCATGGCTGTCTATGGAGACCGAGGGATTGCTACAAAACTGTGGCTACTGAAAGCAAAATATTCAGTATGACTTAGTAGGCATTTTAGCAGCAATCACAAGTAGCAGGAAGTCAGAAGCCGGCAGTCTAGGATATAATGGGGATATATTTAATCTCGGACCCACAGAAGCAACGCACTGGTTAGAAATAGGATATTACAACTAACCATCTTTCTGGTGTTGCCAGTGCTTGTGCATCAGAGTTGTTTTGTTCCACAAAGGGAGTTCACAAATTCTAATGGTTGATTAATGCGTTTTAAAATTTAAAAAGGAAACTCAATTTGTTCACTAGCACTGCAGACACAACACGGCACGCTGATAATTCTGGGGAATAGTATACTGAAACCCTGAATACAAATACAGAAAATACAGAAACCTAAAAATTGGGACATTTGTTTGACGGCGGCTTGAAAAAGGAATACCACAATTTAGCTTGATCCTCTTTTTAATGAGCGGTATCAACTACAATTATGTTTTAATAGGTTTTAAACTTAATTTTTTTTAAACAGAACCCCTGTTTAAAATAAATGTTATCTTTCTCCTCACAAGCATTAGGCAGAGGAGTATGGTCCTACTAGCTGAAATCTTAAGCACTAGTATGAGGAAGGTTCTTAGTTGTAAATAATAATATATGAGGCCTTTGCATCGAGGCAGCACTCACACTGCCACTTTAGGAGATGCAATTTTCTGTGATGTCGTCGCTATTACAGGACCGGTGGAATGCATCTGCTTTTAAGCAGGAGTAGTAAGCTGTACAAATACTGCATATCTCTTAAGTGGTATGATGTTTTCCTAACTATTAACTCACACACGCAACATGCTCACACACATTCACACATCTATACACACAAACACACACACACACATATTTCATGTAGATTGCATATGTTTTTCTAAATGTTCATCATAGAAAAATTGATTATTTTTCAGTTGTGGAAACCCACACGGAATTATTTTGAGCTTGCTATAATTATGAAATTCACCCATTTAGAACCATTTTTAATTTTAACATCATGCATCTTCATCTGAGGTAGACGTCCTCCAGGTCATATTTGTGAATAAATGTTCATACTTTCACTTGATAAAAATAAATGGATTTGTTGATTAAAAAACTAGATACCAAAGTCTTCAAATACAACTTTGATCAGTGTGCAGACTTTACGTGCTCAGTTATAAAGTAACTTTAATGGGTTAAATAGGAAATAAGAATACTTTTGAAGGGGTATATTTATCGAAGTGAGGCTGGTGTATAAAATTAGCGTGTTGTTCCCTCTTTGGTGGCAAAGATGAATCAGGGACAGTCAGTTTATGGTTAGACACTGTCATACAAAGTGTCCATTTAAATGCCCTAGGTGGCTCTTAACATGCGGTATGTTTATTGTGTTCCTGAAAATATTAAAATGTACATTGTTTATTTCCTCTTCTAAGATTACTATGAAACCACCTCCAAGGATTATATTGAGACCACAGATAACAGAATTACCAATGTGTCCACAGAGGATAAGGAAGACAGCATTACGGTGAGTGTGGGAACCTTCTCTCAGTCTGATGCTCTTGTGGACTGGGTGGTTGTGTCTTACTCCAGACTTTCCAAGGCTAAGATAGGCTTATTCACAGACCCGATTCACCAAGCTTCTTTCCCATGAGTCATCACGTCTTTACTCCTGGAACTTGCACCCAGGAAATAAACATGGAACCCCTCCTGCAAATGAAAGAAGTAGGTGCCTTGGCAGAGTCAGGAAGGATATGCCCCCAAACTTAATGGATATCTAGCTGCAGTTGTTTCTCTACAGGGAAATATGTTTTCCTTGTGGGTAAACAAGTAGAACATAGAAAAGTTTAAATGCAGACACTCCTGTGCATTATATGCACAGAATAATAGGATTGTACGTGGAAAGGAATGACTTGGAAATCTTGGTGAATTGCTGAATCTTTGGAAATGTGCATTGATAGTAGGTGTAAATTGATAGGCATACATTTCCAAATAGTTGTAATAAGTCTTATTACTTCAAGGGCAGGCAATGAAACATGACTCCTCAAAGCATACCCCACGGAAACACTAAGTGCCATATTTTCTGCACCTGCACTCCTTTTTCTATGCTAAGTAATGTTTCTTCCGTAGAGGCCTGTCTCAGTACTTCATCAGAACCGGCAATGTCAACCAAGGCAATCATCTTGCAGAAACATCTGTCCTGGTGACAGAAGAAATCTTCAAAGTAGGTCACCATGGTCAGTAGCTCCTCCCTTGGAATGCTCTCCTCTGCAAAACATATGTCCCTATTAAAGCTTCTTTAAAGACCCAGACCATTTCATATGGGGCTATTTTCCCAGACACTAAGTACCGGAAGTAATAGCAGGCTGCACCATGAATGTCCTGTCCGGTTATACAGCGCATATTTTTAACGCACACTGCTGTGCCACTCACTCTTTCTACCAGTAGCCAACACTATGGCCAATGACACAAGCCTTCTCGTTGCTGCCAAAAATTAGATTCAGTGCCAGGGGCGGCTCCTCCGTTTGTCACCCCACAGACCAGAGCTGAGAAATAGAACGGTAATAAAGTTTATTGATTACCATTTTATTTTTGAGCAACCGACCTCTCCTGAACTGAGTGACAGGACGGGGTGGGGCCAGTGCTGCAGTACCAAGGGGCAGCAGCAGGGAGCTGTGCGCTTTAAAATGCGCATGTCTGTTTGGCCGGCCGTCTTGCGACGGCCAACCAGACATGTGCATTTTAAAGTTCTCTAACCTAGCTGTCTTAGACAGCTAAGTTAGAGAAAGCGCATGCCTCCAGCACTCTTAGGAGCGCTGAGAGAGGCCATTCCAACCAATTCTGACGCTGCTCTCGTGCTGTGAGAGCAGCACCAGGATTGGTTAGTGCAGTTTCCTGGTCCCGCATTGGAGCCTGCCTGGAAGGGAAATGACCAGTGGAGGAGGACGTTGCACCACACCTCAAGGTAAGTGTTTGATTTAATTTTTTTATTTACTCCACCCCACCGCCGCCCCCCTACACTAAGAACATAGCAGCTGCCACTGTTCAGTGCTACATCTTCCACCATCTAAAAGTTCACTCATAAACCACCAACCAGTCCCCTGAATTTCCATGTCTTTCTATGCATTAAGAGTAATAAATTTCTGTACTTTAGCCACATATTTTGGCTAGAGGCAGAAAGCAGCACTAACAGCTATTTTAGTTCAGAGTAGTTTGTCTAAAAGGTTTGATTCAAGTATGGGGAGATAAGAGGCCATATGTATTAAAGTTGTATGGTATCGTTTACGAATGAAAATAAAAACCTAAGTGCGTCTGATCCCCATTAAATGTGTAAATAGGAAGTGTTGTTAACAAGATAAAAATCTTACCAAGGCAAATCATTTCTTTCAGGTATATGTTGTTGTGGGAATTGCAGTGCTGGTGTGCACAGGTCTGGTGATTATGCTAATTATCCTGAAGTTTGGCAGGCATTCTAAATTCGGATTAAAAGGTAAGATGTGCAGCCTGCATGCACCTTGCTGCACACATAGATTTCTAACGTGATACACATACACACTGAAACGTGTACATTCACAGATATTTACAACTGTACTATTAGAACACAAACTCACTTACACACATGCACGTAGACCACAATGCCCTGAGTCAGGGAGCTCTATGCTTTGAAGACCTCACCACTCACTGGACCCTACTCTAATGCACACGATCACTCAATGCACACTGCCCAACAACGTCCAATTCTCTCCTCCAGCATGAACTGCAACCTGTTGATACTAATGCTAGGTTCGCCCCATATAAAGAGCCATTACGCTACAATACGTTGCATTATTGCATTATGTAAACACAAATATATAGACATAACAGCACATATATACACACATTTACCAATAATACCTGTTTCTATGGTGACAGTTTACTTCGTGTGCACATTAACACTATAAACTGAACACGGTGTTATCGATACAGGTATGACAAAATACTCTGGGTGCATTCTGTAATTTAAACACGTGTGTAAATTTGATAATGTTACTTACTAGAACAAGCAGGAGTTGCAAAACTCCCCCACTTCAAAATGAATTCAACATACAAATGTACTATGCTTAAATGTGTCTGTATACTAATTGTCAATGGTTCGGTAAGTCTGTCTTCTATGTTTACTTTCCTTCCCCTCTTTTTAAGTATCCACTGTGCCTTGCTATCTATAAGCCTTCTAACTCCTTGCCTCTTTCGCGCATGACTGAAGTTGTACTCGCTGTGACACTTGCAAAGGAATTATGACATGCTGCATATGATTTACTCAACAAGTCCAACCTACTATGACAGAGGGGGTTTTCTTCAGATACCGTGTCCTGATTTTGATCTGGTTGCAATTGTTTTTAGAGCCATGCCGTCCAAAATGTTACTTAAGGCCGATTGCTACTTTTGTTTGAGCATCAGGGCAGTAGCGTACAGACAAAGCGTTTGTGTTCAAGTTAAAAAATAGATATGGAAGTTTGTCTTCTCATTGTTACTATATCTGTCACAGTCCTTCTGTGCCCCCTGCAAAGGTGTCATTGCATGTCAGAGTGTAAATAGCCTTTTTAGAAATATTAAAATCAGTAAACTAAATCTCCACTGAACCAATCAACATTTAAAAGAACTAGAACATGAGCCTATTTTTCTCTGCCACTCAATTTAGGACAGTACACGTACATGTGTACTTTAGAATCTTATTGTGTAGCTTAGACAATAGCTCCTTAAAGTACCTGTTACAAAGCAATTCATTTCATAAAACTGTTACTGTACCGAAACATCTGCACCGTAGATGCATTATCACATATCCTGTTCAGTGCTCTGCTATTCCACTCCACTTGCAAGTGAGCCGACCCCCCTCTTCCTACTCTGTCCTAATAAAATGGGACACTACAAAGCAACCTGTCCCTGGATCATCAAGCTTGTGAAGGCCCAGCTCTACACTTCTTCCTCTATGTGTTCTACCTCTGCCCTTCTCGTACTAGCTCCCTGAAGATTCCACCTGGAGGTTTAGGGTGCTATACAATCCCCCAATAAATGAAGAATTCAGTGAAAGAAACTGACTCTTCTTCCTCAGAGTTCGTTGTAGTTTACTTTTAACATGTTTTAGACAGTAATCCCACTATATTCACCAGTATTCTTCAAAAAACATGTGGCCTTTTAATACCTGGAGCTGACGGTGTCCGTTTTGTCGACCATTTGCAAGGCCAAAAAAAAGTAATTGATTTTGCACTCTATTGTTTACCAGGCCTGGATTGGAAACACGTTTCCTCTTAATTATATATTTCCTGTCAATCATGGTACAGAATCTGTTTTTTGCTAGCCAAAACCACATATGTGAGGTGCAGAACTGTACGCTCCAGAGCAGGGATTTTCAGAGTAGGGCCCGGGGGCCGCTGTTCACTCGACTCAGCCAGAACATCACAAAAATGTTAAATAAAAAGGCACGCCTTTACTTAAAGGTTATTTGAAGTTAAGAACAGGAAGTAACTAGGTTGTCCTAAACCACTTAACTTTAGGAACAACTTCATTTTCAAAGCCATCTTGCAACAAAAGTGTGAAAATATGATCAGGTATCTTCAAAATTCAAAAAGTGTATTTCATTAACATGCAGAACCGTTTCACCTTAGTATATCCCATTATATCAGTGCATTGAGAAGTATTTTTTTGAAGTGATAGTTTTAAAATATGAATTTAGAAACATTCTTTCTTCCTCCCACACTGACAAGAATGCCAATAGTAATCTAAGAGGCAAGTCAGTTGTTATGTGTACTCTTAAGATATTACACAGGAACCGCATTCTAGTTTATTAACTTACTATACAGGAGAAGGTTTATACAGCACACATCCTGAAGTAATGTATTTCGAGGTGGTCTTATATGTGATAATGAAGAAAAAGGAGGACAAGTGAAATAAATCAACTGCCTAGGATCACACAGTTTGGTAAAGTGGGGGAAGCTGGGATTAATCCTAGGTTTTCTGGTTTCATATTGTGCAATTCAGCCACTAGATGTATATGTTTTGTTTCCCTTATACCAACCTTACCGCCCCCTCCCCCACCGAACCACCACCCTGCTGGCATCAATGCGGCCCTTGTTCACATCGCAGACCAAACTTTGTGGCCCTTGGGAAAATGTTTGCAAATTCCTATGCTCTAGAGCCTGGATGTGCCCATAAATCACACGTGGGTATACCCCAGCAACCCCCGAATCCCTGCACATCTATTTCAGTGTTGATTTGCAGAGAAAAGGTTTTGGCAGCATTAACAGCACAGACAGCAGACAAGTTCCATACCTTGTTAAAATTTTATAATTTGTCAATGTATGATCGGCTAGCAATCAACAAGAAATAGAGAAATTATTACTCAGGGCTTGAAATATTTCTGGTTCTTCCCCTCTTGTTCTATTTGGCTCATGCAGCATATGCTTTTTTTGAGAACATCAATAAGGTTAAGAATTGACTCCTATTAAGATCTGTTCCCATTGGACATTGTGAAATGCTCTGTGATTGATCAGAACTCACAAGCTCTTTCTTCTGCTCACGCTCTGCGTGGCAGTGGCGATAGAAGTGCACTGCTTAATTTGAACCGGTGCATGCCAGTTGGGGCTGCAGGCACTTATTTTTGGGGACCAGCACTTATTTAACTGCATTAGATACTTAGGAGTGCAAGAGAGCTAAAAACACAGATTGGAAAGACGGAGGAAAAAAAACGGCAAAACTGTCACAAAGGGAGAAAGAAGGAACCTGCAAGAGTCAGAAAAAGAGTCAGGGAATGTCTGATAGTGGATTAACAACTGTCAGCCAGTCTCGGTAATTGACATGCCAACATTTAACTGCAGTGGCTGCCGGCTTCTGAGCAGAGCTTCGGGAACCGGCCCTCTTCCTTTCACAAATTAAGCACTGTATAATTGACACTGGTAAAAAGTGCTGTGTGGTTCCCTTGTTAACTTGGCACAGCATTGTTTTGTGGTCATAGAAAGAAGGAATGGAATTATCTGTTGACATAATTTTCTCCTAATTGTGGCCTTCAGGTACATCACCCAGATCTTCTAGCTCATGCTGACCTTTCCCCCAGACAAATGTATAGGGATATACACTCACTCAATAGCCACACCCTCATTAACATAAAAAGTAGAGGCACTGAATTCATCAGAGATTGTGATAGTGGTCTGCAGTAATCCACGCTGGTAATGTACGTCCGATGTTTGGGAATCACTTAAATCCCATTTGGGGTTTTGCCATTTAGGATAGGATATGAGAAAATGAATAAAATCACCAGGCTACGTTTGGAAAATGCAATCCTAGGGCAGCTTCCATGAATTCTCCTCAGTAACACTGCAGGAAGAATATTTCCCTTCCTTTGACTCACCTGGCATGCCCCGGAAGTACACAAACTGCTGGTTTGTTGCACTCCAAGACCCCAGGGTTCTCGCTCTCTCATTTCTTCTGAGAGTATATCAGCAGTTTGAGATCCTAAAACAGATTTCAGGATTTGGCCATTTCCATTGTTCCGAGACAGAAAATGAAAAAGGCAGCAATTGCATTAAATTTTTCTTGGACATAAACAGAAGAGAACGTATTGTCCTTCAAATTCCCATCACAGGTAAACTGTGCCAGAAAAGCTCTTAGCCCCGGCCCTTTGCTTCCACCACGGCCTCTATTACTCTTAAGCGGGAGGGACGCCGGCGTGAGTTCTTGGGTTTCTAAAAATGTAGCGATGCTGTCGTTCGATCCTACCTTGGCAGGTTCTTACAAACTGGCAATTAACTTTAGTAAATCTTGCCTGGCCAGGAAACAAGGCGATTAGTACCTTCACATGAACAGGTGATCCTGGCCAAGGAATGCTTTACAATTGCTGGCTTACACTATTGGCGAGTAAATCCGAAGGGGCATGCTCGTCGTTTACAGAAGAAGAACAAGAATGACAAGAACTCAATATGGCTGGTCCTCCTAGGTGATGTCTTTTTACACAATTTGAATTCCTTCTGCCTTTATGAATGTATTATCTCTAGTTTAGCATCTAAAATATCTAAATTACCCACAATGTTCCAAACAGTTCTTAGGCCCGATGTACGTGCTGGGAATACAGACTTCAAGCTCTTGTTTGTGCACCGTACACTGGCCTTGCATTGTTCTCAGGAGTTCTGTGCTAGAAAACGAGTGACGTGATCCTTGAAGAACCGGTGTATGGGAAAACCCAGTCATGCTGGAGACAGCAGGCTGTACTGTAGGCAGACCCAAACACTAATACCCATCAGCGTGGAGAAAATCATACAGTCACAGTGAGGTGCAAAACAAACGTCCTGCATCATTGCCTTCCCAGATGCTTCTCCACACTTCAGCTCTTTATCACCCCAGAATGAAGACACCAGAAGGTGTGGATAGGCACAATTTCATTAGAGTGTCCAGTTGGATCCCCAAAGAACAGCACCAAAAATTTCCAATATTATTTATTGATGTGGACAAACTGTACAGTGAGAGCGAGACAGAAAGCAAACGTCTCCTATCATTGCCTAAATGCTCGTACATACTGTCAGATCTCTACTATCCCAGAATCAGGACACCATACGAAGTCGTGGCCATGAGAATTTAATACAGAGATCTTTCTTGGAACTCAAAAGTAAAAACACAGAACCTCATCAACATTTTTCTTATCTTCTCTCGATCCTGCTCCCAGAATTGCAGACCCAATTAAGGGATAAAAATTTGAAAGCATACTGTAAGGATTCAGACAACCATAATTAGAATAAAAGATTACTTTTACTATAGAAAAAGGACATGCTCAATTCTAACACGTGTTACACACATCTCTTGCTGCATTCTAGCAGTTTTACAGTGCGACCCTATTCAAACATACAGTCAACCACATGGCCATCCATGATACACATTTATAGCTTTGACTGAAATGTATAACCATGATTTTTCAAATGTATAAACATGGTTATCCCTTAAAACATAAAATCTGGGCATGGACTTGTTTGAAGAATGGCTTCCATTTCTCATATTTCTGTAGGTCAGTCCCCTAAGACCGGCTTGTGCCTCGTCATCCAAGGACAAGTACATGACTTTGTGGTTTTCAGATACCAAGCATTTCTCATTGTTTATCCACTTACAAGAAGCCGGACTCCTACCAGCAGTCTCATCCGACCTACTAACTGACTTGTTCTACACTTTCTCCTGCCTAGCATCTCCTCCATGAGCACTCTTAGGCTACAGTAGGTGATGTATGGTGCAGTACAAAATTGATAAATATATAATTATACAAACAAACATCCAACACACACTGGGCCTCATTTAAAGATTGTCGGGAAGCCGCCGTCTGTCAGCAGGGTGTAGGACATTACGTCTGCCACCTTGACATACTTCCACATGCCAGGACTAGAGATCACCGCCGGCCCAGCAGTGACCTTTGTGCATTCACAAGAACTGCCAGTATGGTGGCTCCTGTAAAGGCACTGGAAGTTTGGGAAGCTGATTTTGTGTTTCAGGTGGCAGCTTAGCATTTTTTCTTGTTTTTAATAAACACACTTCCAAAACAGGAGTTTGTTTCTAAAAACAAATAACTAATGACCCTGACCACAGGATATCTCCCAATATGTGGAGTTCTTTAGTCATTTGTTTCTGTTCGTCACAGCCAGGCGTTCCTGTGCAGTCACAAACAGAAAAGAAGGCTGGCAGTCTACTAATGTAACATCGAATGCCCCTTTGTGTAGGTTTCTGATGGCAGACCCAGTGGGGGCACTGCTGTTGGAAACCTGATGGTTTGCTGAACTCATAATAGAGCAGACGGTCCAAGGATTGGATAAACAGGGTATATCTCACCATGTGTGGTGGAGCACTCTGTCCTCCAGACTCTAAATTGGGACCACCGTCTTTGCAAAGAGCATGTGATAATATTAATATGCGCTTCTGAAGGAAACTTTCTGCACCACAAAAGAGAGAACAAAAATTCATCTAAGTAGACTACATTGATTGACCAGCATATTGGACAAACAGCTACATCATCACCAATGATCCAACAGCTTCAAAGACGTCACACGAGAAGGGAAGCACCAGTCTAAGGATTAAACAATGGCCATCAGATTTAGGTTTCTGCACCTCTTTTCTCTGTATATACCACGAATGACTTAGCACAATCTCTATTGTTTGTTTGGTATTGGAAGGGGTCCCGGAGATCGTGCCAGATGACGATCGCAACCATTCTAGGATGAAGGACCTCTATTCCCTGGAGCAAAAACACTAGAGAGTGAGGAAATGTGCTGAGTGGGCTTCTGGACTAATGAAAGGAAGGGTCAATTGCAAAAGGCATAAAGTAAGCTTTGAAGGGTACTTTGTAAGGTCAGTCACGTGGGATTGTGTGTTGGACATTGGCACATGTGGCATTGCTAGTCCTAGTTGTATTGGTAGCATTTGAGTAAAAACCCATTAAAACATAAGTGAGTTGTTGTAAACAGGACAGGGGAAACATCTGCTGAGTGTGAGTTAAGCACTTGTTTCTGTCATATGTGTTTAACTTCCACAGCACAAGTTTGAATACTGAGCCCTCTATAATTCTGTGGTCAATGGTACCACTACGTTGAGTGAAAGAAAAACCTGTTAACCTTCCGAGGTCAATACATTTGAGAACCATTAAATCGAGTAAAAGTATCACACGGTACAAGGCTGTGAAACAGAAAAATGTTGGTAGGATGTGCTACATGGAAAAATAATGGCTTGAGACTGAGTCGTTCAAATTGTCATGTTAGAAAACAACAGAACGGAAGTTAGATGAATAATGAGGTTTCTGTCACTTCTTTGAATGAGTGTAAAAGAGGCTGGTGTAGCCATGCTGGCCTATTCCAAGAGAGATGGCCCGGCTACTGCATTCTTAGAACCAACAGGCGTAACTTGTGCTACAAAACTGTGGCCCTGATTACGATGTCGGTCGGAGTTGCTTCCGACCGATACCGTTTCGGTGGCGGAACCGCCCGACCATAGGTCGGCGGTTCCAGTCACCGAATTATGATCCGACCGCACATAGTGCATTCGGAAACTCCCATTTCTCAAAGGGAGCTTGTGCGGTGAGCGGAAACCGCCCGCAGCACAAGCTCCCATTGAGAAATGGGAGTTTGTGAAAATCCCTACACCTCACGGTGCCTGCCACATGGTGCAGGGATTTTCAGTGCCCCCAAGGTCCAGATGCGGAAGTCCGGGGGGAAGGGAGCCCTGCTAGGGGCCCCCAATGTCGATTTCCGACAGTATTTCCATGTCGGAAAGGCCGACAGGTAAAGGCTGTCGGAAACCGACATCATAATCCCGACGGCAGTAACGCCGTCCTTAAGGGATTATGAGTAGTTTCTGACTGACGGGCGAAGGTGTTGGTTGGTCCCTCTGACTGCTGCCTCCGACCGCACGCATCCTAATGCGTTGGTTGGACTGCAGCAGTAGATGCGGTTCGGACCGCAACCGACAAGCCGTCGGTTGCGGTCCGAACCACATCGTAATGAGGGCCTGTGTGTTACCTTTGTGCGCACTCTTGTGTGTGCAAGCTGTGGATCACGCGTTACAGGCGTGTGCCACCACCAACAGCTCTTGCCAGAACCAGGCCATCACAGGAACGGTCCCACAGCCTAACCATACTGTCTTCTCCTTTTCTAATGCTGCTTCTCAACACCCCCTCAAGTGTTACATATACATTCAAAGCAGTGTATGAGTGATGCTTAGGTAAGCCTCGCTAGAATCTTGTCCATATGGTGAAGAAGAACGTTATCTAAGGTCATACAAAGAAACAACACTGCCTTCTGCGACGCACTGTTTAAAACTCATGAATAGTTATGTTCAGAAATTGCATTTTGGAGACACGAGTGGCGTTAAAAATTGATATAAGAAAATTTGAACCAGTTTGCATATAGCTTCTTTAAAGTTTCATTCATTTTGAAACAGGTCAGAGTAAAACGGCAAACTTTACTTCAATAGTCGACTTGACCAAGTTTGTACCTGGATTCAAAGAGGTTAACTCATCATAACACAGATGGTTCTGATATAGAGAGGCCGATTCTTGTTATCCCACATCTGAATCTTGTAATAATGATGCACATTCCCAGTGGTTGTCCTGAACTTCTAGTGCCCTGATTAGGAGTTAGACAGAACATCCAGACATTCCCAGTGGCCGGAATTATTGTTACTGGCTGATACATCCACATATAATTCCAACTATTATGAGTTCGACTCCTTGGAATGGGGAATAACTCAGTGGTCACGGAATAATTGTGCGGATGTTCATAGAGCATTCCTTGTTCTGAGGGATTCAATGCTCACATTTACTGCTTGCTCTAAAGAGGTGGTACATGGGAGCAGTGTTTTCACTGTGGGCCTGGAGGGCTAGGGAGGGAAAAGAAAGTTTAGTTTTGCATGCACCCAATTGCCAAAGCAAAACTGCGTAAGGGACAGGTGGGGACGGCGTTCGGCTGCTGTCGCAGCCAAAGATCTATCCAACTTTGAAGTCCAGAATTACATCTCAGGTAAACCGAATCCAGTGCCTCCGCATTCAGAAAAACCCGGGTGTGGCAGTGGGAGCAGTGGGCCAATCATGATTTGTCGGTGCTGGTTCCCATAGAGGAGTTCCGCTCCTCTTGACTTATAATCAGGGCCGAGGAGGGATATATTTCCCACTGGCGGCTAAGTGCCTCCTCACACCGTTGTTCGCTGAGCGCTGAATCTCTTGAGCTAAATCTGGATCTCCTGAAATCAGATTACAGCAGCTCATCAAATGTTTTTTCTTTCCAAATGCATGTCAGTACCAGCCACTTATCAATTCCTTCAGCGGAGTGCTGCAATCTTATTGGAGTGAAGTGGCCTTTTTGTTATGGCGGCGTAAAAGCATTCAGGATTGGATTCCACATCTCTGCACATTTTCACCTTGAACTCTGCGATTAACACTCGTGCCAAGGATGTGAATGCTCAGGAGGTGGGCTCAGATTCCAGTGGACTTGGAGAAAGGGCTCCCACATCACGAGCCCCATGGCTCAATCTTTAACAGTGTGAAAGGCTATTAATGGTGGCAATTGAATTAGCAGAAACTTCTAAGAGTGTAATGGTGTCACTTGAGATCTCAGAGCAGAAAAACTTGCAGTTTGTTGTCTGTTGACTTGTCTGGACTACCTTTTTCAAAAATGTCTCGATAGCAAAAATGTCTAATTTCATCTTCCAAAGAAAACACTGAAATTACATGTGCATAATTTATCAAGGGCTGTCTACATTGCACACACATGAAATAAACATACATGTGTACAGTCCACCTTTGACATTCATGCTTAATGAACATGTGCATACATTACAGTCTTTCCCTGGGGGGCCTTTTACATCACTAAACGAAGCTTAGGTAGATGTTCTATTTTTATGTGAAACATGGGTGTGTGAGTCCTCAAATCCTGATCGGAGCCCCACCATCCCACCGGGTTTTAAGATACTGTCTCTGCCTGGGCTAAATTTAAATTACGCCAGTGTAATTTGCACAGTTTCAAGATTTAGCTTTACGCTTAATTTGTGACATTAAATATGAAATTATACCACGTCGCACAATTATGTGCATGCATGCTCCTGTCAATTTTTACAGAAAGTGCATAGGAATAACTCAAATGCCCAAAATGCAAGCAGCTGCTGCTTGCTTCAATTGTATTTTCGCACAATGTTTTGCACCGTAAAATGAGTCACATTTTACGATAAAGTATAGCACTAAGTGATGGATTTGCATTTTGCATAATTACATGTAATTGTGCTTAATTTTCCTCAAATTTTGTGTAATTCCACAATAGCAAATTACCCAAATTTCACACATCTCTAATCCTGTGCTGAAATAGAGTATGTCTAGGAGCAGTGGAAATTAATGGTAGGGATATTTTGTACCAAAGTGTAATCAATGAATTCTCACTGGCTATCCCCAAGTCTCCGGTCTGTCGCTGGAGGCCGATACCTTCAATCTCCCAGGTATTTATTTTGACATACCACCATTCCGAACCTGGCAAGAGCTTCTTGGAGACATTTTTGGAGATCTGTGGACTGATATACCTCAGTAATGCTAATGTGAGAGCCATAGGTGGCCTGAACTACCCCAGGAGAATAGGAATGATTGAATCTATTGTAAGCTCTCTGATGGACTAAAGAAGGCTGGCTTTGAACAAAAGTTAAGTTATTGACGCGTAAACTTGGACAGAAACTGGATCTTAGTTTTTGTAAGTCATCCTCCATCCTCTATAAGCTTAGAGTCACACCTCTGTCTGTCTGTTGGTCTAACCACTTTTTGAGTCACCTCTCCCATAATGTGCCTGTGGAGGCATGGACCTATTAGGGGCGTCCCTTCCTAATAGCGAGTCAACATGCTATGTACTAGTGTTTTGCGACCGCATTTGCGTCCGCAAAACACTCGCAGTTTACCACCTACTTCAAGTAGGTGGTAAACCACTCGCAAAGGGGAAGGGGTCCCCAGTGGACCCCTTCCCCTTTGTGAGTATGTTGGAAAATATTTTTTAAGAGCAGGCAGTGAGACCACTGCCTGCCCTTAAAAAAATTAAACTGAAAGGTTTCATTTTTGTTTTTTAAATGCATCCCGTTTTCCTTTAAGGAAAACGGGCTGCATTTAAAAAAAAAAAAAAAAAGCTGCATTATTAAAAAGCAGCCCCAGACATGGTGGTCTGCTGAGCACAGCAGGCCACCATCCCTGGGAGGGTTGTCATTCCCAATGGGCTCGCAAATTGCGAGAGGCTCATTAATATTAATGAGCCTCGCAATTTGCGACCCCATTGGGAATCGCAAACAGTGTGAAATACACTATTGTACATCAGAAATTGCGCCTCGCAAATTACGACTCGCAAAGGAGTCGCAATTTGCGATGCGCAATTTTCTTGGTCGTACATCTAGCCCATAGTGTTTGGTACCACTTTTGTGAAGGCCATTTTCCAGACGAGGTGGTAAGCAAACTAGCCCCAATTGTGACAACAACAGGAGGGGCTGTGAAGCCACAAAACAAATAGGTTTTGGCAGGATTTACGGCAGAAAGTCTAATAGTAATACAAAACAAGTGAAAATGGTGAAGAGGCTATCCTTAGAGCGGGGAGGAATTTCTATTATGCCAGAGTAATCGGAGTAATTTTGGCAATTCCATGTTACTCCTTGACACGGAATTACCAATAATAATGCAATTACGACTGCTCGCATAATTAAGAGTAATTTGGGGAAACATACTACTGTGCAAGCATATTTAGTGAGCATGTGTGGTTGCTTGCGCCGCAGTTTATATTCTGTGTAATTTAATGCTATTTTCGTAGCGCATAATGCATCATTATGTCGATTATGGACGCAAGGGTGCATTTCACACTAAGAAACTAGCAATAAATGCTGGAAGTAAGTTGTGAGAAAACCCTACGTGCTCTCTATTCATGTTCTGTTGCATTTAGTGCTATTTCTAAATGCAAAATGCATCCTTCCATCCATTTTAGAAAAGAGGGGACATTTTTGTGCAAAGAAAATAGCGTTAAATGAAGAATTGCTCTTCTTGTTCAATTCTGTGTAATCTCACTGAATTTTTGGGTAATTCCACATCATTACACTACACAGGATTACGCAAGTTACAGCCACCCCTAACTGTTCTAAGTATAGAGAACTACGTTTTTGAGTGCTCTGAAGCACTATAAAGCCTTTCTCCATGCAGCCGAGGTCAATTTATAACTGCAGACTTCTTCCAACATCTCTCTGGATATATTCAAGAAGGTCAGTGGCTTCTGCCATCCTTCTGCAATGGAAAGTGGTTATCCACCATCTCCCATTTTGTATAATAACCTGTACGAATTATTCCCCACTAAAATTGCTAACATCTATGAAGAACTCAAGAGCCTGATGTGAGAGATCCATAAGTCCACGCCAGAGGGAGTCTGTGGCCCGATTCAGTCCTTTAGCTTCAGGACTTTTTCCTACGCAGATGACTGCCAATTGCTTCTCAAATGTGACCAACACTCCTCAAGTCCATTGCACAACTGAAAGAGTGTCTGTTAGGCATTCAGAAATGGATGTCTTGGAATTTTTTAAAGGTTAATGGAGGCTAGACAGACGAGTTTGTCATAAGAAGAGATTCAGAGCTATGGCCCCTGGAGCTCCTATGATCAGCTTGAAGCGTCCCCGGTGCAGGTCACAACAGTAACAAACCTGGGAGTTTTGTTAGATGAAAAGTTATCATTTTCCTCCAAACACAAAAGATATGGTCCACAGGGGCTGGGCTCTTAAAGACATCGAATAAAATCTGCCCTTTTTTTCCTAAAGAGAAGGTTTTTTGGGTGGTGGTCACCTGTTCTCTAGCCCACTTGGATGACTGCAGTGCCATTTTATCTGGATTTACTGGCAGTACGCAATTGTGCCAGTGATTGTTGATGGGCACCATCAGCACTTATTTCTGCCCTCCAGGACTTTTCACACCACCCTGCCATGTGGGAAAAAAAACAGAAAATCCCATTATGCTCGCAACCTGCCTGTCTTGTTGTTTTTGGATTGCTCACGTACAGAAAAGACATAATTGCTCAAGGACTCAAAACATATGTAATGGAGCAGTTCAGAGTACACGCCAAGAGCTGACTTGGCATTGTCTTGTGTTGCATTGCCCATGTCAGCATGCTGCCCTGACATACCAGATTGAGTTCAGGTACATCCATTCAAGGGAAGTGAACCCACTGCCACTCTTCCTCCTCTGTTTAGGCTGTCAGTTTCCAAAAGTAGGAAGCAACCCTCTTATACGCAATATCTGATGTATCAAGCATGCGAGTGAGAGCAACCATGTGCCTGCCTGAGCAGTGCGCTGGAGAGGCCCCCAGTAAAGAAGCCTCTTTCTTCTGTTGTCCACTCCATTGCTGGCCCACCTGTAGCACTCCACCATCAGTACTCAACAGCGGGTGGAACTGCAGTGCTGTTGCCCCCACACAGAGAGCAAGACAGATACACAATGGAGAGGAGGGTGTCAGAAGCGGGAAAGTGGGCCGAGCTAGTGGTGGACATGAGCAGGGCCCTCCTCAAAATTGATTTGGCTCCTGGGACTTATAATGTTACATATTAGGCACTGTTTACCATCCTACTCAATACATCTAAGCTGTAGCGACTCCAGAATGTCGCCTTATAAAAGACGATGGGGCTTAGGAAGTTTGATCATGTCTCTCTAGAGACATGGATGCCAATAAGACAAAGAGTGTTTGCTGCAGACACCCTGCCTTAACCACAGACCCTTTTATAATTCCAGCCTCGCGTTTCTCTAAAGTGTGCTGACTCACTTCCTGGTTAGACATTTAAAGCCAAGTGTTGCTCTCCTTGTGAGCGTTCTTCAGGTTAAGTGGTCGAGTGCCACATGACCCATGCTGTGGAACCATGCTTCTTGCACTGTGGAAGGTCTCTGATTTCTCAACCTGTAAAGCAGAGTTAGATGGCATTTATGCTCACAGTCATATCCGCCACCTACTCATGTACTGTGGTGGGCAGTAGGGGATCAAACTGGGTTTTTGGTTCTTGTCTAAGTTATTTTTTAGGTGTCACTGTTTTATAGTTCTGGTTTATGTTCCATGAGTCACAGATACCTTGATGAAAGTGAGCCAAATAAATAAATAATAAATCCAGTTACTCAAGAGGAAAGCATGATGAAACGGCCTCATTGCATGCGGGGGTCCCTGGGTGCAGTTATGGACCTGTTTCTCACTAACCCTTGTCGCATTCATGAGCTGAGAAGTTCCGGCACCTTGGCTTCCGCTCACCTCCGTGAACGTTGAATCATCTTCAATGTATGGTTTACGACACCAGATGTACTACTTGCCTCAGATTACAAGTGAGAAAAATATATATCCGCCTAAAACAGGAAGAAATGCTTCCTTCTGTCTCCTCGCCAAGCCCCATGTGCTAAGAAGCACTTGAAGAATGCAGTTTACAGAGTGTTCCTTGTGAGTCCCATTGCGACTGACACTGGATCTGCTGGGCTGTTGCCGCAGCTGCAGAACTCCAGCAGAACTTTATATTTATGACGCTACAGGCTTAATCTGGAATCCTTTCTTAATGCTTAAAAGGTCCCGTGAGGTGAGAAGGTGCAACACAGCAATATCTTTCCTAGCGTTAAGAGGTAACAGGATCAAGATTTTGGAACAAGCTCAGCAGGCAACACATTCTGCGTGGAGAGCTAGAAATGTGATTTACTGGGCAGGGCAATTTTATGTTCCTACCAATGTGTCGTTCAATATATTTTTGCAAGTAAATTATTTTGACTATAGCGACCCACGCTGGCTGTTATACATGTTTCACAATAAGTAATGCGGTGTAAGTCGCTGAACTTCTAGAAGTCCTTCTCATTGGTTGGGGAGGGGCTTCTGTGTCTGGAGATCTTTTCTGCCTTTTGTGCATTGGCTGCTTTTCATATTGCCTTATTTTCTGAACTATGTTTTCTAGATTACTTTAGTGTTCATGTAGCTGCTGTTAGGGATATCTCTCACACCCACAAAGCAGAGAATGAACACCACACCTACTACATGGCAGAGGCCATGCTAGCACAGGCAGACCCACGTGTGTGGGTGTGAGTACTTCTTCTGCTCTTCATCAAGTCTTCGTAGATGCCCAAGACAAATACCACCTTTTTTTTACATTACGGATTGCAGACGTAAAGATGAGATGCATATACACACACACACAGCTCCCACAAACACGCTCTAGGTGTGTACACATTGCTTGCACATTTTTACCGACATAACCTACTCATGAGCCTCACATAACAGTGTTTATGTTTTAGAAGATCAAGCTCTGTTTCTAGACCAAAGATGGTGCTACAAATTGTTTTAACTAAAAATACAAGCTACACTTTGTGGGTGTGAGAGATATCCCTAACAGCAGCTACATGAACACTAAAGTAATCTAGAAAACATAGTTCAGAAAATAAGCCAATATGAAAAGCCGCCAATGCCCAAAAGGTAGAAAAGATCTCCAGACACAGAAGCCCCTCCCCAACCAATGAGAAGGACTTCTAGAAGTTCAGCGACTTACACCGCATTACTTATTGTGAAACATGTATAACAGCCAGCGTTATTGTGGGTTGTGGGGGCCCATCTCTGAGGGTCCAAGCAGCCCTTAGGAAGGGATGGGCACAGGTTGGAGGAGACCCTTTCTGTCTGCTTGGGATGCCCTAAGGAAGCGTGAATGTGTTGTGTATTCTTTACCTCGGTTGTGAACTGTGAGTGTAGTAAATGTAGAAGGTTGTAGGAAGATTGCCTAATCCTGGTTAGAATATTTGTTGTGTGTTGTTTGATTTGTTTTCCCTTGTCCTGAATGTGCAGTGCTTGTGCGTGGTTCCACCCTGCTATGTAGTGTGTATCCAATGATCCTTTTCCTTGTGACTTATTGTGTCTATAAAATACTACATTATAGTAATGTGTCTGCACTCGCAATACCTCTCTTTCCTTCAGTATCCAGACGCCCTAAGACCTGTCACCGGTGCCCTTTTCATGCACCGTTATCACAGTGATGACAGAGCTCTGACAATACCACTGCTGAGCTTCAATTTCCACTTGTGTGCCAGTATTAACACCCAAAGAGCGTTCCCAATCCACCTTCTTCCTGACTTGTCATACAAGGATACCAATCGGTATCTACAGAACTCCCACAGTGCATCTCTCTCTTCCCGTGTCATAGAGCACTGTGCCAGGGATGAGACCTCTACAGAGCGTACATGATGCACCTCTACCCTGACTTGTACCTCCAAGACTGAAAGGTTCATAAACTCCCACAATGCACCTTCGCCCTGATTCTGTATTAGCCATCCGCCTATGCTATTGGGATTAATATGTTTCAGTGATGGACGATATTGCTTGACCACAACAAAAACAATGTTCTTTATTTGTCAATGTAAACAAATTACAGCCATTGAAATTTGCTGTTGCGAAACATCATTGGTCACTACTATAAATCTAGTGCAATACCCGGTGTTGCAATATGCACAGGTTAGTAGCAACTGGGTGACATAGAAGAAGGAACAAGCGATTAGAAGCTGTGGTCATTCAATAGAAAATTAGAAACACAGTGTGGGCCATTGAGTTGATCAGTGCCTTACACAAGGCAACCTATAACGGCACCTGTAGTGATGTCACAACAGCTCATGGCATTTCCTGTGATGTAACGTCTGGTGATGACACTTTTGGTGATGTCACTTCCATTGATGTTGCAAACATCAAAGAACACATCTCTCATTGCTCAGTCTCTACCTTGAAAATTGCCTGTAACAGGAAAACTGGATAGGCTGGATGAAGTGAGGAGAGACCTACAAAGTCAGTCAGTGGCATGGAAGGTTCTTCCAGTCTCATTGCCAGCCCTTACAAATCAGTCTGAATGCAATACTGTCCACTAAATATATGCATTTCATAGAAAAACTGTCAAAATAGTATTTGGCTATAGAAGGTAGGCCTCAGCAGGGCGAGTTGTGTATTATTGTCATGAACTCTGAGGAGCTGATTCACAAAAGAGTTTATGAGCACGTAAGAAGTGCTATAAGAATACTCTTTTGCATATTCTTACATGCCTTTGTGAATCTGCCCTGGAGCATGCACAGAGAACACTGCCCTTTCTATGTGTCCTAATTTTATGGGACTATTCCTTGAATATTCTCCTTTTTTCTTTAGATAGTCCAAGATGCCTTTGTAAAAAGGCCCCATAAGTCAGTAGAGCAATGCCCATAAAAACGAAGTACACACCTAACAGCCTCGGTGCCATTACAGAGTCAGAGCATCCCTTGAACAGAGTGCAAGAAGGAGGTCAGGCGCATTTAGGGAAGGGATTATGAGCCCAGATGTGTTACTTCCTCGCGGTTTCCTACTTCTGTTCTCTACAGTCAACAAACGCCCGTAGCAGCATTAATGTGCAGGTTGCTGCTTGCAGGGTGTACGTGCACCTTTTCATGCTGATGTTGCAATTCCAGCACATAATTATGCATGAGTCTGATTGTCACATCAAGCATTGGCTCGGGTATAGTCTTTGCATGCCCTGCTGCACTAGTGAGCCTAGCAGAACAGGTTCTTACACCACGCGTAGACCTGGCACCTTCTGTTTACAAACAACATTTGCGTCCATCCGCCTGTATTGAGAAAGGCCTGGATTGATAATCAGTGCCTGACCATGAAACAGTGTGATGAAGTTCAGTGGCATGACGAAACCTAGGGGGGCCCCCTGTAAAGTGCATGGAGGGGGGCCCCCATGCTCCAGGCCCAGTCTGGAGCTTTCAGGCCAGGGGCTCGCCACCTGTGCACAGTGCTGGGGGCGGCCCCCCGGACCATTGAGGCTAATGTTACGCCACTGATGAAGTCAATTGGTTGAGAAAATACCCAATGGAGTGCAGCGTGCTGAGGAGCGCTTGCAACAGCAGTGAAAGTGCTGGACTTTGAAGGGGTTAGATCATGGGTCTCCGGGGGCCGCAAAGTACTGTCTTTAAAACGAAAGGTGTTCCTAAAGATAAGTTGTCTGGGACACCTTCTGTTCTTCTTTACCGTTACATTACAAGTATGCCCGTTTCTTTCCCAGCTTTCTACACATGCGTGCTCTGTCAAGTGAACAGCAGCCCAGTGCCGCTGTTCACCAGGGGGCCGCAATTAAAGGTCAGGAGAGCCGCATGCGCCCCCGGGGCATACTTTGAGTATCCCTGCGTTAGATTGACTTCACAAGCCACCCAGACGTCATCACTGGTGTTCCCGAAGGAGGCAAACACTGTTATTATTCTCAAACGCCCACCTAGCATCATCATCCAGATTTCCCATGCGTGCTTGGTGAGGGTTGTTTTAGCACATGCAACAATCACGGTGTCGGTGTTACTGCTAATCCCAATTATGTCAAGCGTTTATTTCTGTATTTATTTTTGATTTTGAATGGTGCGTATAACATTTTCATCAGAAATGCATTTTAGGAAGCATTTTAATTCAGTACATAGGACAATAAACGGGTTGCATGGAATTACAAATGCCACCCTGGATGTGAAAGGTGTGTCTTCAGAAAGCTGTTGTATGAGAACAAGAAGTGCAAGGTCAAATGTACATCTAAGTGCAACACAGTACAATGCATATGCAATTGATAAACATAATGGGGTGTATACCTTCCCGCTTGTGGTGTATATATAAAGGTGTACTACCAGAATATCAAGTCTTATAAAAATATTGCTTACCATAATATTGTCAAGATCCATTCATATTTTTAAGCAGTGCTTAATTTGTAAAATAATGAGTGCCGGTGCCCATAGAGCTGTTCTGAAGCCGGCTGCCGATACTATTAAATGTCAGCACGGTGAACACCAAGTCTGCAAAGCCTGGAAACCACCTCAGGCATCTTTAGTTGACTACCAGACACTTTCTGCCCCTTTATTTCACTTTTGCAGGTTGTTGCTTTCCCCTTCTATAAATACTTTTCATTTTTCTCTTCTTCCTTCTTTCCCATTTGTGTGTGCTTCCCTCTCTTGCACTCTGGAAATGTCTGATGAGGTAAAATAAGTGCCGGTCCCCAAAAATGAATGCCGGTGGCCCCCACTGGCAATCACCAGCTCAAATTAAGCACAGTTTTTAAGTATAGAGTTTATTATTTTTAACTCTGCATCTTCAATTCTCTGTTTGCTACTACTCTGTAGATTTCTTTGACCTCCTGATATGTGTAGTTAGCTGAATATGCAGTCCGAACAGTTCATATGTATAGGTCATATTATTGCATTGTGGGCTATGTAACTAAGGGTTGCTCCACAAAGGTAAACTTACACTTTTGTGTAAGTTTACGATCGCTTGCTATTCACAGAGGTATTTTACTAAAAGTATCTTTACGACTACAGAGTCTGTCCACATAAAAAGATAGGACATCTTTAGATACTACTAGTAAAATACCTTGGTGAATAGCAAACAATCGTAAACTTGCACAAAAGTGTAAATTTATCTTTGTGAATCAGGCCCTAAGTTTTTATGTTGTGGGAGGGCCTATATCAGGTTATGATATCAGAGAAGTAACCAGTGGATGTCCTGTGAAGTGCTTTGAAAACTAGCATTAGAGGTTTGTAGAGGGCCCTGTTTTTGGCAGAAAGCCAGTAAGCCTGATAAAGGTCAATTGGGTTGGTTCTAAGGATATAATATAATATCTATTGGCAAGTTTAAGACTTCGTCAAACGGAGAGTAAAAGTGTAGTGGATGACCCCCTGGAAGATAGTTAGAATGGTCTATTTAATGGGTAACTAATGAATTCATCAGTTCCTTGGCTATGGTAAAGGGGGTATCAGGATGGATTTTTAAATATGTTTACAACATGATACCTTGGGGTGGTGGCTGTGGTAATGACGAAAGATTTCAACCCCCTGGTGAGGGTGAAAATAACACAGCCCGGGTTCTTGCAGAAAAGAAAAAAGTCAGTGCGTCTGGAGGGAAATAGAATCAGGAGTGGAGGTAGTAGCGAAAGAGGAGGAAAGTAATGGATCAGTGTTGTAGATGAGTTCCGCACGAAAAAGCCTAGTATTATCTAATATCGAATGGCAGAAAGGCAGTTGGATATACTTGCTTGGACTGAAAGTGCGGGAAAGTTGAGAATGAGAAAAGGAGAGTGTCATTTCTTTTTATAAAACGAAAGTAAAAAGTACATGTGATGCCCTATTTTATGACTCAGAACGTCAATGTATCATCTAGGTTTGAAACTGTTCTACACAATCTCCATTTCGAACGCACCACTGCTGCAAACATTGGGGCATATTTACAAGCCCCTATCGCCTCCGGAGCATCACTTTTTGTGACACACAGTGGCAAAGCGGCATTCCCCATATTTACAAAGTGGCGCTAAGCCACTTTACGTGGCTTAACGGCACCTTGTAAATATGCTCCTTTCCGCCGCAGTCCTCTGCTACAACGGGGCATGCAATGGGTGTTGTAGTGGGAGTTCTACCGCAACCCCCGTTGCTTTTTGATGCTACCCCAGATTTACAAAGCTGGGGCAGCTCCAAAAAGTAAGGCCAGGGAATACCTGACCTTAGAATGGAGATATGAGGAAAAAAATATTAATTTCTCCTCGTTCTTTGCTCTTTCCTGCACATAAACAATCGCCCCGCACCGCAAGCACCCTTGCAACATGGCAGCAGGATGCCTGCACTGGTGCTGGGCAGCATTTTAATGGCCAGATGTAGGGAATACACAGGAGTGAGCCGTATTCTTGTGAATATGGCGCATCCCTGCGTTTTAAAATTGTCGGAGCTCGGCATTGCCACATTTGGCATAACACCGCACCCAGTCATTTTTTTGTGAATATGCAGCGAAAGTTTTTACCTTCCATAAGAAGTTCCTGCCTTAAACAGAGCATTGGATATTTTAAAGCACATTGCATAGCTATTTGTTTTGGCTACCTGATATGATCACTACTGAACCACTTTTTAGAGTCGAGAAGAAAATTCTGCGAGGAAAAAAAAGATTGAAAGCAGCGATCATCAAATGTCAAATTCATAGTAAGGGCATGCAGTGAGTCATTTAAGATGTGAATCTGTTGCCCTTGTTCTTGAAGGCCTGGTGCACACTGAGCACGGTGTCTGTGCCGCAGCCTCTCTGGCTCCGGCCACTGAGCTGCTGGTTGATCAGATTGTCTACTAACACAAGCACCTTCCTTCACTTATCCTGTGGAAGGTCCAGTTGAACAGTTACAAGTGCGATCAGTCATTTGGAGCATTGATACTTCCTGAGAGCCATGTAGGCATTGGCTGCCGCATCGCCCACTGCCTAAGGCCACACGGACCCATCTCAAAATCACGTGCTGGCTCCCTTGTCCTGGGAAGACTGAAAACTCAAAACCGAGCTGGAAGCCTGTCCTATGCAAGTTTTTCCAGTTCACTGTAGTATCACCCTGTAGTAATATCGCTTCACAGGGTAGCCATATGAAAAGTGTCAGTGTTGTGTAAGGTGTCAGGTATGGAAACCACGTCCTTTGTCTGACTTCCCATTAAAAGTTGCTTCTCTGGGGGCTTTTAACAAGGCACTCACACGGCTCTCACATGCGGATTTGCTCAATGAACATTAAATCCTGCAGAAAAGTGCTTAAATCCATGCATCGAGGTAGAACTGCAATGCACCATTGTGTCACTAGCCTCGCTACACTGCCTGTGCCTGCCCGGTCATGAGGAAGCCCTCCTGATTCTTCCCAGGGAGCGCCAGGAGCCGTCAAAGATGCACACAGGACCATTAATGATTCAGGGCGGATGGTTTCAGTTCCCCTGTCCAAAGCAGGAGGATCGATCCTTTAGTTTCAAGGTCGCCAGCAATGTCTGCCATGTCAGCTTGTCCCTTGATTTACACAAAAACACAGCTGGCTCCATTGCACAGGGTCAGGAATTCGATCTAATTCGTGGGCTTTTACAAAGAGGAGACCAGGCCATTAATACTTCATCTAGGCAATGTGCACACAAACTCATCGCTCAGAGCGTTTCCAACAGTAAGACCACTCAGCAGTGCACATATGTTCACAGTGGAATTCACTCCCCCCCGCCCCCAAACTGACTATAAACATTATTCTGGGTTGTGGAATCTTTTCTTTTGTGGCATTTTCCTCCCCATCTCCGCATGTCTTAGCCATAGTGGATGACATGACCAAAGGAAGAGGTTTGAGTCCTCATTTCGAACAGTGGCTCCCTCTTCCCTAACCAAAAGGGAATGCTGCTGCAGCTGTGTATGCCTGAGCCGACACTTGCCAGTTTTACCTTGCGTAGGCCGTGTCGGCAGAACACCTACTCCAGCGGGCTTCAGCAGGCTCAGTGTGTGGCCTTGACTCGAAGATCCCATGTCATGCTAGTATGCTCAAGGCTCGGCCTTAAACTTTGCTCTCTCTTATCTTCACTTTTTTGTGTAGTCTATATGATAAACAAGTTCCAAGAACTGACCAGAGAGTGGCCTTTTGATTGAAGAAGTGACTTTGAGCATTATTTGCACATAAGCCACATGCAGTCAGGAACTGATAAAGTGTAATACTTGCCTTGTAGAATTACATTCCTCATCTTATTGCTGCCTCATAAACATCTTGCTCCAAACACTTGTTTGGACAGCAAAAGTCCTAGCATAATGCTATGTTTCTTATTCATTGCATCATTCCACTGTGTGACTCACGATATTTTTTTAATGAATTATCAATTGGATTTCACCTTTTTCCATTCTTGTTTTTGTCAACATTGGTTCATATGATTTGCCCCTTTTACACAATGGACATCTCTTAATCAAGGGTGCTTTATAAATGTTAATAAAGACATTCAACAGTTCTCTATTTGGACGCATGGACATGGTTCCCGTAATCACACTTATCATGTCTCACAGAGATCAAGACCGGATCTGGAGACGCTCTGGTCAGTTAATCGCCAATAGGGCGACACAGCCCCAGGCGCTGTAGGATAAAATCACAGCTAGAGTGAGAAATAGGTTCCAAACGAAATTATTTTTACTGATAAACCAGTGTAAAAAAACACATACATACTTGTAGTTAGAACCACATTAAAAATGTAGGAGAGTGTTTAATAATCCTTTCCATCATCCAAAGAATTTCATGACCACCATCTGTACAGGGAATGGAATGCCTAGTCTGAAGAGTGGTTATTTGTCTAGATCGCAGGCTGTCTCAAAAACATACAGAGATTTTCTGAATAATTATCTTGTCTTTGTTTGTTTTGAAGTGTGTTTTGATCCACTCATTTTTTCCATGTATATTAAATTAGAATTGATATATTCCTTGCAAAGTTGATCTCCCAAGTAC
This sequence comes from Calotriton arnoldi, assembly GCA_963921515.1. Taxonomy (NCBI): domain Eukaryota; kingdom Metazoa; phylum Chordata; class Amphibia; order Caudata; family Salamandridae; genus Calotriton; species Calotriton arnoldi. The sequence goes on from CAWUFW010003820.1 coordinate 1,339,875, forward strand.
CTCATTATATCTTCGTCTATAAAATATCTGTTTGTGAGGTTATGTCTAAAGTGTGTATGTCCATTGGTGACTTCTATACCTAAATAATAACTAATTCCCTTTGGAAGAATTTTCTCACTATGTCTCTGGTTTGGTATCCAGCATTACCTCACGTCCCTCCCTCGCCTTCCTTCATTACAATTGAGGCCCCGCCTCCCACCCAGACCCACCCCCAGCATAAAAACTCTGCCCGCCCCCACCTCCACCTGTTTTTTTCTGTCTCCCTAGTGAGACTTACCCTTTCAGCTCCTCCCTGTGGCGGTGCCGGGGAGTCTTCGGTCTGGTTCTCTGCGACGGCGGTGCCCTCTGCAGCGTTCTCCTGGCGGTGCCTCCTCTCCTCGTCTCCCTCGTGGTATGGGGGCGGAGCGGTTGCTCGGGAGGCCGCGACAGTGTTCGACGGTCCTCCTGTGGCTGGGGCTGTGTTTCCGGGTCGGGCCTGCTTGGATGCCTCTGCTCCCGGACTGCACACATCACGGAGGCCTGGTAGGCCGGGTTTTTGACCCAGATGTTTGTTCCTTTTCCTGTTTGGAGTGCCATGTGCTGTGACTTGCTGTTTCTCTTGACGGGCGTGGTCGTCTGTCTGCCTTGTCTTGGGGCTGCTGGGGGCTATTTTTCCACTTGCTGCCCTGGGTCGCTTGAGGTTGTTGGGGGCATTCTGGTGTCTTCTTCCTCTGCTGCTTGGTCTCCGGTCCCCCTGGGGCGCCCTGGACGCATGGGCTCCGCGGGGGGTACGTTGCCTCTCATGTCTGTGGCTGGTGCAGGACTTGATTGAGGCTGCTCTGTCCGGTGCTTAGGGGCTCGGCCGCTGCCTTCTGGTCCATCCCGTCCTCGTCCGGCGGATCCTGTGGGCGGCTGGTTTCCGTCTGGGTCCTGGGGTATTGGGCCTTCTCCCTCCTCTGGCGTTGCCTTCGGCTCCGGGGGGTGTGGAGGGTCGCTTGGGCTCCTGTGCTGATCGGCTGGGCTTTCCTCTTCCCTGCTGGGCGGGGTCTGTGGGATTCTTCCTTGGTGTTCCCGGCCCTTCTGGTTGGGCTTGCCCTTTGGTCCCGGTGTAGGGATTGGTGCTGTGGGAGTGGCGTGCGTTGCCCGTTGTTAGAACTGGGGGTCTCTAGTTGGCAATGGTTTGCACCTTTGTCCAAATAGGGACCCTTGCTTCTAGTCAGGATAAGGGGGAAACACTCCTAAAATAACCCCTGCTCACCCCCTGGTAGCTTGGCACGAGCAGACAGGCTTATCTCAGAGGCAGTGTGTAAAGCATTTGTGAACACATACAGTAATACAGTGAAAACACTACAGATGGACACCACACAGGTTGTTTATGTAAAAATAAGTAATCTTTATATAGACTTATCACAAGACCCAATAGCAAAAATCCACAATACTGTAATCAAAAATAGACTTAAAATGATAGAGACAGTTCACGTTATCTTCAAAAATAGGATAGTCAATCAAAATAAAGCTTGTAGCAACAAATAACTCCACTTGGAGTTATCACGACGTCGTGACCGGTGGAAATCCCAAAGTACGGCGCCGACCGCGAGGTGCGCGGCGTCGGGCCCGGAGTCGAGCAGACCCACAAAGAACAGTACCTGGAATTCGATGAAAACAAAGACGGTGCACGGCGTCGGGGAGGTGATGCTTCGTTGGCGCCGGCGGCGTCGGTTCCTTACGACCCCAGGGGAGGTGATGTCTCGGTTCCTTACTGCAGCGCAGGGGAGGTGAGGCGTCGGTTCCTTACTGTGTCGGGAGGTGACGTCACGGATGGCGGCGAGGCGTCGGTTCCTTACGATGGTGCGGTGTCGATGGATTCGGGGTCACCCACGTCGAGGATCGGCTCCGCGATGATGAAGCCCTGGCGTCGGTGAAGTCGGGGCTGCGGTGCGAGTCGGGACGGTGCGTCGTGAGCGTCACGAGCGGTGTCCTCGGCTCCGGTGCAGGCAGCGGCCTCGATGGCGGCTCGGAGTCGATGTCGCACGGCGTCGGCAGGCGTCGGGCCTACGGTGCAAGTCGGGCGGTGCGTCGTGCTCTTCACGAGCGGTGCCCACGGCTTCGGTGCAGGTTACGGCGTCGCTCGCCGGCGTCGGTGTTGCAATTTCCCTCTGTTAGCAGCTAAAACAGCAGTTCCAGATGCAGGCAAACAGAAGGGGTGAAGTCTTTGTGTCCCTGTGACTTCAGGCAGGAGGCAAGCTCAGTTCAAGCCCTTGGAGATTCCCTTCTTCAAGATGACAAAGCACAGCAAAGTCTTTTCTCCTGTCCTTGGCAGAAAGCAACCACTGCAGGCCAACCCCAATCAGCAAAACAGCACAGGGGCAGTACTCCTCCTTCAGCTTCTCCGGTTCTTCTCCTTGGCAACAGGTTTCTTGATTTCCCAGAAGTGATCTAATTTCCTAGGGGTCTGGGTCCCCTTTTATACACCTTTTCCCTTTGTTCTCTGAAGGCAGAGAGGCCTCTGCCTAGTCCAAAACCAGTTCTGGTCAGTCCTGGAGCACTTTGTTTTTCTGACTCCTTCTTTCCTTTGTGAGTGAGGGGCAGAGCCATCAGACGCCCGGCAGGAGGTGGAGCCAGCATTGTGGAAGGCAGGCACAGCCCTATTCAGACCCAGGTGCAACTCCTCCCACCCATCCTCCTTCAGGCAGACCTATTCAGCCTAGTGCTGACTCACCCTGCCTCCTGGAATCCCCCAGCCCCTGTCACTCACAAACCCAGACACACAATACACAACCTGAGCAGAGGCAGCTGGATGGTTTAGGCAAGAAAATACCTACTTTCTAAAAGTGGTATTTTCAAACAAAGAATGTTAAACCCAACTTCACTAAAAGATGTATTTTATCATTCTGAGTTCAGGCATACTAAATTCGTTTTTCTACCATGTTCTCTGGGTCAGTTAGGATTATAAGGTGTAATAATCAAAACTGCCCATTCTGGCCTATGGAGAACAGGTAGCCTTGCAATAGTGAAAAACGAAAATGGCTGTAATTCACTATTAGGACATGCCACACACACCAGGGCATGTCCTACCTTATACCTACAATGCACCCTGCCCTTGGGCCTACCTTAGGGGTGTCTGATATGAAGATAAGGGAAGGTTTAGGGACTGGCAAGTGGGTGCACTTGCCAAGTCGACCTGGCAGTCACAGACTGCACACAGGCTCTGCAATGGCAGGCCTGAGACACATTTTACAAGCCGCTTCTGTGGGTGGCACAACCAGTGCTGCAAGCCCACCAGCGGCATTGGATTTACAAGCCCTGGGCACACTCCGTGCACTGTACTAGGGACTGACAAGTAAACCAATCATCCAATCATGGAGTCACTAATCCATAACACAATTTATCATGGGGAGAGCATATGCACTTTAGCACTGATCAGCAGTGGTAAAGTGCCCAGAGTCATAAAACCAACAAAAACAGGTCAGAGAAAATATAGGAGGAAGGCAAAAAGTTCAGGGATGACCCTGCAAAAAGGGCCAAGTCCAACACAACCCCCTTCCAGCCAAAACGCAGGGGAGACCAATCACTACCCTGATGGGCTTCTCTGCTTTGGGCGATAGAACCTGGACCCTGGCCCACAACAGCAGGGGCATACTCCAGTTCTACGCCAATCTGAACCTATTTGGATCCCTCTGTCCATACTCTCAGGGCCCACCCAGCTAACCCATGGGGAACCCTTCTCCTCAACTGTGGACACCACCTGTGCAGCACCTAACCTTAGCTTGCTCACAGGTGTGTCCCAACCGACAGACAGTACCCACATGGCCAACACAAATGTGTGGCCTAGTCCACCCCGGGGTGTGACTTCTGTCCCCCTCCCAGGGGCAACTCTGTCCACCAGGACAGCAAGCCACAGTGGCCACTGACAGCCGTCAGTGATGAGAGCCAGGCCCCAGTCCTTTCATGGCTCTCCAACCTCTGTGGTGTCAGAGAGCGGGGAGCAGTAGCCCCAGGTGCCTGGCACCCTTTGTCCACTCTCCCAACCGTCAGGTCAGGTATGACATCCTGACACTGACCCACCAGCCCCGGGCCTGTAACCGGCGGCTGGACAGGAGACTGGGGTGGGCTCTCCCACACCTGGTCCTCCTCCTTGGGGCTCTGCACCCTCCCACCTGGAGCTGTACCCCCTTCCAGAATTGTCAGGGCACCTGTGGCAGGGGTCCTGCACAGTCCGCCCACCAGTTCAGGGGTTCTATCCTGCAACTGGGATCCCAGCATAGGGTCTGTACCCTTAGACTGGGCAGAGGCCAGGGGTGAGGCTGTCCTCTCCCCGCCCCCTTACTGGGGTCCTGCACCCTCCCACCTGGAGCGGTGCCCCCAGAAGACAAACTGGTAGGGGCACTGTTAGCAGCTGCCCCTTCCTCCAGGTCAGGGGGACACCCTGAACCTGGTCCTCCAACCCAGGGTCTGTACCCTTAGGCTGGACCTGTGCCTGGCAACCCAGGACTTCCGGGAGGGTACACCAACCCCCCAAGGGAAACACACTCCTCTAGAGTTGTGTAATAATCTGCCTGGCGCACCAGGACTTCCTGGGGAGCACGCATGCCCCCAGAGGGTAACACAGCTCTCATGTGTTGTGTGACAGTCCGCCTGGCGCAGATCTCCCGACCCCTGTCCATCTGACAGCGCGCGAAGATCCCCCAGGACAGAAGTGGTGTCACCATGGTCATTCACTGGTGACTCAGCCCTTCTGGCTGGTCCCTGACCCACTGGTTCTTCCACTGGGGACTCTCTCCCCCTCTCACCCCTCACTCTGGGCTTCTGCACCCTCCCAAGTGGAGCGGCACTGCCAGATACCAGAAACACTGGAGCTCCATTTACAGACGCTCCAGGTTCTCTAGACACTAGGAGATCCTCCTCAGAGGCGGCCCATCAGGACAGCCTAGGCTCCCTACCTGGTGTTCCCTTAAAGAACCATCCAGGCTCTGAGACTGGGTTTCGGGCACCTTGGGACACGCAGCCCCACACTCCCTCCTTCTCCACTGAGACAGGACGTGAGCCCCTACACCCCTCCCACTACACCGGGACCTAGCTGGGCTACTCTGAACCACTTCCACCACTCTGGGCTGGAAGATACCTGAGCCACTCCTCTTAGGGTCACTCCCCAATGCCTTTTCAGACCCTCTGGAAACCACCAAAAGGTCTTCCTCCCTCGTGAGCTCCCTGGGGTCAGAGAACTCACTCTCCAACAGGCGTTGGCATAGCTCTGGAAAACAGGGACTTACAATATGCTCTCCCACAATTGGATCACACAACCCCTCACAGGTGTTAACCAAGTTATCCTTCACCTCACCATCCAGTGCCTCACACATGTACCCCACACCACTCTGCTGAGATTGGCAAGACAGTATCTGACTGTCTCTGTCACTCAACCCACACTCTTCTGGGCGGTCTTCACACTCACACCCCAGGAATTCAAACATGGGGGAACCACTCTCCCTGCACCTCCCATCTAGAGTCAGTAGAGTGTCCCTCCTGCTACTAGGACCATGAATCCCTGCGTCAGTTTCCCTATTCCTCTCAGGGACACTGCGCACTACTGGAGCTACCTCATGTCCTTGAACCTCCTGGTGTATATTAACCCCCTCCAAGTCAGGCACCACATCTCTGGGTGTGTGTACTACTCCCTCAGCACTAGGTAATACAATTTTGCTGCCACCAGAGGGAGGAATCCCTAAGCCCCTGGCTTTGAACTCCAACACCCTCATCATTCTCTCATGCTCTAAAAGCATCTTCTTTTCTTCCATGGCCAACCTCTTACTTTCTAACTCCAATTTCTTATGCTCAAGGCTATCATGGCTTCCCTGTTTCAGTTTGGCCATTTCCATTTCATGCATCCTGCTTTTGTCCCTGTCCTCCAGCTCCTCTGGAGACAGGCCCTTTGAGAAACACTGCTGCCCTCCCTGGAAGGCGCTCTCCTCCCAGTTAAGCCCAATGGCCCCTCAAGCTGCCCATCTAAATTCTCTGCCTCCTCCACAGGCTCCTCGGACTGCCCACTGGCATTCCGTGCTTCCAACCAGGCTCTCAGTGCCTTGTGAAACTCCTCCTTCCTGGTGAGGCCTCTCATAGAGATTTTAAACTTTTTGCAAACAGCTTTGAGTTCTGGCACAGTGTAGGTATCAACCCTATCTTCTTCAAATTCAATATCTGCAGGTGCAATGGATCCTTTTTTGCTCATGGTGAAAATTGGCAGTTCTCAACAAAAATAAAGGTTCCAAGGAAAAAAAAGTCCTATCAAAAAGGTATGTGGTCGCGTATTGGTCTGCACTCACTAGTAGTGTACACCAATCACTGTATATGAATCACAAATGCAAGTCCAAATCCTCACCGCTGACCACCAATGTTAGAACTGGGGGTCTCTAGTTGGCAATGGTTTGCACCTTTGTCCAAATAGGGACCCTTGCTTCTAGTCAGGATAAGGGGAAACACTCCTAAAATAACCCCTGCTCACCCCTGGTAGCTTAGCACGAGCAGACAGGCTTATCTCAGAGGCAGTGTGTAAAGCATTTGTGAACACATACAGTAATACAGTGAAAACACTACAGATGGACACCACACAGGTTGTTTATGTAAAAATAAGTAATCTTTATATAGACTTATCACAAGACCCAATAGCAAAAATCCACAATACTGTAATCAAAAATAGACTTAAAATGATAGAGACAGTTCACGTTATCTTCAAAAATAGGATAGTCAATCAAAATAAAGCTTGTAGCAACAAATAACTCCACTTGGAGTTATCACGACGTCGTGACCGGTGGAAATCCCAAAGTACGGGCGCCGACCGCGAGGTGCGCGGCGTCGGGCCCGGAGTCGAGCAGACCCACAAAGAACAGTACCTGGAATTCGATGAAAACAAAGACGGTGCACGGCGTCGGGGAGGTGATGCTTCGTTGGCGCCGGCGGCGTCGGTTCCTTACGACCCCAGGGGAGGTGATGTCTCGGTTCCTTACTGCAGCGCAGGGAGGTGAGGCGTCGGTTCCTTACTGTGTCGGGAGGTGACGTCACGGATGGCGGCGAGGCGTCGGTTCCTTACGATGGTGCGGTGTCGATGGATTCGGGGTCACCCACGTCGAGGATCGGCTCCGCGATGATGAAGCCCTGGCGTCGGTGAAGTCGGGGCTGCGGTGCGAGTCGGGACGGTGCGTCGTGAGCGTCACGAGCGGTGTCCTCGGCTCCGGTGCAGGCAGCGGCCTCGATGACGGCCCGGAGTCGATGTCGCACGGCGTCGGCAGGCGTCGGGCCTACGGTGCAAGTCGGGCGGTGCGTCGTGCTCTTCACGAGCGGTGCCCACGGCTTCGGTGCAGGTTACGGCGTCGCTCGCCGGCGTCGGTGTTGCAATTTCCCTCTGTTAGCAGCTAAAACAGCAGTTCCAGATGCAGGCAAACAGAAGGGGTGAAGTCTTTGTGTCCCTGTGACTTCAGGCAGGAGGCAAGCTCAGTTCAAGCCCTTGGAGATTCCCTTCTTCAAGATGACAAAGCACAGCAAAGTCTTTTCTCCTGTCCTTGGCAGAAAGCAACCACTGCAGGCCAACCCCAATCAGCAAAACAGCACAGGGGCAGTACTCCTCCTTCAGCTTCTCCGGTTCTTCTCCTTGGCAACAGGTTTCTTGATTTCCCAGAAGTGATCTAATTTCCTAGGGGTCTGGGTCCCCTTTTTATACACCTTTTCCCTTTGTTCTCTGAAGGCAGAGAGGCCTCTGCCTAGTCCAAAACCAGTTCTGGTCAGTCCTGGAGCACTTTGTTTTTCTGACTCCTTCTTTCCTTTGTGAGTGAGGGGCAGAGCCATCAGACGCCCGGCAGGAGGTGGAGCCAGCATTGTGGAAGGCAGGCACAGCCCTATTCAGACCCAGGTGCAACTCCTCCCACCCATCCTCCTTCAGGCAGACCTATTCAGCCTAGTGCTGACTCACCCTGCCTCCTGGAATCCCCCAGCCCCTGTCACTCACAAACCCAGACACACAATACACAACCTGAGCAGAGGCAGCTGGATGGTTTAGGCAAGAAAATACCTACTTTCTAAAAGTGGTATTTTCAAACAAAGAATGTTAAACCCAACTTCACTAAAAGATGTATTTTATCATTCTGAGTTCAGGCATACTAAATTCGTTTTTCTACCATGTTCTCTGGGTCAGTTAGGATTATAAGGTGTAATAATCAAAACTGCCCATTCTGGCCTATGGAGAACAGGTAGCCTTGCAATAGTGAAAAACGAAAATGGCTGTAATTCACTATTAGGACATGCCACACACACCAGGGCATGTCCTACCTTATACTTACAATGCACCCTGCCCTTGGGCCTACCTTAGGGGTGTCTGATATGAAGATAAGGGAAGGTTTAGGGACTGGCAAGTGGGTGCACTTGCCAAGTCGACCTGGCAGTCACAGACTGCACACAGGCTCTGCAATGGCAGGCCTGAGACACATTTTACAAGCCGCTTCTGTGGGTGGCACAACCAGTGCTGCAAGCCCACCAGCGGCATTGGATTACAAGCCCTGGGCACACTCCGTGCACTGTACTAGGGACTGACAAGTAAACCAATCATCCAATCATGGAGTCACTAATCCATAACACAATTTATCATGGGGAGAGCATATGCACTTTAGCACTGATCAGCAGTGGTAAAGTGCCCAGAGTCATAAAACCAACAAAAACAGGTCAGAGAAAATATAGGAGGAAGGCAAAAAGTTCAGGGATGACCCTGCAAAAAGGGCCAAGTCCAACACCCGTGCTTGCTGTATTTCGTGCTATTTTCGCTTTTTGTGTGGATTGTACTTGCTGCTTTGTCCACTGTGGCCCGCCCGGCTGGCGATTGTTTGTCTGTTGCCTGCGGAGCCTGCTGTGTGCGATCTCTTTTCCTCAGCCCTGTGCGTTCCTTCTGTGCTGTGTTGGTCCTGATTGGTTTCAGGTTCCTTTACGCCCTCTTTTGCATCAGTGGGTTTTTTCCTGCGGTGCTGCGGGTCCCTTGCTTCCTCCGGCGGCTTTGCTTGTTGGGGGTGTTCGCCCCTTTCCTCCCTTTGGGCTGTTGGACTCTGTCCTGACCGCACTGCTTGGCGGGTCGGCTGTTCTGCTTGGCTGGTGCTGTGGCGCTGGCCTGTTCTCGGCTTCTTCTGCGCGCTCCTTGGTGTGGGGTTTCGTGGCTTTGGCGGCGGCTGTTAGGGCCTCCGGCCGTGGCGCCCGGTACCCCCCTGCTCTTGTCGGATCTCTGCTGTTCGGCGGGGTCGGGCCTGGTTCGTGCCTGGATGGGTGGCTGCCTGGGACTTTTCGGTACTGTGGGCTGCAAGTCCTCTGTCCTTCTGGCCGCCTTGGGGCTTCTGCGTGCCTTTCCTTGTGTGGGGTGTCCTGCCTTTCTGGGGTGCCTTGTCCCGGGGCCTCTCCTTTGTCCCCGATGTGGGCGTCTCCTCCGCCTTTTCGGTGGGTACGGTTTTGGCCTGTTTTTCGCCCTGGCTCCCTGCCTCCTTGCCTGGGGGCCCTGCCCGGCTGGGTCCCTGTTGCTGCTGGCTGGATGGTTCCCTGCGGTGGGTGGTCGTCTGCGGCCTTTTCTTCCTTGGTGGCGGCAGCCTATTTCTGGTGGCTGGGTCCTGGGTACTTTGAGGGTCGTCTTGGTGCAGGTTCCTCCGGATTCGGGGGTTCAGTTGCCTCCCCTGCCTGTCTCCGGTCCCCGCGGGGTGGCTCTGCTGGGTGGGGTGTCCTGTTTGCTTGCCATGTGGTCGGTCTGCTGGGTTCCTGTCGTGGACCCGGGCCTGGGGCCCTCTCCGTTCTGTTTCTGGGGTTGGGGGTGTCCGGCGGCTTCGGCCTGTCCTGGCTCTCCTGTGGGTCTGCTCCTGCGTTCGGCCCCTTCCCTTCCTTGTGTTGGCCCTTTCGGCCGTCATTCCTCTGGTTCTGCCTGGCATCTTTTGGCGTGCCGTGGGTCTCGGGGACGCTTCTCTCCGCTTCCCAGTTGCCGCTTCTTTTCTGCGGTTCGCTGTGGGTGACGCCCTTTCGGTTTTGCGTCCTTCCCTTCGGCCTCCGGCCCTCGCCCTGGGTCTTCCCGCAGGTCCTGGTGCCGCTCGTGACTCTCCTTCGTGCGAGGGTTTTTCCTTTGTCCTTCTCTGTCGGTCGGCCTCTTGCTGTGTGCGGCCGGAGTGTCTTTTTTGCTCGGTCTGTTCGGGGGGACCTTGGTGGTTCTTCTGGGGATCGGGTTTGTTGGTGACCTGGGGTGTGTCTCTCTGGTCCCCTCTCGGGGCTTGGTGTTCGTTGAGGCTCGTTTTCGGCCTTTGCGTGGCCATGTTCCCTTGTCCTGCCTGCACCTGGTCTCTCTTCCTTCGCTGGCTCGGGCCTTGTTGTCCGGGGGGGGCTCCTCCGGCGGTCCTGTGGCTCCAGGACGGGGGCTCCTGGCTTCTGGGGGGTTTTCCGGTTCCCGGGGCTCATTTTCTTCTTCTCCGCCTGACCGTCTGGATCCTGTTGGGTTGGTCTCTGGGGTCTGTTGTCCCCGCTGCACTTTTAGGTCCGTGTCCGGGGGGGTGGGGGGGGAGATATCCTGGTGGCTCTCCCTCCGTCGCTTTCTGGCTGGCTGTTTGCTGCCTCCTCCGGCTTTGCTTGTGGTGGCTTTGGCCGCCGGCCTGTCCGGGTGCGGGATTGGCTGGGGTCTGTTCGGGTTCAGGGGTGCTGGTCCCTGCTGGTCTCCCGGAGTTCCTCCTGATGGCGGATGTTGGGGGCTTGCCCCGGTGCTCTTTCGAGGCTCTCTGCTGGGCCCCTGGGGTGTTGGTTCGGTCTGGCGTTCTGGGGGCATGGTCCTCTGTCCGCCCTCTGGGTGGGTCCAGGTTCTGGTCCTTGTTCCTTGTTTGCCAGCGTCCTGTTTCTCTGGCTCCGGTCTGGGTGCTGGGGCTGTCGGCTCTCTCCCTTCGGCGAGTGGCCTCTGGGCTGGCGGATCTGTTGTGCTGGGTCCTTCCTTCTTCCCACGATTTCTCTCTTCTTCCCTGTGTGGCCAGCCTGTTGGTGGGTCGTTGGGGCCTCCCTGTGGTGGTCCTGTTGCGGAATAGGGGAGGGCCTTGTTGGCCCGGTTCTGGTCTCTGGGCTGGGGTCCCGGGGCTCGGGGGGGTCGTTGGCCTTCCCTCTCCTGTGCCTCGGGATCTTCTAGGTGCCTTCCTCCCCCCCCTTTTTCCGCTGCTCAGGGCCTTTCTGGTTCTGGTCGGGTGGCTCTGTGCTCGGGGGTTGTTGGTTGCTCCCCGTTGGCCTGGGGTGCCTTGGTCTCCTCTCCTGTCCGAGTTCTGTTGCGTTCGGGAGTGGGTCCTTCCGGTGGTTCCGTTCCCTTTGATGTTTCCGGCCCTTCACCTGGGTTCTGTGCGGGGGTTTCGCCTGCTGCCTGGTGGTGGTGCGGCTGGGCTTTGCTGGGTTGGGGGTTCCTGACCGTTTGGCGGTTGCTTGGCTGCCTTCCTGTCGGTCCTCCTCTCTGCTGTCCTGTGCTTGGCATGAGCGGACCTTTTCGGCCTGGTGTTCTGCTCTGGGTGTTGTTCCCACGGTGGCTGGCCTATGTTTGGCGTGGCTATTCCTTCCGGGTGGGGCTCTTCTGGGTTTGTCTGTGTCTCCTCTGCGGGTGCTGTGGGCGGCTCTCCGGCTTCTTGATGCTCCCTGGCGTTCTTGCGGGTTGGCGGGGTCTGTTGCCCCCCACCCTGTCTGGTCCTTCCCTTCGGGGTCTTGGCTGCTGGTGTTGGCTGTCCTCCCTTTTGGTCCTCTTGGGGGTCTCGGGTGCGGCTCTTCTCTTTTGGGCCTTGTTTTTTGGTTGCCATCCCCTCTGCGCGGCGCTTGGGGGTGTTGGATCGGCTGTGGGTTCTCGTTTGGCTTTGATCCAGTTGCAGAGGTTGTTTGGCCTTCCTCTGCTCTGTTGGGTCGTTGGCTTTGGTCCCCGGTCTTGCTGACTGTCCGTCTTTTGGGGGTGGTTCCTCCTGTGGGGGTTCGGGGGTGTTCCTCTCGTTGTTTGGCGGTTTCGGTGGCTGCGTTGCTGGATGTCCGGCGTGCTTTGCTGTGGTCCCTGCCGGTTTGTGGTGTCCTGCCGGGTGGGCTCCTCTGTGAGATCTGTTGGACTGCGACCTGGTCTTCTCCCTCTCCGTTTGACTGTCGCTATCCGTTTGCGTGTCTGGAGCGTTTGTCTGCTGTTCTGGGCCGCTGGGTTCATGGGATGTTGATCTGCTGTGTTTGGGGCACTGTTTCTGTTTTGGTGTTCTTTCGCACTCAGGTGTCTGTCTCTATTTTCTTCTGCTTGCTAGGTCCTCAATTGTAATGAAGGAAGGCGAGGGAGGGACGGGAGGTAATGCTTCCATTTCTAACGATAATGGCATTACTCCTAGTCCTACTCCCTCGCCTTCCTTCATGGACCCTCCCTCCCGGTGCGGTTCATCTGAGTGCTTGCTCGGCTTGTTTACGTACAGGTGGAGGTGGGGGCGGGCAGAGTTTTTATGCTGGGGGTGGGTCTGGGTGGGAGGCGGGGCCTCAATTGTAATGAAGGAAGGCGAGGGAGTAGGACTAGGAGTAATGCCATTATCGTTAGAAATGGAAGCATGACCACAGCACAGGAGATCTTCTGTAAACCCTGGTACCTTGCCTCATCGCCTTACCTATTTGTGTCCCTTCACCTTTTTGGTGTATATGGCGTGCTGCATGTCTGATTTTGCCTGCTCACACACTCAGGTTGCCTCCATTACCCTGTCTGCACCAAATGCGCAAGCCTCACAAACCCCACCTCCTCTTTCAAATTCACCTCCTGTCTCATTGGTGTATTTCACTCCATCTGTACGCGGGTACACCATTGTGCCCCTTCCTCTCCTTACACCTCCTAACAACAGCTCTGGCATGGCAGATTTGGCCCAGCATGTAAGTGTAAAATGGATACTGCTACATAGCAATGATAGAGTGCTTCTCCCACTAATAGTTTTTTGTGTTCATGATTGTTTGGGTCTTTCTAGGATAGTTGGCCCAGGGAGTGAGCACACTAGTGATGTTTGGAACTATATAGAGTGCAGTATTGTATACCACAACCATTCTGGTCTGTTAGCAAGTATAGCAATGATAGATGTTGACAAAACCAGAGTGTTTTTCTGGCATTTCTCTAGTCCTTTGACCCAAAGATATGGCTCATAGCTTATTCTGGGCATTTTTTTCTTACTGAAATCCTGTTAATTTCTGTTGACTGCTGGATGAGATGTTTCTTGGACTCCAACTTTAAAGATAGAGGCTGCCAAAGAACTTTAAAACTAGAGGGTGTGTTCATATCTTTACTAGCTGAGTGGCAGCTGGTCCGTTGTGGGAGGAGGTAACGCTAAAGCGACACTGATGCTGTGTGTGTGCGGTAGTAACAGTTGCTCCCTCTAGGCATATTCTCTTGGTTCAACATTACGGTCCAAGGACTCAATTAAACGACTTCTTTATTCTCACGTTCACATACAGTTGACTTATTATGGGAACTTTTGGACCGCTCTGTTATAACTTTATCAGGATGCGCATTCGCTTTTCCTACGGTCCTCTGGGGTGTGTGCTTGCCAGTGTTAGATAGGAAGACTGAGAGGAATGAGCGAGTAGAGAATAAAGACTATTGTTCCTTCCATGAATGAGATTGCGATAAGGCAATCTTTCATTATAAGAGCAGTGTTTACCTTGTTATTTTCCATCTATCAATGCTCCCCACTACATGCATCATGTCTCTTGATGAAAATATTGCTATACATTTGATCGAAGGAGTACTTTGCAGATTGTCCGTCACTTAATCTGTCTGCATGTACACGTTTACTGCAGTTATTTCAGTGCAAGAACAGAAGTAAGCTTTAAGGCCAATGCGCTAGAGAGGACATCAATGCTTTGATGTTGAGTGATCATAGACCTCTTCTTAGCAGTTCAGTCTTGGAGATCTGGAGTACCCAAGTGAAGGACTCCATATCTAATTACGGCTCTTATAAGTGGTTCTCAATGTCTTATGTCTTGGATCTCAATTACACTCCAGCAGCTGCACATGGACTTTGTGTCCTGGATGAACCATGTTTGGCTCACAGACAGTATTCATTGGATCCCTCTGCTCTGCAGGTTGGTTTACATGCTGGTGTCTGCTTCTCTTATCAACAATTTGCCTCAGGATCCAGGTTTAGATGTTCCTGCATGGGTGTGTGGCCAGTTCTTGGCTATTTTACAGGCTTAGGTAGTATCATATGAGCAGCTCTTAACTCTAGTTGCCACTGTGGCTTTTTCTTTGTCTTCAAATCCAGCCTATAGATGTTACTGCTTAACATCTGCTTCTCACCTGACCTTAAATCCTTTGGCATGCCTGTCCCTCGCTCTATCTTGGTGCAATGGCCTTAGCTTTTAACTTATCTAATTGCTGTGGTAAAAGGGCTTTCAAATGCCACAATTTCTATAGTTTGGGGCTGAAACTAGAATTCTCACTCATCAATTTGTCAACGTTAAATACTCCTTGGTGGCTTTTCGTGTATGTCATTTAATTTCCACAGTTCCTCTCGGAAGTAACGAGTTAAATATTGGCAAACAATTTGACCTCTACTAATTCTGATCCTAACTTTTTCATCCAAACAGAATATGCATCTTGGTGTTCTTCTGAGCATGTCGTGGTGGAGGGAGAAATAGTGGGAATGGACGAATTTGCCTGTGGGAACGAGTTAGGGCTGTGATTGATGGTGCTATTTTTACTTCCAAATGGGCGCGCATTTTTAGCTGTTGTTAAAAAAGTGCTAGTGTGTGTTCAGTCAATGCGTTGTTAGTGTCTAAAAAGAGAGAAGCAAAGAACAATAAAGTAAAAGATGGCATGCAAGGAAAAGTATAGACATGGAAAGAAAACAATCTAAAAAGAATTAAAAAATACTCCGAGAAGCCAAAAATAACACAGAAGCAGCACAATACACTGAAACTTACAGAACATAGAATACATGAAAAAATAATACAAAGAATATGCATGCATTAATTTTGTGGCGCGGGCCCTCTGAAAATGAAATTTGATATTACTGAGGAATAGCAAGGAATGGGGTAGAAACGTTGGGATCTTTTGGCCTAGATGAGGAACTAAAATGGATTCCCGGAAGAGAAGAGTTCACCACCGTACCATAAAGCATCTTAATGATGGAGGGAAGGGTAGCTGGTGGCAAACTCCAATTATGCTCATATTTCTCACCTCTAAATAAACAAACCTGGCTCAGAAAGCAGCCTGTTGGACATTGCACAAGGGTCTTTTCAGGTATGGATTGCCCCAGAAGGTGGTGAGATTGACTTCTGGACTGGTGTCTGTGGAACAGCATCTGCTGCGGGCAGTTGATCAGTGAGATCTTGAAGCACAGCCAGGAGAGTGAAGCAATGGGCCGCCGTTGCTACAGAGACCAAATATTTGGTCTGTGTGGGGATTCACATAGATTAGCTGATCCCACAAATCTTTAACTGCTGCTTGTACCTCACACTATGAGAAGCTGAATTAGCCTTGGCTAGAACATGCCCAGGTTTTATTGGAATCCAAATGTATATAAGTGCAGACTCCTTCCACTTCTTTTCAATACCGGAATTAGCCAGTCTTTCTTCTTTCTGAATATTGAGTACATCCTTAGGATGTTTAGATGTAATCAGCTCCTCTTGACATCAAATCACTAAGGATGCACTTAGCTAATTCCATATTAAAAGATCTTTGTTCAGTCATTTTTCTGTTCTTATTTACAACTAATGTTCAATTTGTCTTTCTTCCAGTTTTCACAATGTTCTTTCAGTTCTGTTTGGTTTTTTGCATGCTGTTGTTTTCTAAACATGGTCTAGTCCTCAGTTTAAGAGCAGCCCTGGAAACTGTTTTAATGTAAGGCTCATGTTTCATTGAGTGAAAAACATAGCCAGTATTTACTGATCCTATCGAGTAGGCTTTGGGCATTGTACCCCCAATATTTTGTTCTGATGTCTAAATAAGTATTTTTTCAGACATTAACTAAAAGAATACTAGTCAATGAAGCAAAGGCTAAAATACCAAAAATGCAAAGGCACAGTCGGCATATAGGGCAAAGCCACAAAACCTACATCAAAACCAATGGGAGAACTAGTTTGGCATTTACCATCATACATGTGTGGTCCCACACACCTTAGAAAATGAACACTTTAAATAAGCAAATAAAAACTGACCAACATTGCATTGGAACCTGAATTAAATTTCCACATACAGACACCGTTAGATGTAAAAAAAAAAACCTTTTTTAAAGTATTTTACATAGTAACCCACCAAAAAAGACACCCAGAGTGAAATTTACAAATAAACCGTTGAACCAAATATAAAATGGTACCAAAAATAACTGATAACAAAGAACGGGTCTAGTTCGCGCTATATAAAACTCTTAAAAATTTTTTTTTTTTAAAACTAAGCCACGGTTCAAATACACGTTCCAAACTTGCAGAGCTCAAATAAAAAAGATACCTGAACTTGAATTGGTGACAAATGCCACAACACCATAAATGAACAAACAGGTCAAAGGATAACTTGAACTGGTGACACTCACCTGCACCAATTACAAAAGCAAACCTGATCCCATCATTCCCACCCCAAGACATAGATGAAGCTGTGTGGTGTGGAATATGCTGATGTAGAGAACATGTGAGAAGACCTCAACGTCATAGGACTTCTGCTCCACTTGAAACATGCAGTCGTGAACATAGAATAAAGATGTTGAAGATAGGACTATACACCAAAACTACATTGACCACAAATTAATGTAAAAAATCTGACTGAATAAGGGCACCATAAAAAACCTCCGACACCTAAATAAGCCCCACTCCCCACTTTACATCCTGGAAAAACGATCATGGAATCGAAGCTACTACGTTCACTGGGATCCTTAATGAAAGTCACCAAAGACGCAATGTGGGTCTCTCAACCATACGTCTGTAATGCTGCATCGCACGTCACCAGGTCAAGCCAGATATGCCATGTGACTCATGATGCATCTTTCCACGAGAGGCAGTTCTGAACTCCAGGGGTGACTGCACAACAATCAGGTGTCTTCAATATCACTATTGCTGGTCAATGTTATTAATTTGAAACAGTGCATGTGCGTGTGAGGTGCACCTGTTGGCATTGTGTAGTGGTAAATGGAAAGTTAATGAACATATTGGAATTTGATTCAGGCGTGGCATCCATTGTGTTGTCTGTCCACAGATTTTAATTCATCCAAGCTTTGTGAACCCCCCTTCCTAGGGTGAAATGATGTTCCACTGGTGAGTCGGTTATCCCAGGGGCATTTCCTTGATGTGTAAAACACTGATAACCTGAAGGATTCTTCTCAAGCAAACCTCATTTTAAAAAAGAAAAAAAAAGCTTAAACTTTTAAAACATAGAAAAATACATAAGTAGTCAAAGCACATTATTGGACCTTTGGCCATGAGACCTAACTGATCGGGCCCGTGAAATTATCAGAAATACACATTATTCTGTTTGCGCTAAAAATATAACCACGAAAACTTAATGTATTGAAATATTTATAGTTGAAAAATATATATGCTCAAAAGTTTTTTTTACAAAACAAGGCTGTAAAAATGCAATTTTGTGATCTTGATGATAATCCTTTAAAATATTAAGACAAGACAGAAAACCTTTGTGTGCACTTTAGTATTCTCTGTACTTCGCTGTCTACCATTGTAGAATTGTCATCCAACAACTTGTGATGGGGTGTGCCACACTGCAGATGGAAAAACAAATATGCTCCATGGTATTGATACTTCTACAAAACAATCTACAGACCATCACCAGCTTACAAATAGACAGCCCTGCTTCCGTCGCACATAAAGTGTTAATGTGCAGAGTTCTAAGTTGTTCTGTTTCTTTTCTGGGTTTGTACCCATCAAAGGGGTAGCAAGAAAATTAAATTGCCCCCCACTTTGAGCCATGCCTTTAATCACACTGTACGAGTAACACACGCCTGTCCAAACCACCTTAGTAGAGTTATCTTCACCCTCCCATACCTGGATCCATCCATCCTTTCAATTTTCCATTCATCCATCTACTCTTTCATCATCCGTCCATCCTTTGACCATTACATATATCAATCTTTTCATCCATACATTCGTTTTTCACCCTTCTACCCTTGCATCTTTCTGTCCATTTACCATTATACATTTCTATTCTTTACCTTCAGGCCATCCACCCATTCACTTTTCCATCCAAGCTTTCACTTTTCCTTACTTTTCTTCATCCTTCCCTATGAATAGCCTTCCTTCTTCTCATCCATCCTTTAACCATTGCTTCTCCTCCACTTTCTACCTTCCATTCACATTTGCTTCCTTCCTTTCAACTTTATTTTGTCTTCTCTTATTTCTTCCCCCTTTTAGCTACTCATCTTTCTTGGTTCTTCCCTCTTTACATTTACTATTTTACCTTTCACTGTAATGTTAACACTGTTTGCCTCTCTTGCTCTTTCCTCTTTCCCTGTTTTCACCATTTTGAACACCATCTTTCTCCTCCAGTACACTTAACTCATTTGACAGTGCGTTGCCCACACCCCTTTCTCCATAACAGTGTTATTTGTGAGATGCAGACCGAGGAGGGCCATAAAAAACTAAGCAATGTTCTAGTGGGTCAGCGGCAACCCTCGTTCAAGCTGCTAAAGTGGGGGGTTCATGGCACCACGATCCCCACTGGTAAAAATCTCCAAGTAGTGAGATTTTTATCGGTGGCAACAAGTAGTGAGGTGGATCTCTGTTCCTATCCTCATTGCACAAGTGCTATACATATAAGTTTGACACATAGGGACGGCAGTTCTGTTTCTTGCAATATCTCCTGTATAATAGCCTTAGTGGTACTCATAAAGACATATGTTGTAACTGATTGATCGATGAACTGGCCTTCCAACATCAGTAGGTCTAGTCAAACATCAGAAACTACTTCGGCTCTCAAACTCCTTTTGCCTGTTTTTCTAGCTCTTCGAAGATTGAAAAGAGATAGGATAGCACAAGACAAAGTAAAATACCAAGAGTTTATTGTGACTCAGGGATCTTCCTCCATAGGTACCCATCAAGTCCCTTAATGGTGTTCCGCATCAACAGTAGCCATGCAGGGGAACTACGGGTGATGAATAAAGGACAGAATGATACACCCCATATGACCTGTTGAATCTGATTGTCTACTGTCTCAACAGATTTTGCCTTGGCTTCTTTTTCTTTGAATCTAAACAGTTGGTTATTGAATATAATGCCCTGGTGTCCACAGGAAGCTGTGTGTTGTAGCTGTCTAGTATTTATGTCCATTTACCCTTGAATTGGGATTTTGTCATGGCTAAATTGTTCAGCCAGCCGGAGTAAATTTTGGTTTATCTCTCTATCTTAATCCAATTGTATGATCTTGAGCGATTCTTTTACTTTCCTTCTGCCGAATCGGGATATGTTCCAAAAGAGAGTAACTGCTTATTGTAAGAACTGTAGGAAAACCTTGATATTTGCATTCTGCATGCCAAGAGCCCTCCTTTAAGCTGACTCTTTGATCTTCTCATTCTTTCCATTCTGCTGCCCCACCCTTCGCCATCCAGTTTTGCGGAGCCTCTGCTTGTTGGTGGTTGGCACACTTCCATTTCTAGCTGGTCACTGAAAGTCACACATTTTTAGTACAACTTGAAGCTGGCACCCCTGGCTGTTATACTTTTCGATGCATAATACAAACGGCAAACTCTGAACGGCGGGCATAACTGCATCAAGCTACTTTCATTTCTTTTCCATTTACCTCCCATTTTGACCCAGTGCCTGATAGTTCCGTCGGTTGTGGGAGCCAGCACTCAGCTCGTGAAAGCTGGTCCACAGCTGCTCACAATAATTGAGTAATCTTTCAAGAGCAGCATCTAATGTATGTTTAAAGGAATCTTTCCAGTGTGCCCCGGCTCAGAATCTGCAACAACAGCAAAGTGATGGATAAAAGGGTTGAATTAATCTCAGCCACTGGCAGTCGCTCAGGCCGCATCCCAAGCCATCCTTTTTCCCCCACCATGCCACCTCAGTTTGTACCCAGCCATATGCAAATCAATCTTGACCCTGCTCAAATGGGAACAGCCCATCCTGAACTGGCAAGTCAGTTCCTCCCTGAACCAGAATACAAGCAACCTAGGGCCGGTTTCATCCTTATAAGGGCTCATCAGCCAGGCATAGCTTGATTCCAGTGGCAAAGTGACCATGGGACCCATGTCTGAGCATACCCATCGCACCTAGGATATCAACTGCAACAACAACAAGATGATGGGTGGAATGATTGAATCAATCTCACCCACTGGCAACCACGCGGGCCGCATCCCAATACATTGCTTTTTGCCCACCATGACACCTTAGTTCAGACCAAGCCATATGAAAATCAGTCTTAACCTTGCTCCAGTGGGAACAGTCCAGTCAGAACTACCAAGCCAGGTCCGCCCTGAACCGGAATAGAAAGTAGTGGTTTCGCCACTATAATGGCTCATCAGACAGGTATAGCTTGATTCCAGTGGTACAGTGAGCACTGGACCCACGTTTGGGCATACCTTTCGCACTTAGGGCGTGAACTCCAGCTCAGAATCTAGGGAGGATGTGGTTTGCCCTACAGTTTGCATCGGCCTTGACTTTAACTAATCAATAGAATGCAGAAAAAGAACAGCAGCAGTGCCACACACAGTCAAACTGCAGTGAGGCACAGATTTAAAAAATATGAGGCAAAATACTCCTTAATGTGCATGTGCTGACTGCAATATTTAACTATGGCAGCCACACTGAAAGGCACATAATTCCTTTTCATTGCTAGAACTCCACTACAAATCCTTCCTTTATCATACAACATGCCGCTGTAAACCAGATAAAGAGCATCATTGCTCACTGTAAGCAAGGCACAGTTATCCCTTCACTTTGTGCGGTATATCCATGCCTTGCAAGGTCACATTGATGGGTTACCTTTTACTACAGTATCACTACAGCTTACTGTTATTGCAATCATTTTTATGAGTACTTTTATGAAAGTCTATATAACTTTGTTTGACCCCTGCCTGGGTTTATCCCATGAAGATAAATGGAACTGGCATATATAAAGTCTGTTAATAGCATTTTATAGCCCATGGGA
Source organism: Calotriton arnoldi (assembly GCA_963921515.1). Lineage (NCBI taxonomy): Eukaryota > Metazoa > Chordata > Amphibia > Caudata > Salamandridae > Calotriton > Calotriton arnoldi. The sequence continues at coordinate 1,360,960 of CAWUFW010003820.1, forward strand.
TTTTGTCCACAGTGTACAGAAATTGGCACTTGTTAAAAGGAGCAAAGTAAAATAAAATCCTCCCTAGAGCAGTACTGTGTGCAAAAAGTGGGATGAAACATAGCAGCAAAAGACACAGGCCTGCAAATAGGGATGCATAGATTTTAATGTACTGATTGAACTGGAACATCCATTACTATTATGGCAGAGTTTTTATTAGGGACAAGTGAAACATTACGTGGATTCATTAACCTCTTGACTGCCCTACTGATGTATACATACAGCATAGAAGGTGTACGTAGTACGCCCTTAAGATGTGTGTGTATAAATCTATATATATATATATATATATATATATATATATATATATATATAATAACATTGGAAAAAACAAAGGTTGAGCTAACGTTATAATTAGGTGAGAATTTCAGTACAACTTAATGTTTTAAGCGTACAAAACCACTGAAATTCACCAGTTACGGTTAGCTCTGGTAACTTATAACTTGTGCCCGAAGGTAACTATAACTCACACCCCATCATGCACAGTTTTCTCATCAATAATTTTACAGCAAATGTCGGGGTGATATTATCAATGATGTCATAGAAGATGTTATGAGTGATGTAATATATGGAGTAAATAGCAGTGCATGGTGAAGGAGCGAGTTATAGTTAACTTAAGGCACGAGTTATAGTTACCAGAGCTCCTGAGATTAGTATAACTATAACTGCTGAATTTCTATTGGTTTTGTGTGTGTAAAATTTTAACCTAACTATAACGTCCCTGTAACCTTTGATTTTTAAAGTGAATGTATAAGATTTTTTTAATTCTATTTCCTAACTTTAACGTCCCTGTAACCGTTGGTTTTTTCAGTGAATTTCGACAGTTTTTTCATAGTATTTCATAACTATAATGTCCCTGTAACCTTAGCTTTTTTCAGTGAATTTCTAGTTTATTTGTAATGGAAATTAATATTTAATTACCATACGTTAATCTAACCACCGCCGCTCACGGCCAATACAACCCGCATTCAGCCTACCTGCGCCATGCATGGCCTTTACCTGTGGGCTGCAAGAGGTTGGCTGCAGGGCCTTGCCTGCAGCCAGGCTCCGTGGCTAACCCCCCAAAGGCAATCAGCTGGAAGGGGTGCACGGAGCGCCCCTCCCCAGGCCAATTTCGGCCCACGAACCCTGTCCCCCGGGGCCAGCTACATTTTGTTTTATATTATATATATATATATATATATATATATATCAGCACAAATCCTGTGAATCCAATGATGGACAAATCCAGGCAAAGACTCCGATTTTAGTAAGTGCAGTTTATTTCATTGTTACAATCATGTCCATGACGCGTTTCAGCCAAACCATTGGCCTTGATCTACATATATGTATATATATATAGATAAATAGATAGATAGATAGATAGATATAGAGAGAGATAGAGATATATGAAGGTGGGCCCTACCAATATGTTTTAAAAGCCTCTGCACAGGAGGATGCAAACTATTTGTAATCAAGGCAAGGGATTAAAACATCTGGAGGTAGTGTACAATAACTGCATGGGTAGTTCTAAATTCCACCAAGGTGCTGTTTACCTATCTATTACAGATTGTAACTGTGTGCTATTTTGCCTCATCCAAATTGCAAATATATTGGGGTTTCCAAGGACACTTTGGTAACTCCTATGAGAGGGAGATCTTAGAGTAGTTTTTCAATCCACAGGTGTTGATGGAGTTCTCCTTCCCGAACCTTTACACTAGGTTCTGGATGGTGGGTCCAGATTGATCATTTTAGGGTACACTAGCTGCACCCATAGGCGATGCAAACTCACCACCACTATTAATTATTTCCAGTTACATCTGGTAAAAAACTCCTTTCTTTTGTCTCATTTTGAATGAATGAGAATGTTTGCAATCATAATTATGATTGTTGTTGGAAGACTGATCTCGAATATCAGAATGATTGTGCATGGGAAAGTAATGACAATCACCTCTTGTAGGCCTGTTGTTAGAGTTAATCATAGCTGAGCATGAGCATCATTTTGTATAACTGCTCTCTGTAAGATGGAGGATGGATTCTACCAAATCAAAAAGGCAAATTCATCCCATTACCCACGTCTTCTTCCCCTGCAACTGTCTGGGGTGGGGGAATACACAATGTTTCCTGCTAGAGAAGACCAATTGAGCTTATCCTGTGTGTGGTTGCATGTAGCTACCAGCCACCAATGCCAGCAATGCCTGCTGAGAGCAGGACAGGCCTACTTGTCCTCTGCAACATCTAAACATTATCAGAGGGGAAAAACCTGGCCCGAACTGAAAGGTTGGGCCAGCTCTTTAAAGATGTTTCTGAACTAATCTGCAGGACCACTGCAGAAATTTAAAGAACATCACTTTGACCTCACCTGTGTATATCACATTCTGCCATCTTCCAAGATATTGGAACATTTTGAAGCTCTGTCCCTTCAAGCTGCGACTAAGCTGTTGCACTGATGGTCTGCTAGGATGACCTGCTCCTGTTGGGGGCTTGAAAGTCCTCAGCCAGCCCAACCAAGTCAGAAGTGAAAACTATCACACCCGATCAACGCCGGACCCCTTGGTATATGATATTTTCGGATGGGATAATTATCTCAAACCCATCTAAGTCACTTGTAAAGACCTAGGTTTGATTTCTTGACTGTTTCTGTTCAAGATAGAACATGCAATTGAGTGCTATGTAAGAAGCTCCTTTCCTTCGGGGTCGAACGGTGTGGTGCTTAACACAGCAGCCATTGTAGCCTACCTAGGCCATCGTAAATGTTTCTGCTTTAGCAGAAAAGGCAACAATGGGAGGGGTTACAAGTAATCCATTGCTGCTTAGACATACAGAAATCTAGGCTGAGCATCATGTTCACCTGCCACCTCATCAGTTCCACCAAACCTTTTGCTCGGGTGCTGAGAGGAAGTATTTCTGTTCAGTATATTGGAGCCATGAGGTGTGACTCTATGGCCCGTGCTTTGAGGCCACAGGCATCCATCATGTCAGATGGTGATGTTGCAACCAACACCAAAAACCTTTAAGAATATCACAGCACAATAAATTTATTTAGCCTAGACTTCAAGATCACACAGTTTGGTCATGTGGGGATGCCGGGATTGATAAGATCCTTTTGAAGACTCGGGGCTTAATTTAGAGGGCAGTATTGACTGAAACCCTCAAATTAACATCCCCATTTACTTTGCACACCATGCACATGCTTCGCATCCCCTACACCCACCTTCCAATCCCCCCAACCCTGCTGGCATCAATGCGGCCCTCGAATACACCACAGACTAGACTTTTTAGCCCCAGAGAAAATGTTAGTGAATATCCCTGGCTCATATTATGTGATACGACCCTGATACGTTTATCCTGCCTCTGGTGATATAATTGAGAACTTTGGCAACTGCTTTGATGTAGCCCAGCAACAGGGAGCTGGTCCTTCCGCCTGCACGAGCAGCCAAGACAAATGTGGTGTTTGCTTTGTCAGCTCAGGGAACTATGCTCACTTCAGAAGTGAAGCCACATGTCTCACGCGTTATTTCATTTCAAACAATCTGTCGCGCGGCTTCCTTCAAACAGTTCCTGTGCTCTGGCGTGGCCTTCCTCGGCTCTTCAGCTTCCAGCACATTCGGCAGACGGCTGCCTACCTCCCAGCGTGCGCGCGCTCCTCAGAACAGGAGCCTGGCAGCTCTGGGCTTGCTGTGTAAACAGTTGGACCGGAACCTTATTCGTAACCACCTTGATTAGCTGCGCAGTTTTCTCTGTTGTTGTTGGCTTCAAGATATAAGATCCTCTGATTGTTTCAGAGCAAAAGAATTTAGTATCCACCCTCGTGAAATAAGAAAGAAAGTAGCACAGTGTAAAACGTATTGGTGTGGAGCTGGGGGACGCCATAGTCCCAATACCGGCAACATCCCCCACCTTCCCATAGGCGAACGTGCATAAATAAACACACAGGACACGTGGCTGGCGGAAAAGAGGCCGCTGGGAGGGTCAGAGGGGTATACATACCCTCCCTCCCCCGGGCGTACCGGAAGTGACGCCCACACCCCTGGACAGCGGGCTCAGGCGGAAGCCCTCTGCTGCTAGAGCGAGGGTAGGCTTGTGCCGCAATGGCACTAAAGGGCCGCCCTTTTAGGGGACCCCTTTGGGGGCGGCGGGCAGCCACACTCAGTCAGTGCTTTAAATGGAAATATAGAAGTGCAGGTACTCTCTATTTAGAATACTTGTTTGCACCTGAGAAGTGCCGGTACTCATTCATTGTAATGTATTGCAGCAGTGCTGAGAAGTGCAGATACTCTCTATTTAGAGTACATGTTTGCACCTGAGAAGTGCCGGTACTCATTCATTGTAATGTATTGCAGCAGTGCTGAGAAGTGCAGGTACTCTCTTTTAGAGTACATGTTTGCACCTGAGAAGTGCCGGTACTCATTCATTGTAATGTACTGCAGCAGTGCTGAGAAGTGCAGGTACTCAGTACCGGACAGTACCTGCCCTTTTAAAGGACTGCACTCAGTGTCCTGGGGTGGAGGATGCACTCACATAAGACCGAGGACATAATGTATTCATCGTGTTCTCCAGATTTCTTCATTGGTTCTGCTTTAACGTGGAAATTAATATCTCAGTATATATGCTAACATTTTGATGACTTGTGGTAGGTTACCCACACAGAAATCTGTGTAACAGTTCCATTTTTATGTTTAAAGAGGCTATTTCTTTAGCTAGAACTTAGCCAAAGACGGCAGCAAACTGATCTAAGCAATCACAAAAAAGAGAAGTTAACAGGGAACAGGTGATGTCCAGACATATGTCCTTTCCATTGTGACGGACAGTGCGGGTGAACATTTGTAACGACAGTGAGTCGAAGCTGAGCGAGTTGGTTGGGTCCTGAACTCGTCTCCAGATGGTGTTATGTGTGAGGAGGCTCTGAAACTAGTAGAGCAGAGCAGTAGCTGAGAAGGTTAGAGGTGATGCAAAGAGCAGAGAAGACACAATTCTCATTCTCAGCAGTAAATTGTCTTCTGGTGCTAGGTTGAGTATACACGAGAATACTTAAAGGAAAAGTAATCCCATTCTTCCACATCTATTAAACAAAAATACAGAGCATTAGACGGTGGGTGCTTCCGTCAACTTTTACTTTAGCTACTGTTATGCTGTTAACAGCAGGTTCTGCAGTCTTGCCTGTGTCCGCTTCAAACAGCCATAACGCAACTGATAAGGCAATCTCTTGTCTTCAGAAAATATACTGTGTCTCTGGTTTCCAGTGGCGGACTGCTTCAGGTTCAAATTGCCTTTCATGTCATTAACTGCCTTAACAACTAAACTCTATCCTACCTTACCTCTAGATCAGAGCACTGCCCACCTAGCTGCTATGTGCGTAGAAGGGACAAGGATTGGTTATCAGTTATAAAATTCCATCTAAAATCCCTCCGGGAACACTTCTTCTTTAAACAGTACCCTACAATCTGGAACTCACTTCTTATGGACTTTAGGCTCTGTCTGTCACTGTCATCTAAAAAACAAACTGAAAACACATTGTTCGGCTAAGCAGGTTATGTAACCCAGCACCAAGCGACCCAGTAGGATATCGCGAGTTCTATAAGTGCTGCCCATCAGCCATTCATGAAGCTCATTGGTTACATTGCGTCCCAAGAAGCTATTACTCAACTTTTAATTATTCTCAGGTTCATAAAATAAGTCAATAGCATTTACAACTATTGTGGATAGATGTAATATAAATGGCCTACACATAACAATGCAATATCTGGCATAAAAAGGAAGGCTTTAATATGTGTAGGTATATATATCATTACAAAAGAAAGTCAGCACATGATATCATTTTCAGCCCATACAGTTAGGACACTGAAGCTAATCATGGTGCGTTTAGCTTATGGTTGAAAGGAGGGGGGGGTCTAGTGCGTAGAGATTACACTATGTAATTGTGCTTTTTAGTTTAGTATTTATCTATTCAGCTCAGGATTAGGCAAACCAAGGCTCCTTGGAGTATTAGTGCTGAGGGGAGCATAGATAAGCATATTTACCTCAGATCTTTACTGAAATCCACTCATCACTGGCTAAGACGCAGGAACAACAACACCCGCAGGCCAATAACTATAAAAAGCTGCCTGCAGCCACATCTTCAGTTGGTTTCTGGAAATGAAATATTATGAGGGGCCTGATCAGAAGTGCGATGTTTTATGAGTTATGTGGCCAACGGGCTATAACAGGGTTAGTGTGTTTTTGTAACACTTCTTAAAGATACGCGTAGTGTGTGGTGGGTGAACTGTCTCCAGATGTGCACTGTTTTTACAGTCAGAAGTGAATCATGACCTCGCTTTTTGGTGGTATGCTTTAAGCTTATAGAATGGAGTATCGTCTTGAACAAATAGGCAGAAAATGGCAGCAACCCGGTTGGTATTGGCAACACTTTCATGGCACAAACTTTCCTTTAGCTATTCCCTCCCTTAGTTATTCCCTCACTGTGCGTCATTCACTCTTCGTTTCACGTGTTCGTTTGTAATTTGTTGGCGCGTGGTCTGTTCATGATGACAGCATGTTGATTGATTCGGGTAAGCGTGCGTTTCCAGGTGTGTGATGGGCGCAGTCGGAGTACAGTCGTTAATCGAATCCTGCCTGATTGGTTGGGAGACCAGATCGCCTGCTGTCTGAATGGCTTTTGGGAGGCACGGGTCTCTCGGGGAATCTCTGTCTCCACCCGGGTCATTCCATCTATGATACTAGATCAAACACTGGCTACACCCGACCAGACGCCGACTGGATTATACTGGAATCAGGTAAATTTGTCAAGATGTTCGTGTCTTGCCGTAAGGGCTGATGCAGTGGTCTGCTAAGCTCTGACTGTGGGTGGGGGGAGTGCTGCGTGTACTTTATCACCAACAGGCAAATTCAAAGCACATGTACACACTGACCTGACAGCCTTTTGTTATCCTCTGTATAAATTCAGATACCACCCTGCATTGAGGGAAGAAGTGTGTTTTAGCTCCCACCCACGCCCTCTGGTTAGCAGGGGAAACATTTCCTAGACCACTTTCGTGCAGTGGACACTTCGCCTCATCGCTCTGGACTTCTGTGCTAAAACACTGTATGATAGTTTCATATTATAATACAGAGGACGTCACGACTGTCCAGTAACTTAAGAGCCTCCGCAGCAGTGGTTGAGGCAGGTAAACACGGTGGGGAGGGGCGCTGCCGGGGGAGGGGGGAGGGGGGGAGGGGGGGGGGGATGTCGACAGATGACGGATTAGGAGTTATTTATTTATTTAATTTGCCCTATTCCGTCGTCTGTCGACATCCCCCACCACGACCCCACCGCCCCACTGCGCTTACCTGCACCGGCCACTGCTGCCTCCCATTGACCAGGTTAATTGGCATCCTGGATGTCTACTGTGTAAGAGGAATCTGGATGCCCCATTGGTCAGGAAACTTGTAGACAGACTCCACTTTTCATTCACTGTAGTACTAGAGATAAAAGAATTTACAAAAATCCCCACTATGCTAGTCTCTGCCCACTCTATAATGCACGTGATGCAAATGCTACTGTGCCTAAGACAGCTCTCTGTGCTATCTCTAGTACATATTTAAGATCTAGTTTAATACTTTTTCTGCACATTTTCACCTTCTTCAGGCAATCCACCCTCAAAATTAATAAAGCAATCCTGTCAGCACGGCTCTGTTATGGGTATGAGTCTTCAAAAGGATCTGTTTCATGGTTATTTCTCCTTCGGGTGGCAATAGATTAGCCTCAGGTAGGGAGACGTTTTCGAAGCATTACTGCATCCTGCTGCTAATCTTATTTAGCTTATAAATAGTGCCACTAGAATTATGCGGCAGTGGTGGGCCAATTTATGCGGCAGTTTTGAGTAAATTATGTGGCAAGAAAAGACAAATATGCAGCATTATGTGTCACATTTTTTGATCGTTTGACTTCATTATTTTGTCAATTTTGAACGTATTAACACATTTTGTGCATTAGTTATACATCTTTAGTGCCAGTTTAACACCCAAATATACCAATAAGCAACAGAAAGGTGACCTTTGCAAAGGGCCTTCCACTGCGCGGCAACACGTGTCGTATTTTTAGTAACTTTTGAACTGTTTGAGCTAGAAACAAAAACATTTTTTTGTTAAAATCTGCAGATTTTGCAGCCGGTGATGGATTCAGTGGCAAATGCGGCAAATCTATAATTATGCTAAAATTGCAGCGGCCTCACAATCACATAAATCCAGTGGCCCTGCTTATAAAAGGCAAAAGTGATGCAATTTTCTCCCATTTGGGGAAACAACCTTTAGAACGCATGCATTACATCGCATGCCATTAGATCGAGGTTTTTACAACGCAAGTCGTTACAACGACTTGCACTGGAAGCGCTATAGGACAAGGAGTAGTTTAATTTACTATCCAACACCTTCCCTACTGTACGTAGGCTGGAGTTGGAATAGTAAATTAAACTACTCCTAAGTCAACGCCCTCAACTGCAAATCGTTGTAACGACTTGCGTTGTTAAAACCGCGATCTAATGGCATGCGATGTAATGCTTGCGTGATATCGTCATACATCCTCCCATTTGAGAGAGAGGCCTGGCTGTGGTCTCCTGTTTGCACAATATGCATTATTCCTTCGCTGCAATGACAGCAGGAAAGTCCTCTTTACTGATAATATAATCTAGTGATCATTGCAGCTTGCCAAACTTTGACTGCATAGCATTCACAAGGAGAAAGGGGCAAAAGAATACTGCGTCCACGCTCCCTTAACAGCTGTTCAGTCAGTTCTCTCAAGATGACTCTCCAGCAGCCTGCCCCCAACCATACCACTAAGGAGATGCAGTGTCCAAAGACTTCTGCTCCTTCAAGGGCCTGCAGAGGTAAGCTGTAGTATGGGTCAGCAATGTCTTGTTAGCGCAGTTGAGGAAGTGCAGCTGTGGGCACGGGTACCCCGAAATTTCTGTACACCACAAAATTCTTTCCCAACCAAAATGCCCACATTCACTGGATCGGAGACAGTGTTTAATCTCAATTTCATGAAGCATTGTGCCCCCTTGTTAAGGCATCTCCCCGAGCATCAAAATTCAGAAAATACACAATGTTAAGTAAATGGGCCCACTCAACAACTGAGTTCTAGAGCAATAGGAATTTAAAGGGGTTTGGTTTATTTTAAAATTCAAATCTAAAGCAGTACAGAGTCACTGCCATAAAAGCTCTCAAGGAAAGAGGCAATACAGAGAAATGCAAAATCAGAAATTATTTTAAGTCCCAAGTGGGCAGCAAAATAATGGACAGTATCCCTAGTAGAACAGGAACGTATTCTGACTCACCCCCCAGAACCAAAGGGTTTTATACATTATTTTCACATAGGAAGTTAGAGAAACTGCAGAATCACTGTGGTGTGAGCAAATGTATCATTTCATCAGTAAATCAGAGCACACAAAAATATAAAATATACGTCATATTTCCTTAACACCTAAGCATTATCTCACTGCATAAATAATTATTCAGCACCCTTTATGCTAATGTCATCGGGAGATGCTAGAACAAACTTAGAACCATTAACAAGAACGTGTTAAATGAATGAATAAAACACAGTGAACAAGCAGAAGGACCTTGAAATTAAAGTTGCAGGTTGTGATTTAGCAAGGTAAAGTTTATTGAGAGTAAAATAAACAATGACAATGGAAATAAACGAATACTTCTCAACTTCACTCTGTGCTGCAGAATTTTGTGAGGAGAGAGGTGGGCAGGGGGGAAGCATGAGTGACAGGAGTGACTTCCATTTTGGAAAAGATGGTGTTTATACCTAAATTGAGGCCTAGTTAACATATATCAGGAAACTGCTTTTCTACACATCATAGAAAACGTGTTTCAAAAGCAATAGTACTATAGTATATCAGTGTATACATGTGTAATCATGTGTGAAAATGCATTCTGCACATTGTTAATTGTGTTAATGTATTCCAAAAATATAAACACATAAACATTTTTTGCACAGCCAATCCTAGTATGGCAGGAGATCCCCCGCTGTTCTTTGCATAGCCAGGGTCAGCGAGACCCCCAGCACTGAGATGAGCAGTCCAGAGAGCCAAGACTTGACAGCCACCTCTCCCCTATAACAGAATGCCTGAGGTTCGAAGTGCATATGCGGGCTCCCGCTCTCAGGACGCTTCACATCCTCCTTGGCATGGAGCTGATTACCTGGTCACAAAGGGGTGGATCTCTCTTCCTGGGCTCAAATTCTAAATTCCAAAAGATTCAAGAGCCTGCAGTTTTAGGGTTTGGCTTGGAGTTTTTTTCTATGAGTCCCATTGCTTATTTCAGATTAATATCAGAAGTGTTCTGTCAGGTCTGTAGGTAAAACAATCATGGCTCCAGTTCCAACAATCATAGCTCGAGCTCCAACAATCATAGCTCGAGCTCCAACGATCATAGCTCGAGCTCCAACAATCATAGCTCGAGCTCCAACAACCATAGATCGAGCTCCAACAATCATAGCTCGAGCTCCAACAACCATAGCTCGAGCTCCAACAATCATAGCTCGAGCTCCAACAATCATAGCTCGAGCTCCAGCAACCATAGCTCCAGCTTCCAGTATCTAATCTACTTTTCAAGCTTATGTGACCAGGTAATGAAACATTCCTATTCTTGCCTGTTTACGGGGCTGCATGTATTAGTCGCACCGCACTCGAAAGCGTAGTGCTGAGATTCTTTATTTAGCAGCAAGTTTTTTAAGTGTTGCAAGGTATATCACCTACTTAGAGGCAGCATAGTGAGAAGAGCTTGCAATTCACTTTGGGCAGGCATAAAGTTCCTTAACTCTTCATAACCAAAGCAGACTTTTGTTCTCCTACATTCACCTACACCTGAGTGCCGCCAGAACCACTAATTGGAAGTGCACTCTGGTCATCGTATGCTGACTATATGGCATTATCTGAACTGCAAATAGTGCACTGTATCTGTGCCTGCACGTGTAGACAACCTCTTGTTGGCAAACACAGTGCCCTTTGTCTGGCATTTAACAGCAGGTCTTCACGTCAAGTTTAGAAATTCTGGAGGAGTTTGCAAATGTCTTACGAATTGATATGAAATTCAGGAGAGTAGAAATACAGATGACACAGTGCTATTTACAAAGGCGTTTCTTGCCTAATCTTTTTCAAAATTGATTTTAAAGTGCATAACAAGTAGCTGCATGCTCTAACAAACCCTCTCTTTCATTCCTAATTGAACGCCAGCAGATCCAGGAACTGATTTGTAAACGTGTCCAGAGACCAATGGGAAGTCAGCCCATCTGCCTAACCTCCCAGCTCCCTCACGTTCTTTCTTCACTTGGACTGCTAGTCAGCCACTTAGAAATAGGCCCTGGGTCAATGCCTATGGGTTACTAGTCTTAAGGAGTCTACTGATTGGCTGTTGCCTCTTTCATCCTATCACTATCAGCCCAAAGAGGAAGAGGAAAATCTCACTCTCATTTGGGTCATTATTCAAACTCCCACAACCTCTCTTGGTGCTTTTTCAGCCCAGTTTACGAGGGTGTTCATCGTTTACTGGATGACTTGCGGCAATCACTTCAAATTCTCAGCATCTGCTTATCTTTTCCATCATGGAACTGGACCAGAAAGTAAGGCCCCTTTATACCCCCAAACTGTGTCCTGTCACATGATGTTCTACACACCATATAGCCTTATGCATGCATTAGCAAGCGTGTTCACAGTGCACCAGTCCAAAGTGCGAAAAGGAACATTTTCACTAAGTGACACCTGCTGTAGTAATTATGTGTTCATATGTGAATGTTTACACACCCATCAAGCTTACCTCTGTCTCTACATTGCCTCATCCATCCTGCCCTCACTTGCACCTTGTGACGCTTCACACTAGTTTTGTGTAAAAACCTCAAGCAGCCTCAAACACCAAAATAACCTCAAGCAGCCTCAAACACTACATTGCAGCTACGGAGACTAATGACTCGCAGTGGCATGCCACAGTACAAGACCCTTTGTGCACAAACCTAAGGTGACTTGTAACACTGCACATCAACTAAAGCCCACAGCAACAACAAAACTAGGCCAGTGTTAAAAATGTGCCATAGAACTGAAGTGGGAAGTGTCGTCCATGGAACAGGAAGTGGTGTCCAGTGTCCTGGAAGAGTCAAGTCCCACAGAGTCCTAGTATCTTCATCATGTTATGACAGATTGTATGTGAAAACATAGACTGCAAAAAAATCTTCCAAAACATAGACACCAAAACAAACTGCACCTAAATGCACGAACTAGCTCTTGAGCTCAATTATACCAGGACAGATGTTGGAGTGGTACATTTACCCAGTACCAAAACATACAGGAAATTAGTTTGGCTGGATTTAGGGATTAAAGTCAGGTCGATATTTTTGGGAGATAAGCATATAAGATCAGAATTCAGGCAGTCTATATTTTGGAGCCTACATTTTTTTTTAAAATCTGTGTTTTTACAAGACACCATGAAGTGTGTTTTAGACATAGCAATGAAAGTAATGATGGATTTTGGCGTAAAATACGTGATGCAGAGTTTCAGAGGGAAAAGGCCTTGTTCAAAGGCAAGAAAAGAATGTGTTTCCTTTGATGGTGTTGTGCAATAGGTGGTATTTCCTATTTATTTCCATAACCATGGACTGCTGATTCGCTTTATTGTGTTTCTGTTTTGTTATGCTTTGAAATGCATTCCTCTCTTTTCATTTTCCATCTAAACTTTTCTTCACCTCTTTTTGTTGTTTCCCGATTTACTTTCAAGCATTGATTTCATTTGAGTTTTGTCTTTGTTACCTGCATGAATTCTTATGTTTTATTTTGTGTTTCTTTTAGGTTTTGTTTTGTTTCATAAGGTGCCACTGGATGGGTAGAGAAGCTATTTGGAAAAAAAGGGACAGGGGCTGTTTGGCTGGCATGGCGGAGCTGTGCCTTACGCTGCGCTCTAGGCAGCAGAGATGGCGCGTGTCCGGTGAAATATTCCGTGCCTTGGACATCTCTTTCACTCCTGGGTAGCGTCTCGTGGACTAGCAGTAGAATTTTAGCACTAAGTGTTAGCTTCCACAGTCCGAAGACTTCAATGCATTCTGTATCCATTATGCAATATTTTCCTACTCTTTTGTTTGAAACTGGCCTTCACATGCAGAATGGGAATACACTGCTACAAGAGATGCCCCCTGGTCCTTTAATTCCAGGGTTGGGCATTTATTGAATGTATTTATTGAAATGGTATGTTTCATGTATTGTCAGTCTATACTCCATGCAACATCGGTCAGAATCTCGCGAGACTTCCATCTCTATCTCTCACTCCCATGCTGAGTTGTTTCCATTGGTGCTGTGTGGAGATCTCACTCTGGGCCTTATTTCATACACCCCTGGATAGATTTCATTATGGTAGATTCCTGACCACACAGGAATAACTATTAACCAGCACAGTCATTCATCCAGAACGGGGTAATCCAACCTTATTTAAAGGGGCCATTCCGTGAATGATGTCACAACAGAACTCAAAACCCAAGCAGACATCATCAAACAAACAAAATGCCTGTTGTTGGTGCTTGTTAGTGATTCAGTGATTGGGAAAGAAACTGTTGTTTTCTACACTGGATGTCCCCTTTAATTCTATGCTCTTGATTTGGAAACAATGGTTTAAAGGCTTGAAAAATAGCCGTTGATCCAGAATTTTTCGATTAGTTAAGATTAATGGGAAAACTGAAGACTTTGGATCACCCCAGTCTGACTGCATGCATAAACATATACTAACAGTGCACCACCTTTTTAAAAAGTTATAGCGAGAACTCGACCCGAAGGTTTCAGATATCAGAGCGCTTTACACGAGCACCAGTTGCGTTACATGAGGGCACATTAATTTTTGTTAGGCACGGGGAGATTAAGTGATTTGCCCAGAATCACAGGATGTTGCGCGTCCTTGCCGAGACTCAAACCCGGTTCCCCAGATTTGAGGTTGACCGCTCTAGCTGTTAGGCCACATCCTCTCTCCCACCTTGCTGCACCACCGTTCATGGAAGACTGCCATTTGCATCTGTGCATGAAACACAGCAACATGGTTCAACAGCAGTGATAGGGAAAAGGAAGGAGAGCCTCCACCGCTAATCCGTGGTAGCTCCCAAGACGTCTATGCGGTGTCACAATGGAGGGAGTGGGAAATGTTCAGAGAGGCGCTACCTTGACATCTCACGTGCTTTTGCATTTCCCAAAGTGGGCTATTATTGTTTTCAGAGTGATAACCACTAATGCCGGAATAGGCCGGTGTTCTAACTTCTAACCATCCAAGCTCCTCCGTCTGTCCACGCCTTCCCCGGCCCCTATACAGATGGTGGCATCGAAAAACCACAAACCGCTAATGTGCGAAGCCTCACCCTGAGGAACCACCGTGTGAACAGTGCAAGGAGGGCTTTGATGTAATTTCATATAAAACATCAGTCAAAAGCATTCAAGCGAAGGTCGAGCCGAGCGTTGTTTTTCAAGCACAGCTATTAAAAATGGGGGGGAAACTCTTTGTTTCTTTTCAGACTTCTAATCTGGAACGTTGCGCAAATCAGTTAGTTGTTAGGGTGCAGCAATCACGGAACAATGAAGAGCTATTACCTTGTCAACAGCAGAGTGAAAAAAAACAGTCATGTCTGCACAGTTGTGACGCACGACACTTTTACTGTAACTTTAACCGAAACAATCCCGGGGCATTTTGGGGAGATCCATTATCTTGTGGCAGACGGGGGTAAGGACTCCCACAAACAAACCCGGAACTAAATGACTAATGGTGCTCCTCTCCCGCTCGGCCAACATATTATCCTGTCCAGTAAAGTTTCCAGACATATTGTGCTCCTGGGCCTGCCACTCTCTTTCATCCCTAAAAGCAAGATAGAACGGAAGGTTAGTTTCCCCTGCGGCGCCCCCCTGGGTGGAGCCTGGTGTGGGGGAGACCAGGGCTGGCTTTAACACTGGTGGCGCCCTGTGCGACAATGTTTGTTGGTGCCCCCCCAATGGTCATCTTTGCCACGGATTCCCACACTAGCACCCTTTAACAGTGCCCCTCAAGTCTCCATAACCATTGTCTCTCAGATTCATTTAGTTCTATAGCACCACTCATACCAGTGTAAGGTGTTAGAGCACTTTACATCACACACACATTGCACAGAGACAATCATATGTGTTTAAATCAGTGTATAGGAAATGTTCATCAGACAGGACTACAAGGTGTAGTGTAGGAGTGACATGTCATAGATACTGGTAGGCAATATAGTTTAAGAGTCCTTATTCTGGAAAAGCACAAATCCAGAATTTAAAACGTAACACCATTGTTAGGGGTTCTCTTTAATAATAAGAATTGTTTTCTTCCCAAATAAACCCTTTGGGAAGATTAGAATAATGAAAGACTGCAAAAAATCATATATCTCTAACATATACCTTGCAGTTTGCATGCAGCTCTTTGATGACAATTAATAGCTCAATGTTCTATATTAGGATTTTGACTTACAAACTACAAATAACAAAAAAAGCTTTTACAGAAGCAGTAACCCACTGACCTATGTACATTATATGCACTTTGTGACCTGCATGGTACACCTTCTTAGCAGCAGGCATTGCAACCCTCTGTGCTGCCTTTCCATGAGTCAAAACTTCCACTAGACAAACCTCCGGTCCACGATTAATCAACTGAGTTATCTTGAAGTTTTAATTGATGCCTGAAAGTTGCTGGAGACCAGGAACGTTAACATACTTTACAAAATGACACCCCCGCCCCAAGTCAGCACCCAGTGTGGTGGCACCGATCGCACTGGCCTAGAGCCGGCCCTGGGTGAGACCAGCCAGCCCGAGAAGCAGAACTGTGCCTCTCTTTCAGTAGTGACGCCATAACTTATCCATGGGTTTACTTTATGCACCGCTGCACACACACAAGCAAATAGCACATGCAATTAAACGATTTTAGACAAAAAGTACAATAAA
This sequence comes from Calotriton arnoldi, assembly GCA_963921515.1. Lineage (NCBI taxonomy): Eukaryota > Metazoa > Chordata > Amphibia > Caudata > Salamandridae > Calotriton > Calotriton arnoldi. Next base: position 1,376,931 of record CAWUFW010003820.1, read on the forward strand.
CTGCAAGGAACAATGAGAAGGTGGCCATGAGGGAGGTTCATTCAACTTGTACACTCGTAAGCATGAATAGGAAACAGCATTTGAACACAGTCAGTGGAGTTCAGTGTCCAATCACACGCGACCTCGGATAGGCTACTGTATGTCAAGAGATAACCTGGAGTCAGTAACAGAAGGTAGCAAAAGAGCAGTGAGTAAATGAGATGTAGAGGAGGTCCAGAATCGAGATGCAGAGCCCCATGAAACATTGCTCGTGCCAAGGCAGTACAGAACTTTGGGCCTGATTAAGATGTCGGGCATTCAGATCATCAACATGCTGTCTGTGGCAGTCCGACCGCCGACATCCCTTTGGTCCGACCTCTGCATTATGATGCTGGCGGTCGGACCCAAGACCGCCACCTCCGCCAGGAGCAGAGATCCCGACAGGGCAGCGGTCGGAACAGCGTCCTAGCATGGTGCGGAGCCGAGGCAGGCACCGCCGTTGGGATTACAATATCCCTTTCCGACAGCCTTTTAATGGCGGGAATCCTGCCATGAAAAGGATGTTGGAAAGGGATATAGGGGCCCCCAAACAGTGCCCCCATCCGTCGTGGGCCACTGAAAAGTGTCCCTGGGGGCACATCTAGTGCCCTCACTCACCTCTGTGCACCGTGTGCCATGCACAACATGGTACAGGGTACACAGTGCATGGATGTGCAGGAGGCGCTGCATCTGCTGCGGCCCTTTTTCTATATTGCCGAGCCTTGCCACCACGGTGGGACCGCCGACTTTCTGACTGCCAGCCCAGCGGTACTATTCAAATACGGTGGTCAGATCGCCGCATGCTTGTCAGGTGGTCTTCCGACCATAGCAGTAGTGGCCGGCGGTCCGGCCGCCCGGCATCATAACGATGTTGTATGTCTGGAAGGAGGCTGTAGTTTACTGTTTACTTAATCTAAGTTTTGTCAGTCATCCCCTGATGCGAGTGACTTTATTGATCAATCTCGGCCTCTCCAAGTCTTAGCTGACGAAAATCAATTGAGCTAATATCATCTCCTACATGGCTGCATGTTTCCTGCATTGACATGCACAAAACATACCTTCTTTACTCAGACTCAGCACAAAACATATCAGTATTATACATCACAACCATCAACCTTTATTTACGACAATCCTGAAGCTTGAGACGTAACACTAATTTTAGATGAGAACTAGATGTGCAGGTTTAACAAGCTGTCCTGCTGTGTGCTTCTGTGTCATCTGTATGAGTGTGCCTTTGTGTATGTGTGTGCTTGTGATAACAATTTTTCAATCAAGTTCTGTGAATAATAAAATCCCAGCACCACTTCACCACCATGCATCAAGCTTCTTAGGCGGCGTTCTCCTTCGCTTTTCATTTCTGGTTCGTGCCTCTCTTCCTTACTACCTGACATCCATGATACACCACTGACTTGCAAATGTGGTGCGACCTTGAGTCTACTTCTGAAGTGCTCCCCTTACTGGGTAATACATTCACACGAGTGTAGATGGACATGAGATGGGTCCACCGAAATGGTGCATTAATTTACCGGGTGTTTAAAAAACATTTTCCTTGCATTGTCGGCTGTGGTGGATGATCGCTAGTTCTTGAACAAAACCGGCTCACATGCACACTGGATCCTTGAGTTAGATTAATCTCTAAGCAAAGCTCTCCAATTGTTTTGCTGGTATTAAGTTATCAGTAAGAGAGTACACAATCAGCAAATAAACTGTAAATAAGATCACAGCTAGAGCTGGCCACAAAAGTTGCCTATGAATGCATGTGTGCATAGACACACTTCACGTTATCCCACCCTGCAGCCATTTTGTATGACCTCATATCTCCAGTGTGGCTTAAGCATGCATGAGCTTCACATCATGTGCAGTTCTGCCTCTGGATAGGGGCTTTTCAAGAGAAGTAGACTCAGAGGATCAAGAGCCTGATGTTGATGTACTGCGAGTGGTCCAGGTTGACTTTGCCTCAAACAGCTCTGCACACTGTGAACATTAACTGTGCACATGTGCTTGCGAGGGCCAGCATTTGTTGACAGGTAAATGTGAGAGAGGATTTGCAGTTCAAAAAGTGTTTTGCTAAATGCAGTTTTAGAAACCGTAAGAGATGCAATAAGGAATGTGAAGGACTGTAGAGAGGTGGTCCTGAACCAGCAAGAGATGAGCCCTAAAGACTTTAATGCAGCCTGGCCCATTCGGCAAATTCCTAATTGAGTTAATGGTCTGTCTACTCATGCTCTCACCCTTTCTTTGTCAATCTGCCTCCATAAATAGTTTCGATGCTTTTTACATTCACTCATGACCAAAAATTGGAGTGGTAATCAACTATCTATGCAATGGTCAGTCAGATAAAACAAGACATAATGTGAATGGCCTCTGGTCTCATGGGGCTTAGTTTCAAATGTAAGTATTGCCCAGATGGAAAACAATTAGTTGTCTCTTTGAGGGGTAAAATGTATGTTCATTATCACCTCACAACCTTTCTCAATGTGTCCAATTTAGAGGAGAATGAGCTGTCCTGTGGTGCAACGATGCTCGATCTTATTGGCATAACCCTTGGATAGATAAAAAATATTTTCTGAGATGCACTGTCAAAGGTGGAGTAGCGCAGGGCTAGCCAGACTTGCAGTGAGTGGCCATATTCTTGTTATCGACTCTGAATCTTTATCTGGTAGAGCGATGGATCAAAATCATTCTTTATCTCTAGTAACGGAGTGTTAGGACGACCTGTGTCATTTAAAAACAGAGACATCATCTTTTGAGACAACCAACTCATTTTCAAATTGAACACACTAAAAAGTGCTAAAATCGAGAAATGGAAAGAGTACGCAGGAGAAGAAATTGGGAAGATTCAAAATAAATCAACTAGGAATAACTCGCTGGGTATAGAGTGCCTTTAATGAAAAGGATTTGATGGGTCTTAAGATGACCTGTTTCTGCTGCCCATGTGGGATCCTGATCAGAAACCAAAGCTTGCTGAATCTAGCAAGGAGCGACACTGAACACTTAGTAACCCTGCCCTCTCAGATGGTGAAGAGTTAATAGATGTTTGTTATCCCACAGTTGATGCTGCCCCAGCAATAGTCCCACTTACAATTTGAAGGGAAATCTCATTGATTTTTAACTCCAGCAAATTGTTCTCAGGGACTATTTTCCATGAGACTCGTTTACTCCTAGAGGGAAGAATCGCCTCTCTTTTTTAAGAAGGGAAGGGTGGTTCTGAGCTAGATGCCATCTGTGAGATGCATTCTGTTTCATTTACTATTGTAAACTGCTTAGTGAGGTTAGACCTGGAGGGCTCTTGTAAGCTCTCTCCCGCGACAGAGCTTGAAAAAGGGCAGCTCAGGCAGCTACATTTTGAGCGTGGGCTTTTCAAGGCAAGACTGAAAGCACAGATACTAGAAAGTACATGCTGTGCAGGCCCTTTCATACTACTCTTTACTCCTGCATGGCTGCTACAGTAGGGAAAGTTGATGAGTTGTTAAGTGGGTATTGATAGTGAAGAAAGACTAGGAAGGAAGCACTGATCTTTATGGCTGTGGGACGATGAGAAGAAAGATTAACAAGGAAGATGCTCATCCTTCCCAAGGGTATGAGCCTTAACACTATGGGCTTGTGCCCCTAAACTACAGCACATGTAAAAAAGTCCAGTATGACAGTGCATAAGGCTTGCATCTTGAAGCACAGATTTACACGGTGTATAGCGACTGCTTCTTACAATTACCCCTCCTCTGACAAATCTTTCAATATTTGCCCTTTCCCTACAGAATGAACTCAGTTACTGGTTTAGTGTCTTTCCATCTTTGTTTTTCTCCAGTTTCACATAGCGCTAATGCGACCCGACAGTAGTGGATCACTTTACATTAGCACCAGGTACATTATTCAAGGACACATTCATTTTTGGTAGGCACGGGGAGATTAAGTGATTTGCCCAGAATCACAGGATGTTGAGCCAACGCTGAGGCTTGAACCTGGTTCCCCAGCTCCAAAGTCGGCAGCTCTGGCCGTTACAACACACTCTCTCCCCTTGGTTATGGGAATAGTAATTATCTTCTCCCTTTACAAGCACTTATCCACACACAGCACATCCAAAATAAGGCTGCATGTGTCTGCCAGTCCCAGGTCCTAAACTGACTCTGTGTAGGGCACATATACAATTTGTTACTTTGTTTGTTTCCTCATGGCCTGTATAAATTGGACACTGTCTTTCTAATTCCCAGTCTACTTGCTATCTACAAGGACGTCAGAGCTGTGGTTACTTAGTTCAAATGGGGCACATTGAGGAGCAGATCTCCATAGTCATTCAGCAGTGATGTGGAACTTGCTCCCACTTGCTAAACTCTGGAACTCTCTCCCAGTTTCCATCAGAGGGCTCCAGAATCATCTGGCTCTCCGTAAAGCCGTAAAGACCTGGCTTTTCCCGGCTTAATTTTTCTTTTTTCATGTGGGCATATTTTTAAGTCACCTGTACTCTGGGTAGCGCTGGGACGCCCCGTTGCTGGGGCAGCTACGCGCTGTATAAATCCAAACTAAACTAAACTAAAACACTATATGGCTGGAGGTTTACAAGAGCATCACCCTAGCTTTTTCGCGGTGGTCAGAATCTGTAGCCGCCTCTACTCACCCATAGCCTTTTCTATAGGGCCATAAAACCTTTGGGTGTTAAAATGCTCTATTATTATTTCTACAAATACAAAAAGCAAGGGCAAACAATAGTTCTGAAGTACCCAAAGACAAAATGACAACTTCCAGGCATTTCAGTATTTACAATGTACTTATATTCCAGCCCAAATAACATATTGCTTAACACATTTACATTATACTTTTATGAGACCTTGACTGACGTCATGCAGGGTGTTGGTGAAGCAGCCGTGTGGGCCAACATTGAGGTAAATCTTGGAACAAGCTTGTCTATTGCTTTTGTCTATTCCTTTCGTGATATCAAATATTCCAGTCTATAATTTTTATGGTCTGACTTGACCACTCATCTGTCGCCAGACAGTTATGTGACCATCAGTAAAGAAGGGTCTGGCTCCGCCCACATTTGGGGAGCCAGGAGTACATGTTTTAATTGGGAAAAAGTTGTGTGCTTCCACAAAATAGTGCTTGCCCTCCGCACAGCTGTGATCATTATATTTTCAAGCTACCTGAGGTTGAACTTTCAGGGGCACTTACTTGCAATTGTAATGCTATTAAACTGTCTTAGATTACTAGATAATTTATGGTGTTTTTCTCTGGCAGCAGCACAGATGAGAGGAGGGCAGTCATTAACTTACATAGATTTTTAGGTCTGGCTTGACAGTGCATTCATAAGGCAGACCATTAGCATTGCCAATGATTGCTGGAGAGGATGCTGCGAATGTTGAAAACAAATGTCCGATGCAGCATGTGTATGTCTAGGAATTTCGACAGACGAAAAAGCAAACCATCTAATTTATACCAAATGCCTGTCGATGTGACACTTATCACTAAAACAATCGGCTAACAATGGTGCTTTTTAGCAGGAGCAGTAAGTCATTTTTGTGGTACACACAAACCTGCATCGCGATGGCCTGCAAACGGGCCAGTCCATGTGTATGCAATAAACCTGGAAATTGAGGAATGGATGGAGTTGACTCCAAGTGGGAGGCCAGTGGGCACCTTTTAATGAATCTGCAGTGCAGAGTGACCTTCAATGTAGATTTTTCTTCTGAGGAAGGTAGGGATGTCAGTTCTGAAGCACATGACTGTCTCATGCTCTAACTGTAGCGGTAAGGCCTTTAGCTGCGACATTGTCCGATTCACACCTTTGGTTAGGCTCGGGCTGTTCGACATAATTTAGCCAACACAAGTATTCGTGGAAAGTAAGAAGGCTGATAATATTTCTTGACAACCAGTACAATTAAAACTAAATCTCTCTTTCATTCAATCTTTATTCGAACAAATCGCATTTCATTTCCGGGTCAAACATTGATTCTCTTTTCAGCCCACAACTGAGGCTAACTTCGCACTTGTTCACTATATATCAATTGACCTTCTTGTAAAAGGTTCAAACCAAAAAAAGTCATCCTCCTTCCATAATTGTGTTGATTTTCCTTATCCCTGTTGGTGTGGATTTATATACCTTTGGCCTGTCATCTGCTTGACAATTTTTGGTCTCCTGTTGAAACTACCTTATGAATCATCATGTGGCAGCTGCTCCTACAAGTTCTTACCACATTAATTCCAGACTACACTGCTCAGTGAGCTAACCTCTAGCTGCTAACATCTGTATGTGTGACCATCTGCTTAATTCCAGCAGGGCCCACTCGGCGCTTCATCTTTTTGAGGTCTATAAACAGAGTACCATTAACCTGAGTAAAAGTAACACATATTTTCGTGCTTTTCATTCTTGATGGCATCAACCAGTGCACCGCATCAGTAATTTTCCTAACACTTTCACTGTAGTCCCAAATGCTCTGTGAACCATGCCACATTTTACTAACATTGGAAAGTATGAGGAGCGTGAAGTTATTTTTGTATTCTTGTAAATACTTCATTGACAATCAGTGTTTTATTATTTGTTTTATTTTGTAATACAAGCTGAACGCAATGTTGATAGATTTCGAATGTACATAAACATGGGTGTTCTTTTTTTATAACAAACTAATAAAGTTGTATAACTCAATATGCGTGTGTTTCTCACTTTTTGTAAATATTTGGACCCTGCCTAAAACAGGGAAGCCGATCTATGCCAGTATTCAGTGCTTTCATGCAACTCTCGAGAAACAGCTTAATATAAATGCTTAGAGGCTGCTGTTACTGTTCGTAGGACTATTGCTATCTGTTCAAATATAACTTTTCTATTGTTTCCCATTGTAGACACACACTTTAATCATGACAAGAACCAGTATGTAATAAAACGGTGTTTAGACAGAATATCGGAAACAAAAATATCGTGCAACAAAATATTGTGTCCAGAATATCGAGGGCACAAAATATCATGAAGGTAAGTTTCTATAGGTAAGCAAAGTTTTACTATACATAACTCCACATATAAGTACCTTGACGATATATATATATCTTCAAGGTACGTAGATGTGGAGTTAAGAATAATAAATCTATACTTACCTATTTGCACTTACCTTTCGATATTTTGTTCCTCTGTATTTTTGACACAATATTCTGTCCACGCAATATTTTTGTTTCCAATATTCTGTCAGTGATCCTAATAAAGCACAAGCAACCATCATTCCCTCTCCACACTGCTAGACAGTACTTCAGCGTCCAGTGAGAATAGTTATTTCAACTGGCAAAGCATAAAGCTAGCTACCATGTTAGGCCTTCAAAATTCAAACACTGTACGTCTTGGTAAGTGATCTGATATTTAGCATGTGAAGAGATAAAAACTAAATCTAATTAGTTTTATGAAGGGATCACTTAATCTTTTATTTAGAATTCCAATTTTGCAATTAATTGTTTATATGTATAAGGGATGATACACTGAGTTCCTTTGGCATTGAGGATCTCATCTATGAAGATGTCACTCAGTTTTATTTGGTTTCTTTTTATGCAAAGTGTTTCTTAGTGGTAGTAATGGACTTGGAAGTAAGAATGCAGTACATTAGGAACCAGTCAGAGAGACATGTTTGCTGCCTTTTCTGAAAGTGAAAAAGCAAAAGACACACAATTGATGGACGGAATGCAGAACAAATCAAAACATTCACCCCCAGTCAAGAGATCTGGGTTAAATCCATCATTCTTTTGCTCACCATGCCACCCCAGTTTAGACCTGGCTATATACAAATCAGTCTTGACCCTGTGCCTCATGGGAACAGTCCAGCCCGAACTGCCAAGCCAGGTCCTCCCTGGACCGGGAACAAGCATCCTAGGACCGGTTTTGGGGTGTCACCCCTCATTAGCCAGGATAGCTTGATTTCAGTGGCACAGTGAGCCCGGGACCCACGTCTGGGCATCCCCGGCGCACTTAGGGCGAGAAAGCAAAAGACACACAATTGATGGACGGAATGCAGAACACATCAAAACATTCACCCCCAGTCAAGAGATCTAGGTTAAATCCATCATTCTTTTGCTCACCATGCCACCCCAGTTTAGACCTGGCTATATACAAATCAGTCTTGACCCTGTGCCTCATGGGAACAGTCCAGCCCGAACTGCCAAGCCAGGTCCTCCCTGGACCGGGAACAAGCATCCTAGGACCGGTTTTGGGGTTTCACCCCTCATCAGCCAGGATAGCTTGATTCCAGTAGCACAGTGAGCCCGGGACCCACGTCTGGGCATCCCCGGCGCACTTAGACCGAGAAAACAAAAAACACACAATTGATGGAAGGAATGCAGAACAAATCAAAACATTCGCCCCCAGTGAAGAGATCTGGGTTAAATCCATCATTCTTTTGCTCACCATGCCACCCCAGTTTAGACCTGGCAATATGCAAATCAGTCTTGACCCTGTGCCTCATGGGAACAGTCCAGCCCGAACTACCAAGCCAGGTCCTCCCTGGACCGGAAACAAGCATCCTAGGACCGGTTTCGGGGTTTCACCCCTCATCAGCCAGGATAGCTTGATTCCAGTGGCACAGTGAGCCAGGGACCCACGTCTGGGCATCCCCAGCGCACTTAGGGCGAGAAAGTAAAAGACACACAATTGATGGACGGAATGCAGAACAAATCAAAACATTCACCCCCAGTCAAGAGATCTGGGTTAAATCCATCATTCTTTTGCTCACCATGCCACCCCAGTTTAGAGCGCTGCTTTCTCCTGAGGCTTGAGCCGGGAGACAACACTTGCTTCACTCGCTTCATTGCACATTTGCACTGCTCTGCTGCTAGACGCTGCATTTCTATCGATTTTATTATAGAAGTGAGCGCTTTTTAGACTTTTAAAGATTTTAAAAATTCTTTTAAGTTATTCACATGTACTTGTTGTACTGTTGCTGAATTTATTTCTGCACTGTTGGGAGGTCACAGGGACGCTCTTGGGCATCGGCGAATCCCGCTTTTTCAAAGCGCGACAGCCATTTTGGAAGTACTGTGGGTCAGTGGGCTAGTTTCTTCCCCTGACACTATATATGGGAGCACTGACGCGACCGCGCAGTGGACGCGCGCAGCGGGCGCGCCGCCGGCGTGCCAAAGGCGCGCCAAAGGCAAGCCCGTCTGCGCCCGTCCGCGCTCGGACCGCGCTCAGCGCCAGCACCCCTGCCCTTTTCACATCAGGTGAGGCGTCTAACCTGAGTTATTCTAGAGCACAACTATTAGATCTGAGGCCGGTTGGTAAGACCATCGGCTGTGTCTGCCTCACGCTGAATACAAGACCACTCCCCCTCCTCCTTAATCACCTGCCCCAATTGTAACTGTTCCCTACCGAGACTGGGATACCAGACTGTTAAGCCCATCAACAACAAAAACCTAAAGAGGATGGAGCCAGAGAAAACAGTGATAAAATGTATTTTGCTCAATGCCAGATCGCTGGTGAAACACAGTTTAGAGTGTGCAACTTTTATAGAGGAAGGAAATATCAAACTGGCTTTAATTTCAGAAACATGGACAGATGAAGCCTCAGGCCCAGATTTAGTGAAAGCTACGCCTCCCGGATTTCTCCGTCACACCCTAAATAGGCCAATCAGGAGAGGCGGGGGTTTAGCTATTATCTATCATGACTCTTTTAAGGCTGGTTTTCATACAGCCTCAAGCCCAGATTGTGAGGCACTATCCTTTAGCTTTAGTCTAACTAATCACCACACGTTTAATGGTATTCTATTATATAGACCCCCTGGTTCCAAGAGCACCTTCCTAACATCAATTGGTAATTTTCTGGAAGAGAGGCTCTGCACTGGCTCATTTACCATTATGGGAGACTTCAATTACATAACATAACATAACATAACATGTGTATTTGTAAAGCACACGTTCACCCTTGGGTATCTTGGCGCTGAATAACAGATGTTTATTGTTACCCAACTCAATGGTACTACCATCTGGAAGCTCCCTCTGAACCAGACACGGTGGCCCTTATAGACTTGATGAAAAGCGCTGACCTCAGTCAACATGTAATAGGCCCTACACATGTGGCAGGGCACACCCTAGATGGAATTTTTTCAAACCATCCACAACTCTACTTCTCAGGTCTGTTGCCTCTCACCCACTGACCACTCTGCTGTGCAATTTGAGTTGGTCCTCCCAGTGCGCTGTCTGGGTAGGGAGGGGCCGAAGAGTCAAATCAAAAGCAGGGCTTGGAATAAAATTGAGGGCACGGCTCTAATAGATGCGCTTTCATCAACTGCGGGTCAGTTACCTACAGGAATAGAGGAGGCCACTACGTACTATACCAATTGGATTGAAACAGCCTGTAACGTATTAGCCCCAGAAAAAGTTCTATCCCCCAAAAGATCTCAACCTACACAGAGGATCTAAGGAAACAGAAACTTATCTGCAAATCCCTTGAGCGGAATTGGAGGAGAGACTACAAGGAAATTGAGAAAAAGCGCTACAAACAAAGCAAATGATATTTAATGCAAAAAAAGATTTCTTCTCAAACCGTATCAGTCTTGCAGAAAACTCGGCCAAAGAACTTTTTTAAATAGTTTCAAACTTGGCCTCCCCCGTCCAGCAAAAATCGAGACAACCCAGGAACTATGTGAGGATATTGCCAGGTTCTTTCTAAATAAGGTGGATGTTATTTTCTCTGCTTTTCACCACCCAAGTGCTATAGGGATGGGAGCTCAATTGGAGGGAAGAAGCACAGCTGTGATCCCCCATGCTGTCTTTGACAAGTTTGAGTCACTATCCACTTCTGATACAGAGAAGCTCCTAGTGACAGCAAGGTCAGGCTCCCCCTATGATCCCTGTCCGGTATCGGTAATCAAATGTGCTCCGGGACCCGTTGCCCTTTTACTCACCTCCCTGTTTAATACAATGTTTGAAGTAGGGGAGTTCCTGAAACTTTGGAAGGTTGCCTCAATACTGCCTCTACTAAAAAAGCCCAACCTCGATCCTAAAGATCCCAATAACTTCCGTCCAATCTCTCGCCTCCCGTTACCAGCTAAACTGATCGAGAAATCAATGAATGTACAACTTAGTGCTTTCTTAGGCGAAACCCATGTCCTGGATCCTACTCAATATGGGTTCAGAGAGGGACATAGCACAGAGTCCGCCCTCATTAAATGCACCAAAGAGATTAGAGAAGTTCTGGATAGGGGAGGCAAGGCCGCCCTGATTATGCTAGACCTGTCAGCGGCCTTTGACACGGTCCATCATGATTTATTGATGGACCGTTTGTCAACATGTGGGGTCCAGGGTAAGGCATGGAAGTTGCTGAAGTCCTTCCTAACTGACAGATCTCAAATTGTGGCGCTGGACGAATTCTGTTCTAAACCCTTCTCCCTGCCCTGCGGAGTACCACAGGGGTCCTCCCTCAGCACAACACATTTTAACGTGTATATCTCTTCCTTAGCGTCCCTAATTGGCTCCTTTGGTTTTAACCTTACCTCCTACACAGACGACACACAAATTGTGGTGGCTCTGCGTCCTGGACAGGGAGCAGGAATTGACATTCGGTTCCATGACTGTATGGAGGCAGTTGGGAGGGGGATGTCTCAAAATTGCCTAAAACTCAATTCAGGCAAGACTGAGGTCATTTTATTCGGGAATGATCCCAATTTCTGGGCCCCAAACTGGTGGCCAGATGCATTGGGCACTCTTCCCACACCTACCAGGAAGGCAAAGAACCTGGGAGTGATAGTTGACGATAAGCTCAACTTTGGTGACCAGATAAATGCTGTAGCTTCAATCACCTTCTATACCCTCAAAATGATTAAGAAAATACTACATTTCCTGCCGGTAGACAGTAGGCGGACAGTTGTCACAGCACTTATCATGTCTAGGCTAGATTACTGTAATAGTCTCTACCTAAACATTCAAGAACGCTTTATGAACAAGCTCCAACTGTTGCAAAACGCAGCAGTGAGATTGCTCACCGGTACACCAAAATTTATGCCAATTGCTAAGGAAATCAAAAAACTCCACTGGCTGCCCGTGAGGAAAAGGGTACGTTTTAAAGCTCTGTGCATCGTGTATAAGGCACTGCAGGGCACGGGCCCAGACTACCTCAAGCAGCAGCTGCAGTGGTACCAGCCCAAAAGAACACTCCGCTCCCTGGGGGCAAAGCTGATATCAGTACCGCCCATAAAAAGAGTTTCATGGGGTGGGAGAAGCTTCATTGCTGGTGCTGCAAGGGCCTGGAACGATCTCCCCTTCCACTTGAGAAATGCCACCAATCTCCTAACATTCAGGAAACAACTGAAAACATGGCTCTTTAACCTGTAAATGTGCCTCCACCTCAATGCCTAGAGAAAAGCAGCTAGCGCCAGGACGGTAAACAGACATAATATCGAATTTTTAATATCGAATTGCCAAAATATCGAGTTTTTATATAGAATGGACAGAATATCGAATTGCCAAAATATAGTGGTGCAGAATATCGAAATTCAGGTAAGAAATATCGATTGTCATAATATCGACAGTCATAATATAGTTGTTAAAAATATCGAATTTTTTTATAGTGTTTTAAGTGTTAGTATATGTGTTAAAAGTATGTATTATTTTTGTAATGTATGTTTTAATTTTTTAAAGTAATGAATTTTATGTTATTTCATTTTTGCGTAATTTAATTCCGTAGCGGGTTGTGGGTTTATAGGGGAATAGGGTGGGAAGTAATTTAATTATAGTAAATTAAATATTAATTTTTAGGAATTATTAATTATTTTTAATTTAATTTTGCGTTTTAGTTCTGTAGCGGGTTGTGGGTTTATAGGGGAATAGGGTGGGAAGTAATTTAATTGTAATTAAGTAATTATTTAATTTTATTTATTGGTATTGATAAATAATTCATTGTTAATTAATTTTTAATTGGTAATTAATTTTTATTAATTGGTAATTAATTTTTATTAATTTTTTAATTGATAATTATATTAATTGTATTAATTTATTATTAAGAGCGGGTTGTGGGTTTATAGGGGAATAGGGTGGGAAGTAATTTAATTGTAATTCAGTAATTATTTATTTTTATTTATTGGTATTGATTATTAATTTATTGTTAATTAATTCTTATTTGGTAATTAATTTGTATTAATTGGTAATTAATTTGTATTAATTGATTAATTGATAATTATATTAATTGTATTAATTTATTATTTGGAGCGGGTTGTGGGTTTATAGGGGAATAGGGTGGGAAGTAATTTAATTGTAATTAAATAATTATTGAAAATATTTTTGTGTATTGATAATTAATTTACTGTTAATTAATTATTAATTGGTAAACATTTTGTATTACTTATTCATTTTTGGTATTGAAAAATAATTTGTGGTTAATTAATTATTAATATGTAATTAATTTTTAATAATTAATACTTATTGGTATTTATAATTAATTAATTATTAAATAATTTGTCATTGGGAATTAATTTTTAATACATTTTTATTGGTATTGATAATTAATTTATATATATTTAATTATTAAATCATTACTTTCCCTACTGTTGCACTCACTGGAGGGGAATAGTAATTTTTACTTTCCCGCTATCCAACACTTTCCCTACTGTTGCACTCTCTGGAGTGGGAATAGTAATTTTTACCCCTACGCTATCCAACGCTTTCCTACTGTTGCACTCTCTGGAGTGGGAATAGTAATTTTTACCCCTACGCTATCCAACGCTTTCCTACTGTTGCACTCTCTGGAGTGGGAATAGTAATTTTTACCCCTACACTATCCAACGCTTTCCCTACTGTTGCACTCACTGGAGTGGGAATAGTAATTTTTACCTACCCGCTATCCAACGCTTTCCCTACTGTTGCAATCACTGGAGTGGGAATAGTAATTTTTACCCTCCCGCTATCCAATTCTTTCCCTACTGTTGCACTCACTGCAGTGGGAATAGTAATTTTTAACTACCCGCTATCCAACGCTTTCCCTACTGTTGCACTCACTGGAGTGGGAATAGTAATTTTTACCCTCCCGCTATCCAACGCTATCCTTACTGTTGCACTCACTGGAGTGGGAATAGTAATTTTTACCCTCCCGCTATCCAACGCTTTCCCTACTGTTGCACTCACTGGAGTGGGAATAGTAATTTTTACCCTCCCACTATCCAATGCTTTCCCTACTGTTGCACTCACTGGAGTGGGAATACTAAATTTTACCCTCCCGCTATACTACGCTAAAAATATTGAAAATGTGTTATTAATATTACGTTAATATATATATATGTATTAAAAAATTAAAATGCATGTTTATTTTTTTTTTTACTTACATTAATTATTTATTAATATTAAGGTTATTTAAGTATTTTTAAGTATGTTTTAGTTAATTATATTTATTATTTTATTAATTTTACATTACTTTTAAGACATTTAAAAAATTTGATATTTTGACTAACTATATTTTTTACAACTATATTTTGGATTCGATATTTTTGTACTTACCTGTTTGTAGATAGGAAGTCGATATTCTGTCACTCGATATTTTTACCTCGATATTGTGGCAGGTCGATATTCTTCTCCTTGATATTCTGTCAGTGATCCCGCCAGGACACCCTTGGGTAACCGTTCGCGCTTTAGAAATGCCCTTAACATAACATAACATATGCAAATCAGTCTTGACCCTGTGCCTCATGGTAACAGTCCAGCCCGAACTGCCAAGCCAGGTCCTCCCTGGACCGGAAACAAGCATCCTAGGACCGGTTTCGGGGTTTCACCCCTCATCACCCCTCATCAGCCAGCAATTTTGTCGTGCATTTTAAGGAAATGAAGTGTTTTGAATAAAAGGATTATATTTGCTACAATCAAGAAACACGACCATCTGTTGTTTTCATTTGGGAAGCTATCTATTTATACGTTGTTCTCTTGTTTAAATATGATGCACTAGTATATCCATACATAAAGTACTTGTTCTTCTCGGGTGCAGGGTCAATCTTGTGTCTTTGATAGTGGTGGTTCTAAACCACTCTTTTGGGATGTATGTGGGTCACATCCTAGATCCGATGCACCGAGGTATAGTGAAGATTCAATAGGCCTTTACAAGTAGTGACGTTTGGTGCTGGATTTTTAAAGCTTTGACCCCTTTCTTTGTTTGTATAACAAAATGGAAAAGGCCAGTCGTCATATTTTCTTCTAGTCATTAGACAAAAGACAGACTCAAAGAGCTAGCCTAGAATGGTACATGCGAACTACAAACATTGTTCCAAAATAACCCTCCTGCCACTTTTTTCAGAAAATTATATGTTGATTACTAAAAACAAAATATGCCTTATGTTGATGCTGGGGTTGGGGAAGGAGATCGGATTGCGGGAAAAATAGTCATTGCAAATTTCTATAAGCGTTCCTAAAACATATGGAAGAGGCTTGTCTGGGGATGGGCCTGAATGACTAAAAAGGGTGTCCACAACAAACAAGTGAGACACAAAGCGCCAACAAGCCTTGGAAAGTAAGTAAATTTTTATAGAATGTCTTGTCGCACTTATTGAATGACTTGTGGAAAATGCTTTCTATTTTTTTCTAAACTCTCTATATATTGCACTTTAATTAATTTATAAGTATTATGGCTGTTCTTTCATTACATGAGAGCGCGTCTAGAGATGTTCATGAGGACGCTTTTGTTATTAAATGCTACAGTGTGCACTCCAGAAGAATTCACATCTCTTTCTCACCAATAGTATAATTTCTAATAATGGAGCATAGAATCTGATAGGACTAGCCTTGCAGTCCTTAAAAAACATAAAAAGTGAATCCTGGGGCCCAACGTTTTGCTCAGAAGCCCGAAGCTGGTACTATGAACATCACGGGAGCCGAGTACCAAGGCTGCATAGTCTTGATTCCACCTCATGCCTCTTTTGTCCCCATCAGGCACTCCCTGCCCCTTTATTTCACTCTGGCATGTTCTTTTCATCTCTGTTTTCTCCTTTTGTCACGGGGTTTCCGTTTTTGTCTCCCTCCTTCTTTCCCCGTGTTTGTTTTCCCCTCTCTTGCTCTGAGTCAAAGTCTCATGAGGACAAATAAGTGCCTGTCCCCAAACATGAGTGCCGTTGGGCCCCACCTGGAGCAACTGGTTCCAGCTAACGCGCTGTACCCTGGCTGCCATCCTGACTCGACAGATTGATCTCTATGCTCTGATTAAAGTACACTCTCATTTAGTGAAGTAAGCATTGCGGACATTACGCTACCAATGTATAAAGAGATATTTAAAATAACATGATCACTCTGAAACAATTTCATTATGTGCCACAAAAAAAGAAAACAAGCATTGCCAAAGCCAATACGTCTCACCATTTTTAGCCACGCACGATGTACAGCATAAAGTTTTTTTAAAGCTTTTGACACGGCTTCCTGCATCATTTTGTGGGCACATGCAGCACACATGTGCGTGCCTTCAAAATGACTCGGCAACATTTTTTCCCTTTTAGTTACTGAGTTGAATCAGTAACTGAAAATAAAATTAAACGCACAAAAGCATTTTTTTAAAAGCGCGCAGACGAGTGAAGCAGAAGCAACATGGGAAGGGTGGAGAAACGGCGAAGCAACATGGGGAGGGTGGGAGGAATGGTAAAGCGGCATGGGAAAGGGTATGGGGTGAACAGTAAAGCAACACCGGGGCGTGTGAGGGGAATGACAAAGCAATATTAGAGGGGACACAAAAGTGATATGGCGCCTGGAGGCTAGAGGAGACGCAAAATCAACAAGGTTGAACATTGGGAGCGAAAGCAACATAGAGGTGGGAAAAGCAACTAGGAGGGAGTGGGTGGGAGAATCACAGTGATGAATCATGCAATTGAGCCCCAAGAGGGAGGAGGGTGGGGAGAATCAGTCGGACAAAAGAAAGCCAGAAGGAGTGCAGGGGAAGAGACACATGAGGGAGACAGCTCAAAAAACGCATACACTCTAATGGAGTGCTTTACACAAAAGAAAAAAGTAGTGCTTGAAAAGTAAGCAATTGAAGCAGCAATACCAGCAAATCAGAGATTGTAAAGAGGCAATGCTCCATAGGAGGGACAAACACAGGATTGACAAGCTCGGGCACAAATAAGAAGCAGGCAAATGAGAGTGCCAACTAAATAGCGCTTTATTCTCTGAGTGATGTCGCCCCTCCAGTCCAAGTATTTTACATTTCCGTGCTCTATTGTTTTCCTCACTTCAGGTGTGGACTCGTTCTATTGTTTGAAGTTCTGAAGAGTTTTGTCTTTTTATTGCTTATGCAACTGTATACTTTCTACTCTGTCGCATTAGTATGCACATTCTTGTTACCGACTGATCTGCATGTTTATGTACTATTCGACCTGACATTCATGGCTGTTCACTGAGAAGCGGCGCAGATAACCATCTGATACGTGTACTGACTGCATGCTAAGCTGTACATGGGAAAAGTAAAATGTAAAGAACACTCAATAAAAAGATATTATTATTTTTTTTAATTTCAATAAGTTAAAGATATTATTATTATTATTTTTATTTATTTATGTATTTTTTAATGAGAGTGCCAAGTAAAACCAACCGATGCTAAGCAATGGGCCGGCTCTAAAACCCTGTATGTTAGTAAGCCACAATATGCTTCGCAACAGACAGCCCATGCACCGTCTAGTAGACTTGGCCTAGAAAGAGGAGGGATGTCTGGCACATTTATATTCTTTTCTGCTACAGAGTTAGTGCCTCCAATAATCCTTACATTTTTCAAATATTTATATGGCAGTTTTGATAACAGTATTTGGCTTGTTCATAATTGACATAACATATCAAACTCTTGGCCTCAGTCTGCAAGAGGATTACATAATTTAATATGTGCAATTTTTATCATCATCAAACTGGTAGAGGTTTGAAAAAAAATCACCCCTTTATTGCAAGGAAAGAATGCAATTTCCTTAGCTGCTAAGGCCCTCATTATAAGTGGTCTCTTAATTCCGATGGGGCCATTAACAGCAGTTAACAGTCCCACTGAAATTATGGGATCCACAAGAACACAGGGGATGTCTTAACTTTAACTCAAAGGGCGAAAGTCCAGTCCTAAATAAGGGATTAATGGGAAATGGGACCCGGAATTCCCAATTTCCCCGGTAATTCCTCATTTCTTAGTGGACCCTTAGTGTTCAACTCGTAATGGGCTGGAGTTACTTGTGCCCCTTGCATTGGTAACTCAGGGTTTGGAGAAAATCCTGGCTATTTACCAAGTGACCCATAAAAAGTAAAATCCTACTTTTATTGATTCAGTTAGTAGTGGATACTACAGCAGCTTTTTTGCTTGACAGCTGAAAAGTGAGAGTTTACCAACAAAACTACAAATCCCTTGTGCAAATATGAAATAAGTCATAGAAGCCTAAGACCACCCACACAAAGTCAATAATACACATATGTCAAATCTGCCCTTTTTCTTCTAACTCGGGAAGAAATATGGGATTATTCATTGATGTGAAGAATTGTCACAATCCTATCCACTGCTAGGCATGTCTGTGACTAAGAGGATTAGAAAGAAAAGAAGAATGTGGAAGAGAAGCAGAAAGAAAGAGAGAGAAAGAAAGAGTAAAGAGAGAGGAAGATGAAGATGAAGGAAGGCTATTATTTTCCATGTGTCTTAAAATTGAACATTCTTCCATGTTAAATGGACAAAACTGCATTTCCTATGATAACTACAAATATATTGGAGTTTAGCTAAACCACTTAAATTCCTTAAAGAATGGATGCATGCTCCAGAGGTTTGAAATAAAATGCCATAGAGGTTGAAATGTGCGAGCGGTATGCCGATCTCTGCATAAGGTGGGAAGTGCATGTACTCAACTTATGAAATGTTAAACGATCAGCTGTCGGCAAACCAATACAGAAATATTTTGACAATGCATTATAAATGACTCTCCTCTGTATGCCATATACAACACTACAGAGAAAGATTGGTTAGAATTGTTCGTGGATCCAACTGTCGAAGATAACTTTAGCCTTAATGTGCTGAGGCTGCCACAGGACGTCAGAAACTGGAAGTACTGGCTGGAGAATTTTTCTTGAATGAGTGTAGCGGCAAGGTATCTCCTGGTAAGCCTACTAGACCCACCATAGTTCCTGCTGAAATATTCCTCTCCCACCTGGACTGGTGGCTGTATCTTCTGATCCACTGCTTCTGTTTTTTTTTTTTTTCCTTCAACAATCGCGTGTTCCACTGCCTAGAAAGCCAACACAATCAATCACAACCATCTACAAGCGCAGCCTCACTGAAGAACTCCAAACCAACAGGCCCATTATCCTGGTGGACACTGAAAGATGTTCATGGATACAAATATCAAGGGAGTGTCTTGAGCAGAAGAGCAGGGATACTGAACCAAGTACAGGGTGTGGTGAGGACCGGCCTGGGCGCACGCCCCCCAAGCTTAACCTCCTCCAGGTCTAAAAGCTTTTTTTTTTAAATATCTATCAACAAAATCATTCCTTCCCTCTTTAAAGAGACAACCTTATGAATTAAATACAACTTAACAAACTAGGAGCCACTTGCTATTGACACCTCTCACCCACCTTACCTCCTCCTGCTCCACTTAAGTGCCCTTTTGTTGAATGCACCGTGCTAAGAGCACAGTTACCCTGATGGAAATCAGATCTGGGCAGGCTGCTGCGAGTCATCAGGAGACAGGCCTAACCTATTCACCTTTGCCGCGTGGGTCGTGAAACCGACCTCCCTCAACAGCTGTGTTTCAGAAAGAATTGATTTCTCTGGTGTATTTCTTGTCAGCATACACCGCAGCAGGTAAGGGGAGAAGACGACAGACAAGTCCACACTTTACTGAATTCAGCACTGATTCATACTGGGGCGACCCGTATGTCTTTGGCAGCTGGTTGAAGGCCTTATTCTCCGTGGTATGGGGGCAAGAGGGGGGAGGCCAAGTGGAATACCATTTGCACACTATTGTTCCTGTGTAAAGCCGCTTTTATTCGCGTATTACCCCAGCCACATAGTTTTGCACGGCCAAATTTCACTAGGTAGTAACTGATGAAGCTTCACACGAAAAACTCGAATGTGCATTAAACTCATAATGGACAAAAACTACAAATGGGCACAAAACCATTTACCTCCGTTTTCTACTTAAGGAATGTCTTCTGCTGTTGTAAAGTCTCTGGCCTTTGTTCTTTCATATTTGGATAAAGCGCTCTGTGATATTCCACAGGCCACTGTCATCTTCATAACTGAGGCAGAGCACAGATCCCACCCCGCTAGCGCTATATTCATTTCTCAAGCTGAGGCACGGATCTAATATTTTTACAGTTAATATTGGATAAAAAGGAAGGTGTCACACTGAATGGAGCCTCCATAAAATTGTCTGTAGTTATTATTTTCAGACCGTATTAGGCAGGGCCCGCGTTAGGCATGGGCAGTGTGGGCAGCTGCCCAGGGCTGTGCACTCAGCCCACCACCATGGGGGCCGCACCAGTGCGACACAGTCAGGCCACTGCGGCACACCTGTCCTCTTGTGCCCGATCCAATTGAGAGAAAGGTGTCTCATTGCAATTAGGCCCACGGGATGGCGCCCCCTCTCCTGGGCCTCGCAGCCATGGTGTATCGGGGCAAGGAACCCCCCTATAGTCCTATTTGCAATGAGACACATTCTGCAAGCTTGCTCTTGCATCAGGCCTCCTGCCCTGCTGCCCATACAGAGGCACCGTGGGACACCAATGTCCAGCAATTTAGCTCTCTCAGATGATCAGCAACTCTCACACCTTCAGCCTTTTATGAGCTGTAAAAGAGGTGCTTATAGTTACCTAAGAGGCAGAGGCTGCAGCCCAGGAGGGGTGCGCGCCAAGCAGTTTCAGGAGCAGGGTCATCTATTGAGATGCAAACAGACCTGAATGTATCACTTTGTATGCAAATTACGGGGGCCTCGCACCTTCCCTTTCTGCCCGGGGCCCCAAAAATCCTAGAACCGTCCCTGCTGTTAGGAGTGATAATATCCACGAGAAATATGAAATGGAGGTGAATCGATGAACAATAAATTATGTGAATCTTGCAGTCACGTGCCATGTCAGCCTCTTAATTGCTGAAACAATTATTCAATTGAACATTGAAAGTAACACACTGCATGCGACACTGATGCCCGGACAACAGAGCCACCATGTATTGGGTTTTGTATGACGAGGTGTATGGGCTAGTTTGTGTGCCTAATCTATGGCAGATTTGTGTTAGCAATTTATGCTTTTTTCTGTTTACTGTAATGTGGCATTTTGTGCACTTTGAGAGATTAGTAGCTACAGCTCCTAGGTTACACATATGCTATCCTTCTTACACTAAAACGAGGTACCATATGGACATGGCCAATGTTTTGATTAAACACAAATTTATGTCATTCTTGAATCAACATGTTTACCTCTAAGCAGCTATTGCAGTTAGATATTGCTGTTAATGACTCTTCTTACATAGATCAGCAGTATAAAAGAAAGTGTGGCAATCCCAAAGCTCTTTATTATGGGCATCGTTGCTTCAGTGCAGCAGGGGTTCATTTATAGCTTTATCTCATTTACCAGAGAAGGCTTGAGGTCTCACGGGCAGTGTGAAGACCTTGAGGTAAATGGCCAATTTGTGAAAGTATTGTGGGACATATGGTATCAGTGTGCCAAAACTCAGGGCATATGGACCGACTATGCAAAATGCTTGTGTGATGGGGCAAACTGTACAATGAGGTGGGGAAATTTACTTAGTATTTTTAAAACAATGCCAGCTTTGCAAAGTGTGAAACTGCCAAAGGTTTAGAAAAAAGAATTCGGAAAGAGGCAATGCAAGATAAGAGGAAGGATACCACTTCCTCTAAGGGCTTCGTGGAGACCACTCAGCACCTTGTTACTGTCTCCTCAAGCCCCACGCGACTTGCATCCTTTCCCCACTGCTGCAAGTCCCAGGATGGGGCTTGAAGCAGTGGAAAATAGGAGAACACTGCTGAAACCTGGCTGTTGTGTTCCACACTCCCACTCTGGGAGAAGCGCAGCTTGGAGTGATAGGAAGAAATGTCCCTGCTGCCTGAAGTCTTGATTTCTTGGAGGGACATATGGCTGCAGGGAATAGAGGCCGGTGATACAAAACTTTACAGAACTTCACATGTTAAGGTTTAGTTTAGCTTCTTTCAACGTCTCAGATTCTTTTGCAAAATTTCATGTTCAGAACAAATGCCATTGTTCAATAAACAAAAATGCACAAAACAGTGGTGAGAAATCAGATGAGGTCGACCCCATTGAAGGCATTTAACTTCACTAAAAGTGGAGCAACCCAATGAAGGAGTAATGTCTGGGCCCCTTGAATCTTGACCGCCTGATTATGTTAATTAGCTTTTTCATCATTGGAACCATGAAAGATTTGAAAGTTATCTGTTGGTGCTCCCTGATCACGTGATATGGCCGCATCCGAATCACACAGGCCATAGAGTCACAAATGCAGAGAACAAGTGTCTACCTCAGAAATCTGGTAACCTTTTCATTGGGTCAGGAACCTTACTAGCGTGGTAAGTAAGTGTGATTTCAGCTACGAGGCACAACAATTTCCTTGTTAAAAAAACCCATCTCTTATATATCAAAGAGGTACTCGAGAAGGAAATGCAGAGGACTGACTAGGACACAATGCAGAAATGATGAGCCATGGACCTATTTGTCTCCCTATAGACAGTGCATCTCACTTAAGACTACATAATATATATTTCCTAAACAATGCTCCGAAACACTTTCACGACACCTAGATTTGGTCAACTATCGATATAAATAGGTACATTGGTATGATAACACATGGGAGCAAAACTGACAACGTAGAAGCTGCAGACCTCTCCCTAATGTTCAACTCATATTCCACTTCCTTCTGTTATTAGACCCTTCGGCAACTACATTTGCAGTGATAATGGTCACTCACGCTTCAATGATGAGGAGGACAGAGAAACAGAAGAAAGATCTTGCCCTTAGACTGTGCCGAGGTGATGACTGGCGGGCACTCGTGGGCCTCTCTAGATGAGCCAAGTTCATGACCACAGCAGTCTCAAAGTCAAGGCCGGTCCTGGAAATCTACAAAAAGATTTGATAACACATGAGCCCAAAATTCTCCATGGGGTGGTAGATTGACTGCCAAAGAGCCATACACGTCAGGCCAGGGCCGGCCTGGGAACCCAAAGCAGCCCTGGCAATTTTGAAGGACCAACCCCCATTCTCCTGTGGAGGGGGGGCTAGGGTTGCAAGTGGGAAGCACTGCAACTTTTATTGCTGGGGGCCAATACTGCAGCAACGTTGCAAACCCGTCCCTCAGTAACAAAAAATCGCCCCACTGCTACAAACTGGCTCCCACCCTTCCAGCCTCTCAGGAAATTGGCTGATGCCCGTTACAGCCAATCAAGCTATCAAGCTGAATCTATCTAACAGGAAGTTAGATAGATTCAGCTTGATAGCGCCTGACGTCACAGAATCACATGCAGTTGATCCTAAATATCCCGGTGTAGTCAGGAATGTATGATGTTACAACGCTGGCAAATACCACGCGGTAGGTTACAACATGGACGTTACATCGTCCGCGTTGTTACCACGCATGGCTTTACATCGCAAGTAGTTTCTACGACTTGCGCTAGATGGCGAGCTGGACTTAGGAATAGTATAAATTACTATTCCTACTCCAGTTAGCTCAACAGCAGGGAATGTGTTGGATTTAAAATCCAACACATTCCCTGGTGTTGCGCGCCATCTAGCGCAAGTCGTTGAAACGACTTGCGATGTAATGCCATGTGTGGTAACAGAGCGGACGATGTAACGTCTGCGTTGTAACCTACCCACGTGGTATTACCAGCGTTGTAAACGCTGTTTCCCGTAGTCAGAGTTCAAGTTTTGAGACGATTAAATACCATGACATGTATGCATGCATTCGATTCTGCAACATCATCAATCAATCAATCAGGGGGTTTGTATAGCGCGCTACTCACCCGTGAGGGTCTCAAGACGCTGGGGGGGGGAGCGGCTCCGGCTCTGACGAAGAGCCAGGTCTTGAGGTCCTTCCTGAACGTGTGCAGGGCCGGGGAGCGTCTGATGTTCACAGGGAGCTCGTTCCAGGTTTTGGCTGCGATGTAGGAGAAGGCTCTCCCGCCGGTTCTGTTTCTGCGGATGTGGGGGACCTCTGCCAGGGCGAGGTCGGCAGAGCGGAGGTTCCTCTTGGGTGCGTGGAAGGATACTCTCTCGTTGAGGTATTTGGGTCTGATGTTGTTGAGGGATTTGTAGGCGTGGGTGAGGAGTTTGAAGGTGACCCTCTTCTTGACGGGAAGCCAGTGGAGGCCTCGTAGGTGTTGGGTCATGTGCTCGTGGCGCGGTGTCCCAAGGACGAGTCTAGCTGCGGCGTTCTGGATGGTTTGGAGTTTGTGTAGAAGAGTTTTGTTGATTCCGGTGTGGAGGGCGTTGCCGTTGTCCAGTCTGCTGGTTATGAGTGCGTGGGTGACGGTCTTTCTGCAGTCGGGGGGGATCCATTTGAAGGTCTTACGGAGGATGCGAAGGCAGTTGAAACTAGTGGAGGCGACGGCGTTGATCTGGCGTGTCATGGAGAGGGAGGAGTCAAGGATGATGCTGAGGGTCCGAGCGTGGTCTGTAAGGGTGGGTGGGCTCCCGAGGACGGAGGGCCACCAGGTGTTGTCCCAGGCGGAGGTGCAGGTTCCGAGGATGAGGACCTCGGTCTTCTCTGAGTTTAGCTTCAGGCAGCTGTCTTTCATCCAGGCTGCCACGTTTTTCATTCCTTCCTGGAAGCAGAGTCTGGTGTCTTCGGGATTCTTCATGAGCGAGAGGATGAGCTGGGTGTCGTCGGCGTAGGATCCGATGCCGAGCCCATGCTGTCTGACGATGGCGGCGAGGGGGGCCATGTAGATGTTGAAGAGCGTGGGACTGAGTGATGATCCCTGGGGTACTCCGCAGTTGATTTCAGTGGGTTTGGAGAGGAAGGGAGGGAGTCGAATCCTCTGGGTTCTGCCGGAGAGGAAGGATTGGATCCAGTCGAGGGCAGCTCCTTGTATTCCCGCGTCGTGAAGTCTGGCTGCGAGCGTGCGATGAGAGACGGTGTTGAAGGCTGCGGAGAGGTCTAGAAGGATGAGGGCCGCGGTGTGTCCCTGATCCAGTAGCATGCGGATGTCGTCAGTGGCGGCGAGGAGGGCGGTCTCGGTGCTGTGGTTGCTGCGGAATCCAGACTGGGAGGCGTCCAGGATGGAGTTCTCTTCTATGAAGGCAGTCAGCTGGGCGTTTACGAGTCTCTCGGTGACTTTGGCCGCAAAGGGAAGGAGAGAGATAGGCAGGTAGTTTTTCAGGTCCGTTGGGTCGGCCGTTGGTTTCTTAAAGAGGGGTTTTACCTCCGCCCATTTTCAGTCGTCTGGGCAGATGCCTGATCTGAGGGAGGTGTTGATGGTGCGTCCTAGTTTGGGAGCGATGACGGTCGCGGCCCTGTGGAATATGTGTGGTGGGCATGGGTCTGTTGGGGCTCCTGAGTGAGTTTTCTTCATGGTTGCGGTGATGAGTTCGACGGTAGCGGGATCCCAGGACGTGATGGTCGGCCCATCGGCGGCGGTGGGTAGGGGGGTGGTGTTCATCGTTGGTTCGCTGAAGTTGTCGTAGAGGGCCTTAATCTTCAGATGGAAGTAGGAGCCGAGCTTGTCGCAGAGTTCCTGGGAAGGTGTGACGTCCGTGGCTTCGCAGGTGGGTTTTGCGAACTGCTGTATGACGTTGAACAGTTCCTAGGCGTTGGTCACGTTGGTCTGGACTTTGTCTCTTATGAAGGTCCGTTTGGTGTCTCTTATGCGCTGCTGGTATTCCTTTAGGGCGCTCTTGTGGTTGTTCCCTGCTTCCGTGGTTTTCAGGTTTCGCCAGGTTTTCTCTAGGCGTCTGCAGGAGCGTCTGGCTTCTTGCAGTTCTGTGGTGAACCAGGCGGCCTTCAGAGGGCGTTGTTTGGCGGGGCGGAGGGGTGCGAGCTTGTCGGCGCAGTAGGAGACCCAGCGGTGAAATTCCCTGGCTGCGGAGTTGGTGTCGGTCGTGGCGATGGGGGGGTTTTGACGGAAGGCGATGTTGAGGTGCTCCTCTGTGACCTTGCTCCAGTTCCGTCGTGGCGGGCGTAGGGCGGGTCTGGGTGCGGTGGTGGTGTTGAAGGTGAAGTGGACGCAGTGGTGGTCAGTCCAGGGGGGCTGGGTGGTGTGGCTGAAGCGGATGTTTGTTCCTCCTGCGAAGATGGGGTCGAGGGTGTGACCCACTCTGTGGGTGGGCGTGTTGATGAGCTGTTTCAGTCCTAGGTTGGCGAGGTTGTTGAGGAGAGTGGTGGAGTCGGGGTCGTTGCCGTTGTCGAGGTGGAAGTTCAGGTCCCCGAGTAGAATGTAGTCCGTGGAGGTGATTGCGTGGGGTGCGGCGAGCTCGGCGATGGTAGTTGCGGTGTGGGTGCGAGGTCCTGGTGGTCTGTAGATGACGGTGCCGCGTAGCGTGGTCCTGGGGCTTGTCTGGATCTGGAAGTGGAGGTGGAGGTGGAGGTGTTGGAGTGGGGGTCACTCGTTCTGGATGTGGAGAGTCGGAGGGGGGTCTTGTGTGCAATGGCGATTCCTCCTCCTGGGCGGTGCGGACGGTCCTTTCTCTGGATCTTGTAGCCGTCGGGGATGGCAGTGGCGATGTCGGGGCCGGAGGTGGCGTTGGTCCAGGTTTCCGTGGAGAAGGCGACATCGGGTGAGAGGGTGTCGATCAGGTCCCAGATCTCTATGGCGTGTCGGTGCAGGGAACGCACGTTGAGAAGGATGCAAGTCAGGGTTTCGGTGGTGCGTGCATCAGGCGTGCCTTCGGCGGTCGTGGGAGCTTTGTCGATGGTGAAGGAACTGCGGCAGGGTCTGCACGAGAACTGCCCGTGGGTGGTGTTCGGTGAGGATCTTGCGCAGTTGGTGTGTCTACCGGGGTTGAGTGCGTGCAGGGTGGTTAAGTCGTAGAGGTGGGGTCTAGGAGAACCAGGGTTTCTGGCGCTGGTCGCGGTCGGGTCGCGGATGGGCGCAGACGGGCTTGCCTTCGGCGCGCCAGTGGCACACGTCCGCTGCGCGACTGCGCAGCGGTCGCCATTATGTAGAGGAAGGGGGAGGGACGTGCAGCTGGGAGGCGGGGCGGTAGGGGGAGGGGTCAGTGGTCAGCGGCGGCGGGAAAACGGAGGGGAAACAACAGCACACAGCAATGGGGAAGACAAAATGTAACAAACCAAAACCAGCAGCAGGCACAAATACAGCAATGAACAAACTAAGAAATAGCAGCAGGCACAATTACAGCAAATTCAGTCACAGCGCGCAAAAGGAAACCGGAATCAGGGTAGACTCGAACCCTGCACCGGAGGGGCTGGCTTCAAGAGGTGACGCAGAGCACCGCGGAGCTGCCAGGGAGAGTGAGATCCTAGGACCGAGGTCTGAGGACTCACACGCGCTCCCCCGCAGCGGTCGCCATTATGTAGGGGAGGGACGTGCAGCTGGGAGGCGGGAGCGGGGTGGTAGGGGGAGGGGTCAGTGGTCAGCGGCGGTGGGAAAACGGAGGGGAAATGAAGGGGAAACAACAGCACACAGCAATGGGGAAGACAAAATGAAACAAACCAAAAACAGCAGCAGGCACAATTACATCAATGAACAAACTAAGAAATAGCAGCAGGCACAGTTACAGCAAATTCAGTCACAGCGCGCAAAAGGAAACCGGAATCAGGGTAGATTCGAACCCTGCAAAGGAGGGGCTGGCTTCAAGAGGCGACGCAGAGCACCGCGGAGCTGCCAGGGAGAGTGAGATCCTAGGACCGAGGTCTGAGGACTCACACGCGCTCCCCCGCAGCGGTCGCCATTATGTAGGGGAGGGGGTAGGGACGTGCAGCTGGGAGGCGGGGTCGGTAGGGGGAGGGGTCAGTGGTCAGCAGCGGCGGCGGGAAAACGGAGGGGAAAGAAAGGGGAAACAACAGCACACAGCAATGGGGAAGACAAAATGAAACAAACCAAAAACAGCAGCAGACACAATTACAGCAATGAGCAAACTAAGAAATAGCAGCAGGCACAATTACAGCAAATTCAGTCACAGCGCGCAAAAGGAAACCGGAATCAGGGTAGACTCGAACCCTGCAACGGTGGGGCTGGCTTCAAGAGGCGATGCAGAGCACCGTGGAGCTGCCGGGGAGAGTGAGATCCTAGGACCAAGGTCTGAGGACTCACACGCGCTCCCCCGCAGCGGTCGCCATTATGTAGGGGAGGGGGGAGGGACGTGCAGCTGGGAGGCGGGAGCAGGGCGGTAGGGGGAGGGGTCAGTGGTCAGCGGCGGCGGGAAAACGGAGGGGAAACGAAATGCAAACAACAGCACACAGCAATGGGGAAGACAAAATGAAACAAACTAAAAACAGCAGCAGGCACAATTACAGCAATGAACAAACTAAGAAATAGCAGCAGCAACAAAAACTTTCAACTGATTCATTGATGTTTAGCAACATTGGCACAGAAACCAGTAGAGAATACTTTTAAATTCATCCATGATTAAAAAGTTTTGTTTTGCTCACAGGAAAGCCAAGCCATTAGAGCATCTGAATAGTTGAAATCCATTAATGAAGCACATCACTTAACCGTTTAAGCAAACATAAAGCAAGCCAAAAGAAATCCAATAACTAGGAATGTCTGTGGTGATGTCTGTGGTGGCCTTCAGCAGATCACTTGGACAAACTGCTGCTTTGCTCCTGCACTGCTTGTCATCCTATATTGTTCACTAGAACTTAGGGAAAAACAGTTTTACCCATTTAGCTCACTTACTGTTGCTGAACCCTTGAAGTTCTTGTTCAAAGTGACTCTGACTTACATAACCACACACTAAAGCACTCACGATAGTTGGAGCTTATATTTCTCATTCTCCCAAGACATGACTTCATCTGCATGTATCAGGCAGTACTATCAATCTCATTTGCGAGTGGGTAGCTTCCACAACCGCTAGCAGTCAGATTTTTAGCTGCTGACATCTTTCTCTGTCCGCTGCTCACAGTCTCTGTTGGCAGTTCATTGTCATACCATCCCACGTGGAAATGAGGAGCATGAAAGTGCTTCAGTTGGCAGACAATGATCTTCCACCTTCTACCCTGGATATTTATTTGCATTTTTAGATTGCAAATCTTTGGCCATGCAAGAAAATTGGGCAGAATTACTAAAGAAATACGTTTGCAGACGTGCCCGTATTTGTGAATGTTAAAAATGGGGCACGAGTCACAAATCATACAATCTGTAATTGTGCATGAACAGTCTTGATGGTGCCGGTCTAGCCTTTGCCCTGGCCATGGGAGTCATTGAGCTAATGATGTTGATGACCTGATAGTATGTTGGGCCTTCAGAAATAGGTACTGGCAGCTCATTGTGTGATAGTGCCTCCCATGGGCAGTGTTGTTGGCACCAATCAGGCTGAGGTACACAGGCAGCAATCTGTGGAGGGTGGTGGTGTTATAGATCCTCCTCCTCAGTAGCACTATGTGTTAATTTAATAATCTGTTGCAGCAAATGAATAACAAGGGGCTGAACATTGTGGTGGCACTTTATCTCCCATAGAGTATCTCAGAAAGTAAGATCTCTCATCGCTAGGACCCATTAGGGTTGGTGGTCGCATCCCCCCATTTATTGCATTATCATTCGCATTGCATGCTGAGTCATGGGGTACAACATTGTCGTGAACCGCAAGGCCACTTCTGCTGTGTAGGAGAATAGACTAGTAACCGCTGACCAAACTCATGATGAAACAATAAAATGTCAATAATACTGCAATTTAAAACATCTGAAAAACCAGAAGTCCCTGTGCACTGATGCAGACAAACTTCCGAAAAAGAGTTTAGGTATCCCCAGACCTGCCGTTTTGGTATTTTCAAACTGCTACCTTCACTTGGGTGTCACAATGGTCACGCTCCTCTAGATCCTTCCATCCAATGTGGTTGCTAGAATAGGTAAAGCTGGAAGTAACCCATGCCAGATTGGAGACTCGGTATTCCAAAGGGCGTTGAGGTAAGTGAGTTAGAAAAAGAAAAGTTGAACTTTGCTGCGCGGGTGCATGTGCTTGGTGTGACATTTGTTGGCCTCTGCAAGAGCTATGGTATTGGCATTCTTTGGTGATGTTTGTCATCTCAGCACTACCAAATCACTCATTTAAGATTTGTGAGTCGCTTGTACCAGTTGGCAAGTGAGCATACACAACAGAATCTTCAAATCCACCAATGAGTAGTGAATCATGTATGAACTGACGGCAGCACATTCTACTAGCTGAACTATTCAGATGCATGTGTGTGCTGTAACATGCTAATTTAAATAAGCCGGTTATGCACTTGTGAAAATTCTTTTTTTTAAGTTTAAAAAGCTTTATTTGAAAAATAACAAGATATACAAAGACCAGCAATACAAAGTTAAGTATACTAAAATGGAAGTATAACGGAAGAATTGGCTAGTACTATTTAGAAAAATGAAAGCTATTTTAAATTTTATAGGGAATAAGGAAGGAAGAAAGGGAGGGGGGAGAGAAGGGGAGGTGAGAAGGAAAAGTTTGTTACACATTGGTATAATAGAATAATGCATATTACAGAAGAATGTGAATGAACTCTTAATTAATTAATACGTACAATAAGCCAACAAGGGTAAAAAAGCGAAGAACAGAGAAAGCAAACGTTCAAGGAGGTTTAAAGTTTTCAGAATTTAAACGAGATTTATCTGTTAAGACTAGCTGATCTAAATAAGTAGTAAGGGGTAACCAAAAAAGGTCTCTATTAACCATTGGCTTACAGGAGGAGGCAAAAGCAATGTCAAGTCGATGAAAATGGCAGAGACTATTCCACCAGTGTTGTATAGAGAGTTTTGTGAGAGTTTTCCAATTGAGAGAGATATGTTGGAAAGCTAGAGCAAGCATAAGGTCGAAGAGACCATGACTGTGGGAGGGTAGATCTAAAGAATCAGAAAGACTTCCAGAGAAAAGAAGAGGAATGGAATAAGAAATGGAAATATTAAACAGGCGAGAAATATAGGACCAAAAGTTAGAAACCGAAGGGCAAAGGAAGAGAAGATGTATAAGATTAGCATTAGAAGACCCACAGGTCCAACAATTAGAGTCAGTAGAATGGGAAAATCGAGCTATAGAAGCAGGGGTGAGATAAAGTTTATGGTAAAGGAAAAACATAGATTGGGTAAGAGAAGCAGAGCAAGAGATTTTTAGAGAACGGGACCATAGTTTATCCCAGAAGATGATAGACCATTCACATCCCAGGTCAGATTCCCAAGAGAGTTCCAATTTGGATTTTGCACATTCTGGATTAGGAGCTGAGAAGTATTTATAGATGAGAGAAGCTTTGGGTACAGAAAGAAGTATCTTAAGAAGAGAATTTTGGACAACAGGAAGAGGGGAAGGGGGAAGAGAGTAGTAAGTATCGAGGATAACCGCCATAAGAGTAGTGAATTTCTGTAAAAAGGACCGGGGACAATGGAATAAGGCTTGAAATTGGGGAAAGGAACATGGGGATAATCCATCAAAAAGATGTTTGACCCAAATAATGCCCTTTAACCTCCAAGCTTTCCAAAATATGGTTCTGTTATTAATGAGAATAAGGGAGTTATGCCAAATTGGAGATTCTAAAAAGTATTCTCTAGAAATGGGATTAGGTTGCACCAAAGGTTTCAAAAAGAGAACAAGTGTGTTTAAATAAGGGAAGAGAGGTATAAGGGGTTTTGGCAGAGAAAGCCATAACTTCCTTCAAAGAGAAGGGAAATAATAAGGTTTGTTCAATGGATAGCCAAAGGGGAGTGAAGGGGGAAGGTTCGGAAAGGAGTCATTTCGAGGCTTGACGAAGGGAAAATGACTTATGATAGAGACGAAAGTCAGGAAAGTTCACACCTCCATTAGACTTTGTCTTGCGAAGAGAAGATAAGGAGATCCTGACCCTCTTATTCTTCCAAAGAAACTTAGAGAGACAAGAGTCAATACGCTTAAAATAATAGGCAGGAATATGAATGGGGAGCATGGAAAATGTATAAATCAAAATAGGGGTAATCATCATTTTGATTGAGTCTAACCGGCCCCACCAAGAAAGAAAAAGGGGGTTCCAAGAGGAAAATAGTTTGTTAATTCGGGATAAGGCTGCAGACATATTTAATTTAATAGAAGAAGCGATGGAGTTGGAAAACCACATACCTAAATATTTGATTTTTGAACTATTCCAGGCAAAGCCAGTGGAAGAAAAAGAATGGGGAAGACAAAATTTAGTGAGGGGGAGAATTTCTGTTTTATCTGAATTGATTTTATAACCAGAAACAAGGGAAAAGGAAGCAAATTCATGTAATAAAGGGGAATTAGAAGTTTCGGGCGCAGAAATAAAGAGTAGGATATCATCCGCATAAGCGGAAAGTTTCAAATGATGATCACCATAAGAAAACCCAGAAATTGAGTCATTATTGCGAAAAGAGGATAGGAAGGGTTCAAGAGCCAAGATGAAGAGGAGAGGGGAAAGAGGGCAGCCTTGGCAAACTCCGCGTTGAAGAGGAAAATAAGATGAGACACAGCCATAAACTAATACCGAGGCTCTGGGGGCAGAGTACAATAAAGAGATAAGTGAAATCGATTTGGGACCAAAACCGTGCCATTTCAATGAAGCAAATAAGAAGGACCAATCAACTCTATCAAAAGCTTTTTCAGCATCAACAGAAATGGCTGCTAAAGATGTGGAAAGGGAGGGGATTTTGTTTAAAACATTAAAAAAAAAGACGGGAATTATCTGAAGTAAGCCTACCCTTGACAAAACCACATTGCTCCTTACCAATCAAGTGAGGCATAAGAGGGTCTAGGCGTAAAGCAAGTGTTTTAGCAAATTGTTTATAATCAACATTGACCAGGGAGATCGGGCGATCATTTTTACAAAACATGGGGTCTCGACCTTCTTTATGTATGAGTCAAATCGTGGCTTCCTGAAAAGTGCCTTCTGTCTTACCGGCTAGAAAAAATTAATGGAAAAGATTTAAGAGTTTAGGGAGTAGTAAATTAGAAAAATGCAAATAAAATTCAACGGAAAAACCATCTGGACCGGGAGCCTTCCCTTAAGGTATTTAAGGCAGTGGATAATTCATTAAGGGATAAATCTGCTTCAAGATCAGAAAGATTAAGATGAGAATTGGAAGGAGTTGGAAGTTTATTAAGATACGCTTGGATAAGAGAAGAGGAAGGAGGAGATTCCGAGGTATAAAGATCCTTATAAAAAAGTTTAAATAAATTGAGAATATCTTGATCTTTGTGCAAGAGATAGCCATTTGGAGAATAAATAGCGAGCGCTACTACGGAGGAGTATTGAGGACGCATTATCAGTAGTAGTTTTATTAAATGCTAATTTAGCACGTATTAATTCTGGTGAGACCGAGTCAATCGAAGAAGTATAGAATTTATGTTCTAAAAACTTAATATGTGCCAAGGCAGCTTTTCGTTGTTGAAGAAAACGTTTCTTTTTTTTTTAGACATAGGGGCCGATTCCGATCTCGGCCGGTAGCGCACCGAATCGGATTCGGCTTAACCGGATCTGATTCGGAGCCCTCTTTTCCGACCGATTCGTACGCGCGTCCGGCCGAGCGAGTACGATGCGAGCGCGAAATCGCCGACCGACTCGTTCACGGGTCCGAACCACACCGACCGACTCGCTCGGACTCGACTCGCACCGCGCGATGGAGACGTTCCCCGGCCGGGCAAGTACGATGCGCGCCTTGAGCAGTCCGACCGACCCGCACCGTCCGGCTCGAAACAGCTGTCGGAGCCGGACTTTGGGGGTCTGTGTCGGACCCCCCTGTACGCGTACCCACGCGAGTCGCACACAGGGGGACCCATGGGTCCCCCTACCTGTGCGTGTAGCGGCGCGAACCGCATCGACGCGAACCCGCTGTAGGGGGCGCCCTGTTCGCCTCGCACCCATTGAGTCAATGGGAGCCCGCGTACGCGCTTGTACGACCGGCTCCCATTGACTTCAATGGGAGTCCGACCGAATCGAGTCCGATAGCATGCGTGCGCATCGTACTCATTCGGTCGGACTGCCAGAGTCCGATTCGGTCGGAAATCTCTCCGGGTCCGGCTCGGTCGGAGAGTTTTCCGGCCCGAATCGGAATCGGCCCCATAGTCTATAATAAAGCCTCTTGCAGTAGCTTTAAAGGAATCCCATAAGATATGGGGGGAGGAATTGGGGTCACTGTTAAGGTCAAAAAATTCATTACCAAAAGTGTGAAACGAAGAAGAGAAAAGAGGGTCCAGAAGAAGAGAATTATTAAAACGCCAGCGGGAGGACCTGGGATGCGGAGGGAGCAAATCAAGATCTGTTACAATTGGGGCATGATCAGAGATGACTATAGGCTCAATAGAGGAGGATAGTAGATTTTGAGATAAAGATTGAGAGAGAAAGATATAATCTAGGCGGGATAGGGAGGTGTGAGGAGGAGAGAAGAAAGAAAAGTCAAGAGTATTGGGGTGGGAAAGTCTCCAAGAGTCTACAAGGTGTGTTTGAGAAATAGTGTTGAGAAAATGTTTGTGAGTCTTGTGAGGAACAAAGCGAACTTGAGATTGTCGTTCGAGAAATGGGTCTACAACTTGATTGCAATCGCCTCCTAATATAAAGAGATCATTCCTAAATTGAATACATTTCTGCGTAAACAGAGGCCAAAAGGAACAATCAGGATGTGGAGGTCCGTAAATATTAAAAACAGTTAAAGAGACATTATTAATTAACAACTTAGCTAACAACCATCTACCTTCTGTGTCAATTTCTTGCGATATAACTTTACAAGTCAATTTCTTGTGGCATAAAATTATAACACCATTTTTCTTATTGGTAGAAGGGGAGAATAAAACTGAACCCACCCAGCCTCTTTTTAATTTTAACGCCTCAATTTCGGTAAGGTGGGTCTCTTGTAAGAGAACCAAATCAGGATTATAAGAGGCAAGATGGGAAAGTATTCTCTGTCTTTTAATTGGGTGAACAAAACCTTTCACATTCCAGGAGATAACTCTGAATGTAAAACCATTAAAGATACATAGAGAACAAAATATGCAGTAGTAAAAGAGTGAAACAAGAAACAAATGGGAGAGAGGGAAAGAAAACAGGGGAAGGAGAAAGGGAAGCCAATTAGAAGAAAAAAGGGACAAGAAGAGACAGTACATATCCAAAAAGGACGACTGAAGAAACATACCTGAGGGGGACAAAAACAAGATAACACTGGGGCAATGACGACACACGAAAAGATGAAACGCCCGAACCCGGGAAGTCCGGACCACACCAGAACAACAAGCATTGGCATAGCCAATAGGTCTCGCCTTTGGGACCTTATAAGTGTTTAGCCAGAGATATTGACTTTACCTATGTCTTTAAGCTGTGCTGTACAGAAGTCTGGAGCATGCTGAAAAGTTATAATAAAGAAGTGTCAGAAGCATTTTTGTTACCTTATATATAACCAAGAAAGCATTATGTACAACTGAACAACCATATTAAAAAAGCCAATAGCTCAGCTGCCTAGAGAGCAATTCAGAGAGTCAGAAGGAGCGAGATAGAGAGTGATAAGATTTGAAATACAGAAATAGGTAGAGCTATTTTAAGAACTAAGTGAGAGGTAATGTGAAGAGAAATAGTTAAAAGTGAGAGAGAGAATAAGATAGGTGAATTCAGAAAAACAGTGTTAGCGAAACGTTGAGAGAGATGGATGTGGTATAGATAGTTTAATAGTGATGGTTTTATGAATGTGAGTTAGATTGAGGAGAGATAAGCAGGTTATAAATAGAGTGAGTACGTTTAAGAGAGAAACAGAGGGAGTGATGCAATATATGTAAGTTTATGAGATGCAGGCAGGTTTTGCCTAACAAACTGCCTGCATTAATTGTCACTAAAGACTTAATAACATCATTGAATGGTGATTTCTGTCATAACAGGAAGGTCCATGCAACCGCCTGAGGCTGGTTTCCTGTGGAAGCTGCTGCTTGGCTACACTAATAAATACAATCGGCTGCATAGATGACGTAGGGATCAGTGATACAAATTGGGTGTTGGTGGGTCACTTGTCAATTGTTCTTGAAAGTAAATAAATGTATAGCCTGGGTCATTAATGTCCCCCAGTCTTTGAACAGCCTCAGGAAAAGTAATTTCTAGGCTCAGTAGCAGAGGAAAGAACTCTTAGGAATGATTTTTTCATTGCAAGTTCAGGAGTAAAAACAATCCATTATTAAATAAGTACTCACTCTCTCTTCAGTCATTGCCTTAATGAAAATATGAGATGAACTGTTGAAGCTTTTACAGTGTAAAAGCAAAACACCCTAAACAAAAGCACTCTCAGCCCCCTTACAGACAAGCTGTCACACAGTGAGATTCTTACGCTCATCACACACTAGCAGTCTCATTTTACCGACTCCCACACTGACTAACAGTCACACACTACCTGACGCACTCTGCACCTCTCAAAAACCAGTTCTCAAGCAAAGACCTAAAAGGGATCGCTAGGAATGAATGCAAATTGTGTTCTGGGCTGCGACTATCGTGTGATTTAGGAAGAACTGCCAGACCAGGATTGTCTTTTCATTTACATCTGAAGCCAAACTGATTGGCGTTGCTGATGCTTTAGTTTTGAACAGCTGGTCACCGGAGAACTACGGCAAACCATTGTGATATGGTGGGACTTATTTTCTACGTCCAATAATTTGCAAAAACAAAGTAGCCACTCACAAAACTGTTCATGGCAAATGACACCTTTAAACCCACTAGACTACTAAGAATAACTACTTTCGTGTATGTTTGCATTACCATTGCGGTGACTCCTGTGCTTGCATTCCCCGGTGTCAACCCCAGCTCAACCACTACAGCTGCACACCTCGCCCCGTGTGAACTGGTGAACTGATGCAAACCACTAAAGCAAACACCAACAAAACAAAAGGCATTTTCAAGCAACGAAAGGGCACGCAGGTAACGATTGTGCTACAACATTGCTGGTTAGTAAAATACAAATAGCAGAACAAATTATGTAAAAGATAAGTTTAACTCCCGTTTTCTTCCCTCTTTAGGAATCTGCTGAGTTCAGTGCACTGGTTCGGGTTTTGAAGTCGCTTATTGAATTCAAATGCACAAGCCTGAGGCTTAGCATGCCAGCCCGTTTCGTGAAATATGGTTCATTAACAGGCTGACCTCTGCTCCCTCCATTACCATGACTCTCACGGACAAAGTCAGTCAGAAAATCACAGTTGCACATAATTATTTTATGCTGCATGACACCCCATCCTACAAAAACACACACACACACAGCGTGTTCTGTTTTTGAAACTGTGGAGGGTTAGGTACAAATACTTACTCTAAAGAGTGCTGTTGGTCACAGGAGTACCGAGTGATCATCGGCCGCAGGGAAGACGAGGAGCTGCTCCTTCCGGGGATCTGGACAAATCCAGCATGGGAAAGTGGGAGGGGTGAAAGTACAGCAGCTACACGGAAGCCACGATTTAAAGGAGCAGGCACTTCAAAAAAGTGCTCAATGAAAATGCTAATTAAAATAACATCGCGCGAACCGCGCATTTGTGAAGTATGTGCCATTAATTATATTGGAAGGGAGGACGCACACAAATATAATTAAATAAATATAAATATACAACGGAGTGTGCATAAAAGAAAAACGCAATAACTAAAACTGACGGGAGAAAACAGGCGATGGGGCAGAATGGACAGACGGGTAAAAGGCAATCGGCGGTCGCTGCAGTCAATCCCTCGCGCACACCGGCTCCTTGCGCATGCGCCGCTGCCATGTTTAGGTCAGGCAGAGATGCGCAAGACAAACAAAAAGTCCGAACAGTGCGGACTAAAACTGTAGTTGGTGGCCGCTGCTTCCGGACTACACGGAAGTCAGTTGGACATCAACAGCCACTGAAAACAAAGGTAAGAAATGCGAGAACAACACTAAGCAAATGGCAAGCAGCAGGAGAAACTACCGGCTGCTTACCAACATATAGAGATTACTTTAGGTCTCGCTGAGACAGCGCATGCAGTGCATGCGCTGCCAAGGCGAGACCTAAAAAGGAATACGGAGACGGACCAAACAAGTTAAAAAATAACAGACGAAACCTGTAGGGATATAAGAAGGAAATAAGACAAACATCATATACACTAAAAAAATTATTACACGCCTAACAAACCTAAGAAATGTAAAAAGACGAATATGAACTGCACAATTGAACCATAAATCAACAATAATGAAAAAAGTAAAGAAATAACAGTAGGTGCACAACTAATCAACCATGAGAAGGACTAGCAAAGTCCATGTTGCATACTAGAGAAAATTCAAAAATTACTTTTCTAACAAACATAAGAAATGGGAAAAAACAAATATAAACTACTTTAACAGTATTGAAAGATGGAAAGAAATGCAAATAGGTGTGCAGCTTGTCAACCATTAGAAGGACCAGCAGTGTCCATGTTGCTTGTAGTATGAGAATGAATACATTTCTTAAGTTCCGCAGGATCTTCAAAGGACAAAGTCCGGTTTTGGAAAGTCACCTTGAAAATACAAGGATGAAAGAGGCCGTAACGAGCTCCAAGAGAACGAAGAGGTGCTCGGAGGTTAAGAAACTCCTTCCTTCTGGCTGCCATAACATTGGAGACATCTTGAGATAGGAAGACCCTCTGACCAAGCCAAGAAATTTGTCGTTTGACTCTAGCTGCAGAAAGGACTGAGAGCAAGTCAGTAAATTTCAAGAAGAGAATTATGACTCCCCTAGGCCTGACCGAAGATGTAGAAAGCGGAGGACGAGGACCAAGTCTGTGAGCTCTCTGAATGTTGAGGGACGTTGAAGGAGGCATGTCTAATAGTTTCGGCAAAAAGGAAGAAAAAAAGGAGACAGGGTCGTCACCTTCTAAAGCTTCAGGCAGACCATAAATACGTAAATTATTCCTCCTGTTTTCCAAATCTTCAGTATGTTGTTGAAGCCTGCGGACCTCCTTTTCCAGAGAATAAATAAAATAAAATAAGAAAGCCTTTGAGAGTCACCTTGGACAATCGAAAGTTGCTGCTCCATTGTAGATACTCTACTCTCCATTGGAGACCACTTTTGCTCCAGGAATTGCATTTTGCTGTTTGTTTCCTCCACAAACGGACGTAAGTCACGGATTTCCTCCAACAGTATTCCAAGGAGATGGGAGGTGACGCCTTGTCGGGAGAGGGAGGATCCTGCTTCAATCGTTTAGAAGCCGAAGTTGGTGGAGAAGACTTATGAGGTGTAGACTGCGACGAGGGAGTGCAAATAGAAGCAACTCCAGCCATTTCTCCAGCAGGGGATGAAGTTGCTACTGACAAAGGAGGTGGAATTGTCGTCGTTGAGGTGCGAACTTTGGGCCTGATTCACAGAACTAACTTACGTCAAAAACGTAAACGTAAAGTTAGTACTTTTTAGGTATTCACAGAATACACTTACTCATTTTGTATTCACAGAATGAATTTACTCATTTTGTATTCACAGAAGCTAGTAGTCCTAAAGTTAGGACTACTAACTTCTGTGAATACCGAAATGAGTAAGTTCATTCTGTGAATACCAAAATGAGTAAGTGTATTCTGTGAATACCTAAAAAGTACTAATTTTACGTTTACGTTTTTGACGTAAGTTAGTTCTGTGAATCAGGCCCTTTAGGTACAAATACAAATTGTGGCTTGCGTAGTTTACCCATAAAAAGGAGCCAAACAAGTAGAACAATGAGCATTACATGAGGAAAGAGTCAAAGGTAGGAGAGATAGCAACCGTGGTGACAAGACTTCCTCAAGAGAAGTAAGATATGATATCCAGTGAAAATGACTTAAATTTCATGAATAAGGCAGCCAGCAGTAGACATATAATGAGAAAAAGTTACATGATATGAAATAGTAACATCCAAATAGGAGAGTCTTGAGAGGCTAATTATGCATAAGAAGGCACCTGGTAACTGGAAGAAAATTCGAAGCTCCTCTGAATTAAAAATTCCATAGAGAATGCGCCAGGAGAAAAGACTCAGTCAGAGTGATGACAGAGGAGACTGGATGTAGATGCAGCCATGCAGAAGCATCGTAGAAATATAAATTCTTTCAAAGTGCAGAGGTGTAGGAAGCAGCCGTATAAAAGCTTCACCGCACGCATTGTATGCAGACAGCTGATGAGGCAGTGCAGACAAAATGGCGGGCGCTCTGAGGCGAGCGAAACGACGCGAAAATTGAAGAGAAGCGGGACGCGCTTCGAGGTTACAGGCAGCTCACCATGGTCCCGAGGTGTTCCACCGTCAGGAAAGCTGATGTCCGATGAAAAAGGATGCGAATACACGCATCAGCAGCACGAAGTCCGTCCCGGTGCGGCGGAGCTTCACATTCAGGCAGCCATCTTAGATGGCGCCGAAACCACGCCCCCTTGTGAAAATTCTAAGTGTGTTTTGTGATGAACTTGTTATGGGTGCTCCCGCTCCATCCCTGGTTACTGTTGTCGGGCTTTACAGGTGTGCTGTGAAGGCTGATACGTTAATGAAAAGCTAAGAATATATTACGAACAATCCTTCAAAGTCATATTTTGACTGTATTCATATATTGAATGTATATTTCTTGTGGCCCGGGGGTCAATGCAGCAAATGCGATTAATGGAGACCGATTCATGGCTGAAACTTCTTCATGGCTACCCACATTGTCACTGGTTAAACCTGCCATCTTGTGTAAGTTGCATGTTGTGAAAGTTCTTTGTGGTCTTCTATTATTTAGGTGTTGGTTGTCATTCGCATCTTCTTAGTATCCATGACTCTTCTCCTTTCTACTCCCAGTCCAATTATCTCCTCACATTTCTTTATTGATAAATGGAAGCGGATTTCTATGAACGAGCGCAAGTAGGATAGTCATGTTATCCACCTATGCTGGAGTGAATGTAAACAACAGTCACTTCCTGTCTGTTTCTACTGCTGTCTCTGAGTTGCATAAGAGGTTGATGGTAAAGGTGCAGATAATGTTTTATCTCTTGCCCTTACTTCGCACGTGCATAATAAAGCTCCCCGAAGTGAGGGTACTTTTGTATTTGTAGAACGTGTGTTTTTTGCATAAAGGCGCCATTTTCATTCTTGCTTCCGGTAAATGCCGTGTTTCTTGCATTCTACGATTAAACGTTGTGCATCTAAAAACTTGCGTTGCAAATGTTCTGTCACATTGTTGCACTTTTGGTAAAATCTCACACCACTATTTTCCAAACTTGAGTGGTCGATCTGATATCAACTACTTTCAGCTGCAAGTTATTTGTGCTTCCTGTCTCTTTTATTCAGGTGCATATGATACGCCGCACACGTGTGAAATGGCTGCCAGGGATACGCATAATAATGATGAACGAATTCTTTTTTTTGAGGCTTATGAATCTCCAGGATCACATGGCTTTCCAAGAAAGACTATTAAATTCATTTTCCCTTCAACCTCTCAGCCTTGCTTGTAAACATCCATTAATAGAGAAAATGAAACGTTCTGTGCTCACAGCCTTTTTCAAAAAGGTTTAATATCGTTCTGATATGATGCGTTTCTTAGCTTTTGAGTAAATCCCTTCACTGAAAACCCTTTATTCTTGTCGCCAAAATCTTTTACAGCAATATTTAGGTTAACATTTTATAACCAAATGTTCCTTGGCACAGAAGACAAAACTGTTATTAACATGGCGGCCGCAATTTAGATTGAAAAGGATAACAGTTTCTTCTTTATCTGCGGGGTTTGTCGTCCCCCCACAGCTCACCGACTCCTGGCACAGGCACGTGTAACTCCAACTCTTCAGTTCGCCTCACCCCCAACTCCCTACGGCCAATGGTAGCTGCCAATACATTCATCATCTCCCAGAACAAGTCATGCCTTCAGCGGCGCTGTACGTAGAGACGTGCCTGTCAAGCGCGTGGCAGCTTCATGGTAACACGCGGAAATATGACATCGCTGTGATTCAGCGAAAAATAATTAAACTTATCACCCCGGTGTGATGAATTTTAATTCTTCAATGAGGTTCCTTCCATTAATATATACCAACTACAATCATGTGGCTCAAAGAAATCCCTACGACTGTGCTGCAATTCCAAAGCACTCACAGGTCACTTAAAGAAAATCAGCCGATAATGTGTCAAGACGCATATTTTCTGCAGTAAGTGCTGCTGTGATGTCTAGGCACACATGGATCAATGATATTCAAAACATGGCCACCTTACAGACACTATGCTCCCCACTTACCTTTGCAGATTGCTGCAGTGTTGAGGTCCTGGTAGCAGTGCTTAATTTAAACCGGTGGTTTCTGGTGCTCAGCACAGGCACTTAATCATCAACACCGGCACTTTTCATGAGCACCAGTTAAGGACACATTCATTTATGGTAGGCACTGGGAGATTAAGTATATTGCCCAGAATCACAGGATGTTGAGCCGACGCCGAGACTCGAACCTGGTTCCTCAGCTTCAAAGTCAGCAGCTCTGGCCATTACGTCACATCCTCTCAACACTTTCATGGCTAATAGTTGGTTCTGTTTTAGGTGGCACTAACAGGAGAGGAGAGCCCCGGCACTTATTTTTTTTGGTCTAATTAACCACTTCCTGGGAGATGCTGCATTGCCAACCGTGACTGCATTTAGGTGGCTGGTGCTTTGGGGTCTCAATGGTCAGGTATCTTGGTGTTCAGCGGCGTGGCTTCCTCCTTCCACTTGGTGGGCGGGGTTCACAGGTAGGACCCACTTTCTGTGATGACAGGAGGAGTAGGAGAGCTTGGGCAGAACCCTTGGGCACTGAGCACGAGCACTATGTTCAGAGCAGTCTCTTCCTTCTTGGCCAACATGGAGGCTGGATTCACGATATCACTTCACGCTCATGGTCTCGTCCAAG
Source organism: Calotriton arnoldi (assembly GCA_963921515.1). Lineage (NCBI taxonomy): Eukaryota > Metazoa > Chordata > Amphibia > Caudata > Salamandridae > Calotriton > Calotriton arnoldi. The sequence goes on from CAWUFW010003820.1 coordinate 1,419,780, forward strand.
ATCGCAGATGGATTACTCAAAGCCTATTGTGAATTCCCAAGGCAAGATGGCATCTGCATTTCCTATTTTGTGTTTCTTATTCCTGAAACCTTCATCTCAGGTGCATACCCTCTATACATAAACCAAAGAATACAATACAATAAAATGTATAAAGCACACAGCTCCTGGCGCTAGCAGCAGAAAAACTAGAAAGACCAATACCTATGAGAATCAGAGAGCATAGAGCCCAGCAGCAAAGAGGAAAGTCTTCAGCTGTTTATGAAAAATTGATTCAGAGGGGAGCGAGCCTAGCTCAGTAGGACGGGAGTTCTATAGTTTAGTAGTCAAAAATTCAAAAGAACCTCCCCTTTTTGCCCAGTGCACAAGCACAAGCATTTTGTAACTGCATCAGAGCATTGGAACCGAAGGCTCTGCCCTGAAAGTACACATTCCTTCTCCTCAGATACATAGGGCCGTTCAAGTGAAAAGCTCTGTATGCATAAATTAATGCTTTAAATTTGTTGCGGCAACTGATGGGCAGCTAGTGCAGCTTGCATAGGGCGGCACCTTCAGTATGAGACATGTTGCTGCATTTTTGATGATATGCAGATGATGCAGCAGGTAAAATGGCTAGCCTAGGTAAGACAGTTCGCATAATCCAGTTTGAATGTCACCAAAGCATTTACAATGGTCTTCTGATTGGTTTTTCGGTCCTAGACTAAGCATTTTCCTCAGTGATTTCAGAGTGAAGAAGCAAAAGGCAGATATAGCCTTAACCTGTGGTTCGAAGGACAGATTAAAATCAAATTTAAAACCAGGTTTCTAACCCACAAAGAGGGTGGGGTTAAAGCTCTGAATGCCACCAGTTAAGAGAATCTGGGTGGATGCTAGTGCCCAAAAAACAGAATTTCAGTTTTTTCAGATTTCAGTTTAAGGCAATCATCATTCATCCAACCACAGGCTGCCTTTAAACAATGCTTGAAGGCATGCTGAGCCTCCACCGCATTATTCTGGAAGGTCAGCAACAGATCAGTATTCTCAGCATAAGAAATTACGTGTATACCCCAAGCTTCCACCAGGCTAGCAAGAGGCGTCAGATAGACATTAAAAAAGGTTGGACTCAAGGCCGAACCCTGGGGCACCCCACAGTCAAATGGTTTGAAGGTTGATGTAAAAGGGGCAAGGCAAACTACCTGTGACCTGCCTTCCTTGTAGGATTTAAGCCAAGCCCATGCCTGGCCTTGGACTCTGACATTCCACTACTTGTTAAGAGAGATTGAATGTGATACAGTGTCGAACGCTGAAGAAAGATCCCATGGTATCTTGCGTTACAATGCAGTCGTAGTATTGTTTTCCTGAATCATCCTCCCTTTGCATAATATTTTTGTCCATTAATTCTTTCCTTCAGTCAGTCTTCAGGATTGTGTCTGTTTAGATTCTCCAACCTTTCCAATGTCTCGATTCCTGGTCCCTCTCAGCTCTTGTAGGTTGTTTAGTGACCGACATCCTCAACAACTTCTACTTCCCTTGTCATTGACCTGGAGGTTTTTAACCCTTGTGTTCTTTTCCTCCTTGCGATCATTTCACCTGTCTTCTCACGCTTTATATTATTGAGTAACAGGCAAATGAGCTTCAGAAGGGAGTCTCTTTCCTTGAGAAGGCATAGTAAAGTTCTACAGAGTGTCCATTAAGTCCAGCCTTTAACTGTGACCTACAGCAATTCATAATAGTCACTGCTAGCTATGTGTAAGGACTGTTTTCTAAATTTTCCAAATTGTGATATTGTACGTAGGAGTGCATTCTTTTTGGTTGCTAAGTTTTGTCAAGTTCCTGATTTTCACCCTTTGCAAATGATACATATGTACCCATTTTACCATTGCCTGTGCATATTTTTTTTCTGCACAAGATAATTTCCACACTAACAGAACCACACCTACTTAACTACAACCCGCAGTGCGATTCATGCTGCCTACTTATTTGCCGCAATTAAATAAAAAACCGCAGAATACAGATTAGGAGCCCTTTTTGTGAGATTCCAAATTGTGACTAGTAATGCAGATTTTTCTATGTATGGTAGGGAATAAAAGCCCTGCTTTTATGAGACATGGAAGTGAATATTGTGCATTCTCGTATCTTGTTTTTGTTTTCACAGCAGCCACATCAACAACAAAAGAATACTACATTTCCATAGTTACTATGGTTGTACACTGATTGTAGTAACCAATCAAATCTACCCATAAGTCATAATAGGCCGTTCCGGCACATTTACAGCCTCTTTTTTGATGCTAAAGCAAAATAAAGTCCATGTAGAATATAGAACACTACTAATAATAAAAGAAAGCCCAACAGAAAGAAAACATCTTTGTCTGTACTAGATGATTCTCCAATGCCTTTTATCAAATCATATGTCTGAGAAAACACTCATTCATCTCTTATGGATTCCTTATGATGCGCTTGGGTTCTGGAAACAGGCACTAGAAGAAACAAAATAAGAGATTCACTAATACACTCATAAAATTTGGGGATGGGAGGAATTAAACATTCTGAAAGTTGTATCCCTGGGCAGCCAGCTGATCTGTGAATGTCTCCAACATTGCCCCAGCCCAAAAGGCTTTAGACGCCATTGTATTCCTGACTGATTGAGCTTCAATCCCTTAGCAGATCCCTGCTAAGGCTATCACCCATTTAGCTCATCTAGCTAACGTGGTGGCAGAAACTGGAGCATAAAGGTTAATTAAGATATCATAAGTTGAGGAGAAGGTGTTCTTAGATTTGCTGTCAAATCTATGACATCAGACATTCTCTTCAAAGAATCAAGACATTTTAAGATAAAGGGAACCATTATATGGCCATATATGGAATAACAGAAGTACTAGATTTACATCCCATAAAAAGGAATATCTTGGTTAGGATACTTAGAATATCAAATACCTTTTTAACAATTTCCTCACTAAAGAGCGTCCTCCAGTAGATTTATTATCAATGTGTGCATGTTCTGTTGATTTGCAGACCTACGGCCATTAATGGTTCAAAATGCTTTACTCTGAGATGCCAGAGGAGCTAAGAAATTAAAAACTGCAGTGAGATGCGCAGAGACAGAAGCAAGATATCTTTCCACCACCAACTAGACCGACTTCCCCAAGCTTACTTGTAAGTTTTGGTAGTTCCTTTGGTCTATGGCAACTGAATGAGTTCTGAGGTCAGCTCTGAAATCCCAGGAGAGATCATCTAGCCTTGAAATTTTCCAAGCCATAAACTGGAGATTACTGACAGAATCAGCAGGTGGCGACCCCCCAATGGTTCATCAACCGGTGCTGATGGCAGGGAAGAAGCATAGAATAGTTCCAGGAGAGAAGGAACCAAGACTGAGCTTTCCAGAAGGGAAAAACAAGAATGGAACCATAACTGTGCTCTCCATAAGGGATTAACAAGAACCACTTTCGCTTTGAGTCTTCTTATTTGTACTACGCAGCTGGATATTGTAGCAAAAGGAGGAACAGTTTAAAGATGATTTATAGGCCAATCTTGAAGACCAGTGCCTCGTGCTATCACCTGTAGATCAGGGGCTAGATGTACAAAGCATATATGCTGTCACAAACAGCCCGATTCACAGAACTGGGCCTTTTGCAACCGAAAAATGCAACTCAGTATGTATTAATCCCAAATTGTGATTCGGTAACATGTTACTGAATCGCAATTTGGCATTGCAAATTCATACCGATTAGGTATTTGGAAGGGCGTGTTTAGGGCGCCCCCTCCAAATACCGAATCAGAATGGGATGTATGAATGTTTCGCAACCAAAATGTGGTTGCAAAACATTTGCCCTCTACCACCAACTCAAAGTTGGTGGTAATCCAATTGCAAATGAATTTTAAGAGCAGGCAGTGGTCCGACATTACATTTTTTTCTTTTTGAACACATCCAATTTTCCTTTAAGGAAAACAGGCTCTTTTAAAAAAATGCTTCATTAAAAAGCAATCATAGACATGGTAGTCTGCTGACCCCGGCAAGCCACCATCGCTGTCATGGCTGCGATACCTAATGGCTTGCAAATTGCGACCTACCTCATTGATATTCAAGAGGTAAGTCGATTTGCGACCCACTAGGAATTGCTAAGTGAAGCGCAATGAATTTCATACATTAGGAATAGCTATTACCTAATTGCGATTCACAGAAAATCGCAATTAGGTAATCGCTATTCCTAGTATTGATACATCTAGCCCCTGGTCTCCAGCTGTTGAACTGATCTAGCTGAATATTTATGTGAGAAGCAAACATTCTATTGATAAAGGATCCCACCAGCAGTTACAGTCTAGAAAGGTTCACAGATGTAAATCTCAGTCAGAGGAACCCCTCAGGTTCATGGAGAACCAATCCAGTATTGAATTGTGTACACCTGAGTATGTACTTTGGCCTCAGACTATCTTAGAATTTAGACGAAACTGCAAAAATGAATGTGCTATTACTACCAAAGGCTTGGATTCCAAGCTGTCTAAGTGATTTACATATTTGTGGTAAGATTGTCTCTTGATAATTGCACCGCACAACTTGCCCAGTGCTTTGAGAAACTGCAAAGGAGCCTGAAAGAAGCTCTAAACAATTGATGCACAATGATAACTGTTTCATTGACCATGCTCAGCTAGTTTAAAAGAGGTCACACCGAGTCCTCTTTCCCCTATTCACTGGCGACCAAGTCTAAGACACCTGGAGATATAGGGAAAATTGTGTTACCATTCCAAGATTTTAGGTGGTCAAGCCACCTGAAATTACCTCCTTGGTGTCAGGCTCTAAAGGAATCAGATCTGTGTAAGATAGATCTCTTCTCAGATGTTTTATTTTCAACCATTGCAACTACTGCAAAGCCCAATAATGCAGTGGACCTCGAAAGAGTGCTTCAATTGATAAGGCAAACAAGCCCATTCATTACCCTAGCTAACCTGCAAAGGATTATAAGTGAAAGAGACTGAACCTGTAATAATTTATTTTTGATCAACCATATCTTTGTCTATGGGAGTTGTAATCTTTCTCTTTTGGAATCCATTAGAGACCAGAAAATTTCCAGTTGTTGGAACATTTCCCATGTTATGACAAACATTAAATCTAGCATAAGGAGAGTGTCCGAGTGCAGTTGTGCCTCCAAGGCTACGCGATCATGACCAAGAAAAATCATAATGTGAAAATAAACCATCATATGAGATCTCCATGAACGAAGTACTGTCACTACTGATTTGAGAAGTCTGGTGAAGCACAAAGGAGTAGCAGACCGGCAAAACGAAGAAAAGTGAATCTGAATGGCTGACGATGCTAATGAAGCTAAAGGAATCTCCTGTGATCATGATCTACTGTAACCAAAAGATTAACATCTTTCAGATCCTATATCGCCGTCCAAGCCCCTTGAAAGAGGATATACCTGAGATAAATAATCATTTACATTGTGAAGTGATAATAAAATGATTGAAATCTTTCTAGATTTATCACTGGATGATATTTTTTGTTTTTCTTCCTGCCTGAAAGTATGTTGCTCAAAAATCCTTCCAGATACTGAAAATGTGGTTCTATGGCACCCTTTTGTAGAAATTTGGCAACTTCATTTGAGATGAGATTCGCTCTTCCACCAAAAAGTGGAATAGATGCCGAAGAGAACTCTGAAAGTGGGTAGACTAGAACTCTAACTGCAATCCCTATACAGTCTGAAGGATCCAAAGATCTGATGTTTTCCTCAATTTGTGAAGTAACGCTTCAATTCTGTTTGCTGATTATAAGAGGATAAGACTGACAAATGTTCAACTTAGTCGCCATCTCCTTTTCGTTGTCATCTGTTGAAAGGGAACCAACCTGGTGCAAAGAGAACTGGCCCAAGTGCTAGAAGCTGCTTTTGAAGGTGTCTCGGCCAGCAGAATGTTTCTGGACTCTACAGGCCCTGGCAAGAACACATTTGCCAAAGACACAAGGCCACAAAAAATGCACTTTTTAGAAAGAGGTGAAGGTTTTCATCTTTCTTAAACGTCTTTTCCCCAAAGAAAAGTCACTGAACTTCCTAGTCAGTCTCAGAACTCACAGGATCACCCAGTTTTGGGTCAATCTTAATCAATAAGCTTTTTCTTATATCCAAAGATATGGCCATGTGAGCATTTCCGATTAAGCGAAAGGGTCTTTGTGCCCAATTAAAAAGGGCATCAGCATCAACTGTAGTCCTCGACTTCATGGCTTTGGCATTTGTCTGCGACTGAAACATGTAGGCGACATAACTTTTGGATGTAGAAACCATTGTGTTCATCCAGACTTGATTTTTAATGTGACATGAGCACCATTACATAAAGAGAAATTCCAGGTTCACCCATAGTCATTTTTAACTGGAACCCTGCACTTGTCCAGAAGAACATCCTATTATGAGCTTCCAGATTTCTAGTTGAGCCCATCCAGGTGGTACTCACCTACCAGAATGAGAGGAGGCACCTATGATGAAGCATGCCATCCTCTGACAGATGAGGTGTCTCCTCTGATATCTAAAGATACTCCTGTAGGATGTTATGTTAGGCCTTAAATAGAGGACTGACTGAATTTACGGCCATCGCATTCTTGTGTTGTGAATCACTTGTGATTGGGAGAACGTGCAAAGGCAAACCATTTCTCTCATTCTTTCTTGGTGTGAAAGAAATTTGTATGAATCCCAATTTGTTCCAGCACTTATATTTAGCATTCATCAATGGTAAGGCATCACTGTTAAAGAATATTTATATATTTAAGGTTGCTGCTAGTGTTTGTGTGACTTACATTCTGTGCCGCAGCGGACAGAGATTAAAGAATCCCTCTGGGTCGTTTGTTAAATCAGTCATCACCGCTCACCTATACACACAATAGGTGTAATGTTTTCTCTTTATCTCTGTTAGAGAGGCAACGATCAACCTAGGACTCCTATTTACACGGCCATCAAGTGTAACATCCACTCTGAACATGCAGCATTGCAGCAGTGGGACAGCAAGCCACGGAAGCAAAGTAAAAGCAGGGAGCTGTGGCACATGAAAGTGATCCATTAAACAAGCTTCAAGAAATCAAGGCAACAGAGGGAAACTGTTAATTGTCTTCTCTGAAAAAAAAAAAGACTTTCATATAGATGGCTTGTTTCCCACTATTGACGTTGAAAGCAGTACTGGGGAACGTGAAACAATTGTTTCTATAGGTTCTCCGTTTTTTCAGATTTCTAAGAAGCGAGAGGTGCCTTTCAGCAGAACAAAATCACTAACAGTTAACAGCAAATGTTTCCAAGCTCATCGTGTCTCTGACAAGTAATTAGGTGACCCCATTTAATCAGGATAAAGTGGTACTTAGCCACTCTTACAGAAATTAGCCTTTGATTCAGGCTCTGACAGTGTGATTCATGCAACGGTGCTCGCTGGAGTCCGACCAGCATAGAGAGCTCGGCTTTCCATCAGCAATTTGTGTTGTTTTCTGTTCAAGCCAGACAACCAGCGCCCTGTTGTGTGTAACAGCTGTGTTCCCTCCTGGCGGGTTCTGATCAGTGCCTCGAGGCAATGGACTCGACTCAATCCAAATGTATGTATAGCAGCAGGTCTGTCAAGCCACCAACAGCTTCCAAAGGCTTCAGCTCTAATGTACATTGATCAGGAAACAGGAAAAGTTGCACACATGTTCGCCGTGTCTGGAGTTGTCATACATCTGCTGGAGGGAGAATCCTGCAATAGCGATATTGTTGACGCAAGGATCTGGCCGAAGAATCATGAACGTCAATTCTTTAAAAGGCCTGGGGTAGCGGAAGTGACATCACACGCCATTTGACCTTTACGCTCACTCACGCACACATGCTTACACATACATACAACAATCACATATACACACACTCTCTCTCTCACACATAAACACCCTCTCACCTGCACACATGCTCGCAATATACATTTAAAGCATTTGTTACTTACCCCAGCTGCCAGGGATGGTCATATTCCAGCGAATGGTACACAATTTTTAGTACCCGAATAGGGAATACTATTCACTAATAAGGTAATAAATAAAATGAGAAAAAAACAAGGAGATTGGAGCCCCAACCAATGTCCCTAAGGAAAGCTGCCCCTTTGTTCCTGGCACTGATTTTGCCACCTCTGAAGCCAGGGGTCTCAAATGCAGTGCCAGGGGTCGCAAGGGGCAAGTTAGGGGTCGCAGCAGCGACCCCTAAATGACGTACATGCGAAGAGGGCCCCGGCTGGTGTTCTCGGGTTGATGGTAGCTTTAATTTTCCTTGGCCTGATTGTAGATTTAACTAATTATTGATTTACCAATAGAAAATTAATCTTTGCTTATGCTTTAATTGGAACACCTCTTCTGGGAAGGTACCAGGTAACGCCTACTGAGCACCAGTGCAATTTTAATGATCACTCTTAAACCAGTTGTATATTATCGCACCCTAAGTATCAATTTACCCTAATACTGATTTCTGAAATGTCGGGCTTTGATACTATGGTCTTGCTGTACACGTGCACAGCAATATTTCGAGAAGTGAGAATGTGGTGGAACGCCTCCCAAACGTACAAACGTATGACATGTCAGAAGGGTGTGGCACTGTGCTCACCTACCCCTAATTAACACGGGGCTGGTGGCAATGAAGAGGGGAGAAGACTGAAAAACGCCAAGAAATAGAGGCACAACAAAAAGGAGTGTAAAAGAGTACCTGGGAAAAGAAAATTGTGATTAAAAGAATGGTGGGGTGGGGAAAAGAACAAGGGATAGAAAGGGCACATGGGAAATGACAGATGACTGAACTTTGCGGAGAAGGATGAGAAAGGGGTAGGATGGTGGGTAGAGAACATGAAGCAAAAAAGAGGAAGCAAAGATGGAAGGCAGGAAGCACAGAGGGATGAAACCGATGTGCATGGAAGTATCGTATTGTGCTTGTTGTCTGCCATCATGACGTGAGTAGTGAGATTAATTCAAAGACTGTTCTTCTGGCTGTCCTGTGGCTACCTCTCTCAGTGCTAAATACAAAAGTACCTCCGATGATGTCACTTCATGTGATGTCACGCGTGTGAAAGGTCATACCTTACGGCTCCACCCTCCAGATCAAATTTGAAAGCTTGCCCCTAAGCTATCGTATAACTTCATTATGACTTGGGAGTAAGGCCCTTATCAAGGTGTATAGGCTACGTGTAGCAGATATACTCGATGTTGTAGTAATGGCGAACAGTAGCATATTCAAAGCCTTTCACTTCCATCCGCTGTTGATCTTGATTCAGTGCTGAGTGGCCAGAGGTTGGCTCAGATGAGTTCCCTGAGCTAGGACTGGAATTTAGACACGTTTTATAATGATTTAAAGGTGCTGCCCGGTGGGGGGGAGGGGGGGGGTGGAGCCAATCACCTCCCCTTGGACAGGAATGACTTCACTGGAGCATAGCAGCCTTGCGCCATGATGGCATGTTGAGTGAGTTTGGGGCTGGTGTGGGAAATAGCATCTAAAAGCACTTTGGGAAGGCGAGGTGAGGTCACGGGAGGGGGAGGGGGCGGCGCGCGCAGCCGGGCGCAGGCTGATGAAGAGGAGGGCCTTGCAGGGGCGGTGCGTCCATTGGGGCGTTGCCCCACCTGCCAACTCCGTAATGGACGCACCGCCGCTGTATAGGTTCAGGTTGTATTCATATCACATCATGATACGCAGCGAAAAGGGACGGCGTTGAAGGGGGTGGCCTGGGGGCGGGGCTGCGGCAGCTTGAGTGACAGTGAGTCCACTGAGCGCTGCTGCTGCAGTACTAGTGAAGTGTGCGCATGTCCATTTTTGGGCTGGTCAGTTTTATGATCAGCCCGAACATGCGCACACTAGCTTGAAGGCTTCTCCGCAGACCGGCTGCTGGTGAGGGAGGGAGCTGGGAGGGACCCGAGGGAACAGCAGCCCGGCTGGGTCTCATATCCATGGGCGAGGAGTTACCATGCCCCCTAGCCAATCCTGGCACATTGTTGCTGTCTATTTGTGCCAGGATTGGCCGCTAAGACACCGCGCAGCAGTCCGTCACGTGACGTCACCGCGCTGCACACGACGACGACACGGACACACACACCGCCAATCCGCCATCAACACTGTGCTGAATAATGTAAGTGCGGGGGCGACATTGTGGGCGACTCGCCTTTCCCTGGCTGTTGAAAGTTCATCTCCTTTCTGTTACCACCCTGTTTGAACAAAGGTGTGTTTAAAATGCTCTATAGTTACTGCACATCAAACGGCGAGGCGGTATAGCTGAGATTAGTCAGTGTGCTAGGAAGTGACACACATTTTTCCTGCCGGTTTATCGTCCTGCCTCTTAAGTTTGCTGGCTGAATGTTAATTTTGTGACGAATACTGGCGACAACAGGTCTTCAGGTTGTAATCAGTCGTGTTGGTTTCCTGAGACTTTGGCTTTTCTGACGAATCTTACAAGAAATGGAGGCCCTGAGATGCTGGGTTTTAGATCCCGGCCACGTGGAGCACTGCGTGCTGGGTTGAAGCCCAGCAAGCAACACTGCCTGCCTTGTGTAAAGATATTTTCAGCAAACCTTACAGTGAAGTGGTTGTTAAAAACGTGCGTAACGTCACCCAAAGAGGTTCGCTGTGTTGCTTGTTCGCCTAGACCAGTTTTTCCACCGAAAGTCCACATAATATACATCATCGTGGAGTTAACCACTGACTGACAGCCTGCAGTGTGTGCAGTACCGCACCGAGTCTCCCATTGTTTGTTTACAGCATGCGCTTTGGGGTCTCTATGCTGTCACGTCATCCGCTGTGTGTGGTCTGAATTTCGCAGTGCCTGCAGCATGTGCTATGTGGTCTGGGCTCTAAATCCGTTTTTAGAGCCTTTGCGATGTGCTGCCGTGGTCTCACATGATCTGCATTGTAATTGAATTTATATAGCGCTTACTACCCCATGCGAGGCCTCGAAGCGCTTTTCGGCGAGTAGCACGCTACTGCGGAACGCAAAGAGGATTAATGGTGAATTATGGTGAATTAGTATAGGGAGATAAGAAATTAATTTGAGCGGTGCACATGTGATGTGGGGTGTGTGTGTGTTTTTCTGGGCTAGGCTTTAAACTGTCTGCCTCATAGCACTGAAGGAGATCATTGAAGCGGCTCAGGCTGGGATGCCTCATATGGAGAGTGAATTGAGCGCAGTTGCTTGCACTTGATTCTTTTAGGTATTGAGATTTTGATTACAAATAACTTTAGAAGAACTTCACAGAGGAGCGGAGGTGTGCAGGAAGTATTTTTCAATACTTTAGGATTGGACAATTCTGGAAAAGAGGGTGAGTGTTATGAGTGTTGTGTCCTCTTTTGTCTTTCCTGGTGAGTTAGGGTCATGTCACGGTTGTGTGTGTAGAGAAGGCACGTGAATTTGGCGGGAAGCTGATTTCATATCATTTTCATTTTTTAAATTTATGTTCTATACTATGTCTGAAGACTCTGGAACATCTCTGCATAGTAGGTTCAACTCACGAGACCACTGACACAAATCTATTAAATCTCCCACCAAAGACTCACCAAAGACTCCGGATAGTTACCCGTGATTGCTGGTCACTTGATTTAACCAGGGAAACCGAGACACAGGGAGGTGAACATTTGAACATGGATGGCAGACACAGAGACTTCGAACCATGGGACAGACACACACTGAAACCAGGATGGGAAAGGGACACGGACACTGAGACACCGACAGTGCAACATATAGAAATTGACACTGTGACAGGGAGACAGGCAAGAACAATGGGAGTGGGAAGTGTGGTAACTTAGGGAGACCCCAAAACTGAGGCCTACACTGAAACATGGAAAGGAAAACAGGCAGAGACAGTCGAGGTGTGAGACCCAGACACTTAGACAAAGAGACACCAACATTGGGGCAGGCAGACACTGCATTTCGGACAGAGAAATAGATTCGAACACTGGGACATAAAAGTAACCTTCATTTACTTGTTGTCGTACTTTCATGAAAGACCTAACGTCCAGGTGTGTTTTTTTGTTCTATTTGGCCTCCAAAGCCCATAGTATTTTCTGTATTGGCTTAATATCTCCCTCGGTTTTGTGCAATATAAGTTACTTCCTCGCGTAATAGTTTTATTTTGACTGGAGAGTATTTTGCGACCGACAAAGGTGTGATACACACTCTACTACAATGCACCATTAAAATAGCAGAAATTATGTTGATGCAGGAACACTGCCTCTTGTGCATTTTAGGGAACGTGGCATTGTGATTAATGGTGAATACGCTACATTACGTGTTCACCAAGATATGGGAAACTGGTGAAACATTTCTCATGTGTAGGTGATTCAAACATTGTGTGTAACTAGACATCACGAGCGCCACCTTGTGGCTTTTCTTGCGTAGTTAAAAATGTTTGCAGTGTTCTCTTCCCGTCATCCATGTTGCAAACGCTCATCCACGCTGATTTTCTAAAGATTGGGATTGTAACACAATGTTGGAGTTTTTAATTTGTGTACCAGTTTTCAGTGGAATTCAGAAAATCGGAATTGTGTGTCCGACGCCTAATTACCCGCAGTCCCAGAGCTGATAATTCGCGCTCATAAAATAGCACAAACGCACATTTATTTTCCTCTCTTTTTCAACATGGAAAATATCTTTTCATGAGGATAAATCCCTGACGCTTTCCCCCCACAAGATATGGTTTAGCTCCTTTATCATCCAAATTGTGCCACTTACGCCTCTGTTTACTTGTGTAGTTATGGCGGGGAATGCATTGCAAATGTTTGTGCATAACCCCAATGTTGCTGTTTTGTCAGTGCTGCTCGCCACACTTGCCGTGGGCACTTCTGTGGGAGCCCCGCTGCCCGGGAAGATGAAAGAACAGGGAGCTGTGCCTTTAAAAATGCGGCTTGTAGCACCTGTCAGAGGCTTTCAGGGCCTGGCTAAGAAAAATGAACGTGAAAAAGCTCCTCCATTAACATAAAGCCATTTAGTTGATCAATGGTCCCCAGCAGTAAACAAGGATGGTTAATCCATAGAGCAGCTGAATGGGTCTGCAGCCCGCTGCCTGGGCGTGAGGGCTGCCGTGACAATAGGGAAGAACAATGTTTGTGATTGACCCGGCGCAGAGCACTGCCTGGAAAATTAAAACTGCTGAAGAGAGGGAAAGCAAAGCGAGACGGCGAGAGGGGGAGAGCTAGAGGTAAAGAAGAAGGCGAGGACACGACAGAAGGGGAGAGCAAAAAGGAGATGAGAGGGACAAGGGAAGAAGTGGGGTTGGGATAAGATGGAGGAGGGAAGGGGTGACAGATAAACTGGAGGGAGAACATGTGTAAATAAAGGAGGTAGGGAGGAAGAAATGCACAAGGAAGTAAGCAAAGAATTGGTCTATGGTGGGAAAGAAGGGTGAAGGAAAGAAAAAGGTAAAGAGAAATAGATGGAGGAAGGGGGTGTAAATGAGAAAGTTGTGAAAGAAAAGGAACAGAAAGAGAAGGGAAGAGGGAAAAAAAACAAAGAAGGGGTAAATAGAAGTAAGGGAAAGAGAGGCTAGTAAAGATGGGATGAATGAAGTGAAAGAAAGGGTAGTGAGAAAGAGATGGGACAGGTGTGATGGCAAGAAAGGAGGGAAGAAAGAAAAAGAGCAAGAAAGAACGCAAGACAGAAAAAGAAATCATCTGAATGAGAGCAACAGAGAAAGTAAACGAAGCACATATGTAAATAAAGAGAAAGTAAAGTCGGAAACAAATAAAGAAAAGTAGCATAGAAAGAGGATGCCAGGAGAGAAAAAGTAAAGGAACTGAGCTCTAGGTGATGAAATAGACAAATGGAAGTGAGGGAAAAAAGCACAGATAGAGACAGTGTAGAGGACAAAGGGAGAGGGAAGAAAGAGAGTCAACAATAGGCTTAGGAAAAACCAACCATTCTGAGAGCACCTACAGTCAAGATCCTTCACCTTGTACATCAGTTAGTAGGCCTTAAGTCTAGCTACAACTGTTAACATATCACTACATCTTTGGGAACACATAGTCTCAGGTGAAGGATCTTGACTGTAGGTGCTCTCAGAAAGGTTGGTTTTTCCTAAGCCTATTGTTGACTGAACATTACGTGCTCTTGGCCATAGTACTTAGTGTGTACATCTTATCTTAAGCAACATTTCAGCACTCCTTGTTTTGGAATACCTTCTACTCCATTTAAAGGTATTTTCTGTATTCCTGGTATGAATGGCTCCAAACTAAATGGCTAAGAATGAGTTCTGGTGTTGGAATATGCAGAAGGGTTCAGGTTTGTGCAGTAGACTGTGATGAGTTTTCAACTTCCAGAGAAAATATAGAGAGGACATGAGATGAGAGAACTCTCTTAAGGGCATACTTTTTAAGGAGGCCCTCTGCTTTTGATTGCAGTGGCTCAGTTTATTTGGTGATTCACAATTCCAATCATGGGTAAAACATGGCTTGTTGAACATAGATGAGATGTACTTGCAAATTGTTTGATTGCGTATTGCATTTCAGGTTTTCAATTTGACCAATCTTTTGACTTCTTACCAACGAAATATGAGTGTCTTCCTGGTCGAGGACCACACTGCTTTTCTCTTATCTGTCTTGTATCAAGACCCTGCTGGACTATGGGGTGAAAGAAAGCTTGAATAAGCAGCTACCTATGTTATATGACATCTCTTTATTAATGTAATAACTGCACTTTCACAATTGCTTTATTAACCTTCCTGCTTTCTCAAATTTGCTTGAAAATGCACCATTTGTCCACTCTTTTTTCAAAATTTTCTCGGGGGGTGAACTCCACCAAACCCCCCTTAGGTTGTTCGGGCTCGCTCGCTACGCTCGCTCGCTGCAGTGCAGTATGCCAATAATTTTACGCCGCACCACTTTCAAATGTCACCAGCCACCACTGGGGCCTTGGCCATGGCTGCAGCGGGGCGCGCGCGGGAGCCGACCGTGCAGCCCTCTCTAGGCCTTTCCAAAGCAAACACTGCAGGAACTCAGTTCCCACAGGCATTGCTGTTGCGCATTTATGTTATTATCTGTAAATAGGTTGCTGAATCACGTGATCACAAGCTACTCTAATTTGCGTACGCGAAGACTGAATTTGAAACCTCAATGTTACTCAATTTAGCAACACAAAAATACCTATTTTGTGATGTTTTTAGCCCTTTGATTACGTTCTGATTTCTACTGCTCCAAATAAGTACCCTACTTCCTTAACTTACAGAGTTCTGTGATTAAAAGCTGTATTGTTTATCCAGTTCAACATATAAACATCATCTCGGAGGTGTCCCTTCGACGGTTTATGATTTTTTCCTTCTTGAAAAGCATCTGGTCAATGACAATGAAGCTATGTCAGAATATTCAGCAGCCCAAAGGCAAGGGGCAGGAATACCTCTATAGAAATAAGATATATGCCCATGTCTCTGTGTGTCTTGACTTTCCTTCTCACAATATGACCGACTGGTGCCATTAGGTGACTAAAAATTTGAATCTGTAAAATAATAATGTGGGGGGTTGCGAAATTCTTCCCTGGGAAGGAGAGGTGCTTTCCTGACGTTAATATGGCTGTAGTGCTTCATCTTTTATTGGAAGAGTTGCTGTTACACTGGTGGCTCCTGGTTCGCAGAGAAAGAAGGATGGCGCTATTAGTAGAGTCTTGAGCATCTCTACAAATACGTGCATTCAGTGTAGGCTACTCTGTATTGAACCAATGGGAATGGTGGTCCACGATGAGGCATAATAAGAGTTCGCTGACACCAGGACAGTACTGTTTAATCAGACCGGTTTTGTGGCCAAATCAGGAAACACCAGCAACTTACTCGCCTTATCTGTATTGATGGAGAAAGCAGCAGTTTTAAAAATGCCACTACACTGCTGCTTTGTCGATTTTAAAGTGATCTTTGATCGGGTGCCTAGGGGCATGCTATGGCATGAACTGCAAAAATGGGGAATACCCCCGTCCTTTTAAAGGCCATAATTCAACTCCTTTCAAATACATGGATCCGTATAAAGTTGAGAGAGGGATCACACGTCTCAAGAAAAATACAGACCTCCTGCGGCGTTAAACAAGGGTGTGTGCTGGCCCCCCTCCTTTTTAATCTCTTTATCTCAGATTTATCTCCGTTAATGGATAATGTCAATTCTCATCCTCCTAAACCAGGTGGATCCCGCATTATTAATTTGCTATACGCCGACAACCTTGTTTTACTTAGTTACACAAGGGTCGGACTACAGAGATTACTTGACCAGCTGCTTTCCTATACAACAAGTAATGCCCTGGAATTAAATCTATCGAAAACAAAGTTAATCACTTTCGGGAAGCGGAAGCAGCTGAGGGGTGGGTGGCTTTTTAATGGCAAAAGCATCGAAACAGTAACATCGTATAAATACTTGGGGATTCACATGGACTCCAAGGGAACCTTTTTTAAAACAGAAAGAAGTGGTTGAGGCAAATGCCCTGTCACTTGAGGCAGCACTAACGAAGCTCGCGAGACAGTTATTCGGCTCAAGCCTAACTCCGCTTCTAACAGTCATGAAAGCTAAGATCACAAATTATTTAGCGTATGGTCAAGAGATAATACTGTGGAGCAATTCTAACATGCTGAATTAAATAACAACTAGAATTTTTAAACGAGTATGGCACCTGCCAAAATCTTCATCACCAGCTCAGGTAAGGCTTGAGTTCGGTCTATTAGATCATCGAGGTGTTGGAGCCGGCACATTTATCAAGCTGTGTAACAGACTGCGCAACTCGCGGGATGGAAGTTTGGAGGCCATGCTGTGGCAAGAAATATCGGCTGGCCAAATCGGTCAAAAACATCGACGCCATCTAGAACACTCCTTGCAACTGCTCGATGTAGAAGAATGCTGGGGAACTAATCCGCCCCAACAGGCATTAAAACTATCCATCAAAAGAAGTGTCTGACTTTGGTCCTTTCACTCGAATAGGGCACAATTGTCCAAAAGAAAACATGCCTGGACAGTCATTTCGGAGTTCAAACCCGGGGCAGAGGCACCCTATTTATCAAGCACTTACGCACTTTCATGGAAGAAAAGGTTTATGGCACTGAGGATGGGTGAATTGCCCTTTTTAAGACACTTACCAGAATGGCGCCGTTCAAGTGACAATACCGAGTGCAGGGGGTGTGGGTGCCACTCGGAATCGATTGAGCACGTGGTTTGTGTCTGTCCCGCATTTCTCAACAACAGAAGGATTTTGTTGCGGGGCAAATGGAACAAACACGGAGCTCGATCTTGCCGACAAGCCATCATAGCAGCTATGAATCCTGAAAAAATGATGCTCAACATCCGGTTCACCAAATTTGTCACAAGAGCGGCCAAAAATCTAAGAATGGCAGGATTGCAATCAACCCTGCCTTAACCAGTACACCTGTGATGACACTTGAGCCTTCAATGACCTCTTGAACATTTAGAGACAATTACCAACGCCTGCTCCTGTTTTTTTAATTGTTTTACTTCCCCTCATTCTATTTTTGAATGTCAATGTTTGGCTGTTTGGTAGAGCATCTCACCAGCATCACCACCCTTTCAAGGACCACCTCCCATTATTTCATATGTAGTATCTGCATACCACTACTGGACAGTATCCTTTAGGCAGAGTCATCTGCACCAACACACAACCTCTGTGGCTTCAATGCACCATGGAGAGTGAGAACAGAGAAGGGTGCACACAAAGTCCAGAATCAGAAATAGAAAAGAAGTAGAATTATCCTTATAACTGCTTCTTGGTTTAACTGATGCTAGAAAAGCCTCAGACAGTGTTACTTGTTCACCTGATTTGGCACATGTGATCTAAAAAAAATGAAAACATTAGATACAGTATTGACGTAAACTGTCTTGAGGCTACGGCTTCAACTTTGGAACAGGTTGAACTCTCAACCCCTTTGCAGGGCTGCACCACCGTGCCTGATGCTTTCCACCTGCTTCAACCCTCACAAACAGCCACGGCCTCACTAGGTTCTTTGACGGGACAGATGTGATGCTCGGGGCTACAATGATGCATGGACAGTAAACCGCATGGGCTAAGAATGGCCAGATGTCCCACTGATTGTGACAGAACCAACCTTACGCAAGCGGCTCTCATGCCGTAACACATCTGTA
The DNA here is from genome assembly GCA_963921515.1 of Calotriton arnoldi. Classification (NCBI taxonomy): domain Eukaryota; kingdom Metazoa; phylum Chordata; class Amphibia; order Caudata; family Salamandridae; genus Calotriton; species Calotriton arnoldi. The sequence continues at coordinate 1,437,824 of CAWUFW010003820.1, forward strand.
GTAATTTATGGAGCTTGTCATGGCACCTGCGTTCCCATTGGTCTCTCAACATACCTTCTAACAAAAATTGCACCAATTATTTCCCAGCTCCATGTTTGAATAGTCCCAGAGGGCATTTACTTGCTCAAAAACCAGAAGGATGTGTGTCTGTAAAAAAGTGCGCGTAATGGATGAAAAATGCTATTTTACGGTCAACTTTGAGCTCAGTCTGAATTGCCCTATAACGTTTAAAAAATGTATTGCGTCTTTCAGTAAAATGATGAAGCAATTTGCATCAGGAGGCAAACGCAGGAGAGCATGGCTTCATCAGGTGAATAGGACGAAGGGAAAACTGCCCAAGTAGTGAAACATTCCCAGGTAAAAGGGAGAGAAAAGGGAAATTCAGCTGGTAGAAAGAGATTCATAATTTACACCTCGGGTAGTGTAAGTAGTTCATAGGGTGGGTCTTACTTTTGCTGCTCACATCTGCAATGATCTACAGGCCGCAGGTTTGAATCCTAGCAAGGCAAAATTAAGTGATAATTACACGCGCTACTTTTAGTGCTATGACATGGCAGAAGTGTGGTATAGAGTGCTACATAATAAAAAACAGTGTATATTTATTGCATAAATGATAGACTTCAGCTTATTTCTCTGTACTGTACCTGTGGAACGACACAGCATATTCAGTGTCATAATTGTACTAAAATGATAAGGTTAGTAAACGTGAAATCACATGCCTCTTGACCTCTAGAGGCATCACCGAATGTTAATAATCAGTGACTGACAACAGGCTCAAATAACAAGCTACTAAAACCAGCAAATCTAAAGTCATGTTTACATTTGAAAGATGAGTAGCCAGAGTGGTTAAATCGCAGAGGTTGAAAAGCAGGGCTTGTGTGCCTTAACAAAAGGCTATCAAATACAACCACTGGCTTTTATGTGCTGCTAGGAGGAATATTAAGACAGAATACAGACAACTAAAAGAGGTGTGGATATGCCAATTTGTTTACCACAGTCAACGTGATATATATTTTCTAATATTTGAAGAGGATCATTGGATGGGATCCCGTTCTCCTTGGCATGCGACCCTGTCCTACTGTAAACACACCATAATGAGAACATTTCCCTTGTTTGAAAAACTGCATACCCAATCATGTTAGTGCCCGTGGCTAACGATTACATTTGCCACTTCCCTTATGTTATTAGTCAAAGACCAGTATGTTTTTGAGTGACTATTAGGCCAACCTGCCATTCAAAAGAGATGGCAAAAGACACACGGTCCCGTGCTCTCCATGCCACTGGAGTCAAGCTATCCTGGCTGATGAGGGGTGAAACCCCGAAACCGGTCCTAGGATGCTTGTTTCCAACCCAGAGAGGACCTGGCCTGGCATTTCGGGCTGGACTGTTCTCATTGGGCACAGGGTCAAGACTGATTTGCATATGGCTGGGTTCAAACTGGAATGGCATGGTGAGCAAAAAAACAATGGATTTAGGCCCAGATCTCTGTACTGGGGTGAATGTATGACATTGTTCTGCATTCTGTCCATCAATTGTTGTTTTTGCATTCAAAAGAGATGGGCAGCTTCGGTCCTTATTCCCCGGGATATCAAAACCTTTTCAAGAACACTGGGGGGAGATTTCTATCTGATTACAAAGAAGTAAGAACTTCTCTTATCCAAGGAACATTCATCTCTACCCATCTAAAACAAAGAGTGGACTTCAGCAGTGGTGTAATGAAACTTGAGGGGTCTCCCTGCAAAGGACACGGAAGGCCCCCCTCCCTGGCCCACCACATACCACTTTTGCTGAAGGGGTCCCTTCGCACTGCGGGGGCTGCGGGGGCTTATGTTACGCCACTGGACTACAGAGAGGAAGAGAGGCCTCCCAAACATTTTTTAGGAAATACATTGAAAGTTGCAAGCCTCCATCAACCCCTGTGAATACTTCCCTATGCTCATTGATCATCTCAGCAGGCAATCAGATTGCATCATTCTGGCATAACATCATAAAGTGGCTTACTTTAGATTGCAATATATGTTATTAATTGCCAACCCAATTATGCTTGTTTTATCAACCACAGAAGGAAGAAAGACTAAGTCAAGTAATTACAGATCACTGTCTGCGCCTACCTCTCATCTCAATGAGCTAATTTGCACGATACTATTTCGCTAGAAATAACTTGAAGCATTGTTCATTTGGATTGCATCAGTGATAGGAACACATATTTATGGGGATGCATATTAACATGTGAGTTTTAATTCTTTTCCAGGCCCTTCATCAGTGATTAGCAATGATGATGATTCTGCCAGCCCCCTCCACCACATCTCCAATGGGAGTAACACGCCGTCCTCTTCCGAGGGGGGTCCTGATGCGGTAATCATCGGAATGACAAAGATCCCAGTCATCGAAAATCCTCAGTACTTCGGGATCACCAATAGTCACATGAAACCAGACACCTGTGAGTAGAGATGAATTTCTATTAATGTCTTAGCCCAAGTCTCTCCTTCATTGAGAATCTGATGGTGGGACCATGCACACTAGAAGAACAATTAGGGGTTAAGAGTGGGAGATTATATCTCGATGTAGTCTACTGCAATGCGTGTATCGTGATTCAGATTCGCACAGTTTTAGTTTCTCTTGTGACCATAATGTGCTTGTGATTATTTATACATTGACAGTATTACTAATGCCAAGTGCTGAACTACGGTTGTTAAAGGCCCTCTTCCCAGGTTATGAAGGAGAGGGCCTTTACCTGCCAGTATAGACCAAAGCAGAAAGGCTATAATACTATTAGAACATTCAACCCACTAGGATAGAATTTTCTAAATAAAAGCAGAAACAGGAAGACAAGCATTGAAATGTTGTAGCAGAAGGCCTGTACCAGCACTAGTCGACCCTAAGCCACTTCATTGTCCTCAATGGAGCGCTCAACATTCTACTGTTTTAATAAAATTAGTAACAAAGGCAATCTGAGAGCAGTTAGGCATCATGATTGTCATTTTATTCCATAGACAAGTGATTTTTTACTCTCAAATGCAGCGCAGCAAGTATTTATTCCCTTCCAATGAGCATGGGCACAGGTTGCGAAGCTTCTTTGAATGACATTGTTTTCCATGGCTTCAGGAGCACATGGATTGTAACAATTTGCCTGATTAAAATATGTTGAAAGGGCTGTAACTGCACCCCCCCCCCCCCCCAACAACTCCAAATCTGAATGTGGGTGAATACAAACACATTTTTGAGTAAGCAAATAATTTCTGGTGGTAGCGTCGTCTGCAGAAATAAAGCCACTGGAGGATATATAACCCCTTACATTCGCACAAAATAATTTCACAAATGTGAGGTGAGACCAATGCTAAGGAAGGGCTGGATTCACAAAAAAGTGCATAACTGTACTCTGTAGATATCCCCCTACAGCTTGCATCGAGGCTCATATTTTTGGAGATTCACAAAATTCCACAGAGTGCATTCATAACTCAGTGAATATTGTAGATTTTCAGTGTATTCGTATTTTACTACCAGCACTCTGGCAGATTGTCCTCAGACAATTTCAATGTCAAGAAATCCCGTCCTCTTTCTCACCTAAAAATAAGTGAGTGGAGGAGGCTTTCATACTCAATATATTTCCTACACCTTTGTTACTAACTGGAATTAGGTGCACAGTGTGGAGGTGAGGAGCCACTGGGGATGTCTGTGAATGTTTCAAAAGAGGGGGAATCAGGAGTGTTATAGGTCCAGCATACGAGAGCTCCTTATTACATCCCTTACAAACCATCCTGCACAGTCCTTCCTCTTTAGTTTTCACTAGGAACTGCATACCTTTGTTCATACTCTAGATGTTTGTGAATAACTATGACGTTCCACTGTGTGGGTGTTTCTGACATTGCCAATAGCACCCACTGACTCTCCCACAACTGAAATGAACTGATAACTTTGGACAGTTCAGTACTTAGCAGATTTCCCCAGTTATAAAGTTCATCTACGTTTGTATTGTCCACAGATTTAATGTTTGAATCAAGATCTGCAAATACCACTATTTAAGCAACCTTGCTGGATCTCATGCTAATATGGGGAGATACACATACTGTTCCGGCCCCAGGAGTCTTGAGAATGCCGTGCTGGGTCAGATTTACAAAAGTGGCACCAACGCAGCAGCCAAAAATGCCACTCTGTGTTGCGTGACAAGGAGGTAGCAGGAGAGCACCATATCTACAGATATATGGCACTCTCTATCCCTCTCCCTAGCGCTGAAGCAGAATGTTGCTGCTGAAAGCCACGCATACACCTTTACGCCATAGTATAAGGGTGTATGCGCGAGTCTAGAATAGGATTTGTACTGGAAGGGGTCCCTTCCAGTACAAAATACTGTGCCTAGACAATGTTTAAAACCTTCCCCACTTTGTATGTGTGCTGTACACTGCAGCACACATGCAAAGTCGGAAAAGAAAGGAGAAATGAAAACATTTCTCCTTTTCACGCCTCCTTTCAAGTGGCGTTCATTTTTTACACAAAACTCTATCTACTATTGTTAGTAGATAGGGTTTGCGTCAAAAAGCATGGGTGGTTGCATCACAATACCCATGTACCACCCATGTAACACCCCCTTGACGCTGCTTTGCGTTGCTTTTAGGCAACTTTCCAGCACAAAACAAGTTTTGTGCTGGAAAGTAAATAACAAAAAAACATTTTGCACAGGTTTGCGTCAGTTTTGTGAGGCACACACAGTGCAACCTGTTTGTAAATCTGGCCCCTCAGTGAAGCTACTCTTACTAAGGGCCTGATTTAGATTTGAGTAGACGGGTTACTCTTTCAAAACGGTGACGGATATCCCATCTGCCGAAATATAAATCCAATAGGACATTATGGAATTTATATTTCGGCGGATGGGATATCGGTCACCATTGTGACAGAATAACCCGTCAGCTTATATCTAAATCAGGCCCTAAGTCACTCATATGAAATCATGGGTCACCCTTTTATCACAGATAGTACATTAATTTTAATCTTACCCTATATAGGGACAGGAAACCACAATGGCAGTGCTTAATTTATGCTGGTCATTGCAGGTGGTAGGCACCAGGTCTAATTTTTAGGGACCGGGACCTATTTTTCATCATAAGATTTTGAGCAAGAGATTGAAAGACAGAAAAGGGAGGAAGAAAGAGAAAGACATTCAACAGTGAGCAAAAGAGAATGAAGAGATGAAAAAGAATGCTCAACATTGAGACAAAGAGCATAGGGTCTAAGGAAGTGTAGCATTGTGGAAGAAAGAGCCATGGAGTAGACAGCCTCAGTATTCAGGAGCTCCAGCATTAGGCAGCGCCAGTGGCAGGCTCTTTAAAAAACCCTGTCCCTCTCCCCCCACTTATATTTTTTACATAATATACAATGGGTGCAGCAGAGCATTGGCTAAGTCCCAAATGAGACCAATACATATATATACAAACAATGAAATCCAAGAGAGGGAATTAAATCAGAATGATTATGAAATCGTCTAGGGTTGGGTTTACCAGCCTGAGTAAAGATGTAGTGGATTGGGATTGAAAATCACACAGAAGTTTCCAAGACAGAAAACAATGTGAGCCAGACTGCTACTGCCCACGGACTTTGAGGTACCTCTCAGTCCATGTATCAGCACTTCACAGCACCAACTGGAACCAACTGCTAACTGGTAGCTCTCTGTCTCCACCCTACCCCTCCCTAAGACCTGAACATTCAGTATGGGGCAAGAAAGACACACACATCACAATGCAAACACAAAGACTCTGAATGGAGCACCACATGATCAGCAACAGGGAATGGCCTTTCTATAGGAAGCAGTGAAAACCCTTCCAATGATTTTTTAGTAGAGGCACAAACACATAATTGCATGAGGGCAGAATATATGGAAAGTTGGTCAGTGCACCAGTGTGTGCATTTCCACTGGTAGCATTGTTACGATCGTGCGGAAATGTCTATGTGTACTTTTGGGTGGTAGGACAATGTTTTTCTAGGTGTGTTCATGTGGATGTGTTTGTGGGCATGTCAACCAGTAATAATTATTGATCAGATACCATTCAGGTGCTGGTTTTGCAAGGCGTTCAAGTACATTGTTGGCCAACTGCCATTTGCGCTTTCACTAGAGTTCCTGAGTTTTGTTGATATTCTTGCATTCAATGTATTCATCACTTTGCATAAGATTAACTGCATGGGTACCCAATGTAGAAGCAGGAGGGCCTGAAATTGCTTACCAACCTTTAATCTTAATTACACTGAATCCAGCATTCCCTGCTAATGGAGGCAGGCATCAGACTTGCCTTCTAACTCAAAAAAAGGTTTTCTAAACTCTTCCCTCCCCTTCATTGCAATGTCCTCCCTGGACAAAGGGCTTCCTGTCGATACCAAGCAAGAGACACTGTGAGGCAAAGGCTAGGGAGAGATGGAACATAAGCTGTCATAAGGAAGGCTGAACTCGGAATAATGAATACCACTAGCTAGTATTCAGGACCATTTAATGCAAAAGCCAACAGGACCTACAGATGGCTTATCTGCTTCCAAGATGAAAGAGGCACAGAAAAAAGCCATGTGCACATCAGGGAAATAGAATAGGCCCTTTTCAGCTGAGAGGGCAACTGCGAAAAAACAAGACCTTGGCAGACAAGAAAAACAGATTACACTTTTGGGTGAAAACTGGTGCCGGGGCACAGGACCACCTTATTGGATTAAAAACAGCAGCACACTCTAAGACACAACAAAGGCTCCAACTCAACCACCCATAGAGAAGATGAGATTGCTACAAGAAAAAGAGCAGCAGCCAAGGAAAAAGTCCAAATGAATACCAGCCAGCTCTCAAAGAGCAACTGCTAGGAGCATAAGGTCAGTAGATGATCCCAGGATGGAACAACTGAGTGCACCCTGGGTCTCGGGTCAGCAAACTCTGCAAAAGGCAGGGGTTAAGAGCAGGAGGTTGAAAAGCTTGAACTGCTGCCCACAGAACCTATAGAAGTGGATACTGCTGAAACTCAGCAGGACACTGTCCCCAAAAACAAGAATGTGCAAAAGTTCTTACTGTTTGGAATGGAATCCCTTGGACATGCATCAATATGAAACCTGGGCATAGATCTGCACAGTGGCTTTGAGAGTGGAGGAACAACAATCCTAAGAAATGAAAAGAGACAACGCCCTGCAGCAACTGAAAGGCTGAGGCACAACCCACTCAACCTCCAACCTCCCAGGCACAGATGCAGCAGAGTGAATTGAGAGATGGGAAAGGTAGCGAGGGGATGAAACACAGGAACATAGACTCTATGATAACACTGCTCAGCACCATAAGAGACACCAATGCTGAGTATAATCTCGAGATCGAACGGGGATCGGACCGCTCTAGATGTTGGCGCTTAATATGGTGCTGAATTATTGGACATTATCTGATATGAACACTTCTTGCTGATTCCCCAAGTGGTGTTCTATTTGTTGCTGGTTCACCCACTATCTTGGGCTCTTATATTTCGGAAGGCTATAGACCATACCTTATACTCAGCATTGGTGTCTCTTATGGTGCTGAGCAGTATTATCATAGGGTCTGATTGATTAATCTACCTTTAAGAATTGTGTATCTACAAAGTGGATTTAGGAGGTAGTATCTCCTCAGAATACATTATATCCACCCAGCAACTGGCCTTTGGATATAGCTGTTACAACTTTTAAAACTATTTTCGAACTGATTGAGCTGTCTGGGTTCCAGTCATCCATTCTGGCCACAGATATATTGGCCCATCGCCTTGTACGTTATCGCTTTTGCCCTGAAGAAGCCCATCTCTTTGGACGAAACGCGTTGGCTGGTCTACCTTATATGTTGTTTGATACTCCTGATCAATAAATGACGACTTGAAGAACAAATTCGGGATACAGATTGTATAATTGTTAAAGTATTAATGTGTTGGTGCACCAATTGCTTTCTATGTGGAGTCCATGCACAGGTGCTGAAGGTACGCAGAATGGACGCAGAAGCCAAACCATGGTCTGAAAGAGAAGAAGACCAGCCCACTCCAACACCCTCCAGTGCAGTCTAGAAAACGGACAGCCCCAAATTAGGGACAGGGTAGGCAGTTGTGAAGAAAGAAGTGGGAAGACCAAGGGACTACCTGACCAAAAGCCACCATAAAGGCAGATGCCCCAGTGATGTGGAGACACCAAAGGCCTGCAGTTATGTCCAAAGGCGAGTGAGAGCGCAAAACACCAGGCATCAAGGAGGGGCATGAACACAAGAAAAGGGTACAGAAAAGACTTTATTTCCTCTGGTGGACAAAGGGAATAGCAGCAAAACCAGACGGAAGCCGCATAATGAGGCCCACAGCTGAGGCCAGGAGTAAATACATACAGCACAACCTAACCCTGAAGACTGAGCCCAAACACTGTACATAATGGTTTGTCGTGGACCAATTTCCCTGAAAAAAGTAAAGGCCCAACATGGCGCCAAACACTGGAGTAAGTAAAACGCATACTTGTCATATGGGCAGCAACAGATGGAAAAGATGAGTGCAAAGAAGCACTCAAAGACGACATCGCAAACAAGCAATTTTCATGGAGATGCCACAAAGTGAGGCTCTACATTGGAAGATGGACAAAAAAACCTATGTCCAAGGAGGAACTTACCCCAAAAGAAGGGATGGGAAAAGTTAAGAAAAGGGGAGTGAAATGTCTGTCTCAAGCGGGAGGACACACCTCACATGTTAGCAATGTGACAAGGAAGATGGATGCAGTGGAAATTAAGGGCCTGATTCACAAAGGGTAACATTACACTTTTGTGTAAGTTTACAATTGTTTGATATTCACAAAGTTATTTATGAGTAGTATCTTTATGAGTGCAGACTTTACGCACAATTTATGTGTGGAAACTCCGCACTCGTAAAGACAGATCTATGTGCGGAAACTCTGCACTCGTAAAAATACTACTCATAAATCCCTTTGTAAATAGGAAAGAATCGTAAACTTACACAAGCGTGCAAGTTTAGCTTTGTGAATCAGGCCCTAGCATTCCATATCATAGTTTTGATTGGTTCAGAGCTAGAAGGCAGAGTGGAATTCTTATATTCAAAGCACACTATGCATGTTGTCGTTCACCTATCGGTCATGATTGAATGATCCAGAGTGAGCACCAGCATGGGACATGAACATTGTGGCGTCACTAGTTCAATAGGATTATAATGTATAATGTCTCCTAATGTGAGAAGTCAATGTCCTACTTTCAGATCACGAATATAGGGGTGTGATAGAAGAGCAACATGAATAAATTTGACTTTACAACTAGATACATCAGATAGAAAGTATGAAAATGTTTCAAATAAACCAGAGTAAAATTGTGAGCAGAAATTATTCTTTGGTCTGAAGAGCTTCAAACGTTTCTGGAAAACTGTTACATATGAAACACCAGCCAAATTACATAACCTTTACATTAATGAACTGTAATTATTCACTGAGATTTGTAACTTTGCGCCAAGCACACATATTTTTGTTGTTTTGCGTTGGTCCTTCGATTCCAAATATCGGCACAAAGTTACATTCTACTGATGTTAAATTTATGTTATATAGGCTCGGAAGAGACCTTCTTTTCTTGTTTTCAAAGTCAGTTCTCCCTATTGATTCATGTCTCGCGATGAAAGGGTTAATTAACATGCCTGAGAGTAAAATGGGATAAAACAACATTTAGATGTATTTGTGGCCTCCATTATAGACATTACTGTTAACTTCCTTAAGCTGAAGTTTTAATGCTTACTACAGAATTGTTGGGTGTTTCAGTGCTACACTGTTGGTTGAGAAGTTTGCAGCCACAGTTCTAGACACAATGTGCTAAACAATTGAGATGACTTTCAGAAAGGTGATCAGCTGTATGGCCTATTATGAATTGAACTTGATAGGTTGCTGCGGGATGCGATAACATGCTATTCTGCTGTTTATCATTGCTCTTAATGGTACTGTAAGAGAACATCAAGTTTTTAATATTGTCCAGCCAAAATTTAATGAACAAAATACCGACTACCACAAAGTTGTGAAGTTCAGTATAACTCCACATGTGTTCCTTAACTCTCTGCCTCTAAATTGCTATAGCTATATCTATATCTATATAGATACATGACTACATATATATATATTATATATATATATACACATATATATGTATACACATATGCACACACACATACATATATACATACACATATACCTCTATCTCTCTCTCTCTCTCTCTCTATATATATATATATATATATATATATACACACATATATATATATTCACTGGAAAAAAACAAACGTTACTGGGACATTATAGTTAGGTTCAGATTTCACTCGTTTAAAACCAGTGAAGTTACCTGAGCTAAGTATAAATTATGCCTCTGCAATGCACTGCTTATGACCTCACATATTACATCACTCGTAACATGGTAAGTGACATCACTGATGACATCACTCATGACATCACTGATGACATCATCCAGTGATTGAGAGTGTTTTTAAAAGTTTATGAGTGTTAAAAATATATACCAAGGACCCGCTAAAGTTAAATTAGTATAATTTGTGTGCTACTAATGAGTGATACTATTTCTAACATAAATCATGTGAGTGGCGGTGTGACTGTTTGTATCCGTATTTGAGTGGGTGTGCGAGTGGCTGCATGGGTATGTGAGTGGGTGTGTGATTGCCTGTAGTGGTCAATAAGTGTGTGTGTGAGTAGCTGTATTGTTGAATAAGTGGCTGTGTGAATAACCGTATGGGGGGATAAGTGGGTGTGAGTAGCTGTATAGGTGGCTGAGTGGCTGTGTGAGTGGCAGTATTGGTGAGTGAGTGGGTGTGTGAGTGGGTACATGGATGGGTGAATGGGTATGTGAGTGCCTATATGGGTGAATAAATGGGTGTGTGAGTGGCTGTATGGGTGAGCGAGTGCCTGTGTGAATGGTTGTATTGGTGAGTGAGTGAGTGAGTGGGTATGTGAGTAGTTGTATGGGTCAGTGAGTGGGTGTGTGGATGGCTGTATCAGTGGCTCAGTGGCTGTGTGAGTGGTGCTATGGGTGAGTGACTGGGTGTGTAAGTGGGTGTATGGGTGAGTGAGTGGTTGTTTGAGTGGGTATGTGGGTAAGTGAGGGGGTATGCGAGTAGCTGTATTGCACAGTCAATGTCTGCATTAGTGACTGTGTAGGTGAGTCAGTAGGCATGTGAGTACTTGTATGATTGTGTGAGCGGGTACGTAAGTGGTTGTGTGAGTGGCTCTGTTAAGAGGCTGCATGGGTGAGTGACTGGGTGTGCAAGTAGCTGTATTGCACAGTCAGTGTCTGTATTAGTGGCTGTATAGGTGAGTGAGTAGGCATGTGAGTACTTGTATGATTGTGTGAGCGGGTATGTAAGTGGTTGTGTGGGTGTGAGTGGCTCTGTTAAGAGGCTGCATAGGTGAGTGACTGGGTGTGTGAGTGGCTGTATGGGTGAATAAGTGGGAGTGGGAGTAGCTGTATAGGTGAGTGGGTGGCTGTGTGAGTAGGTGTATGGGTAAGTGAGTGGCTATATAAGTGGCTATGTGTGTGAGTGACTCTGGATGAGTAAGTGGGAGTGTGAGTGGTTGTATGGGTAGGTCAGGGGGTGTATGAGAGGTTCTATTGGGGTGTGAGTGGTGTGTGAGTGGTTCTGTGGATGATGTCATGAGTGATGTCATTTGAGATGTCACTGACCATGTCATGAGTGATGTAATATGAGAGGTCATAAGCAGTGCATTACCGGGGCATAAGTTATAGTTAGCTCAGGTAACTATAACTGCTGAATTTCACTGGTTTTGTACAAGTGAAATCTGAGCCTAATTATTACGTGCCTGTCCCCTTTGGTTTTTTCAGTGAATTTCTAAGGTTTTAAAAAAATTCTATTTCCTAACTATAACGTCCATGTAACCTTTGGGTTTTTTAGTGAATTTCTAAGGCTTTTTAATGTTCTTTTTCTAAGTGTAACCTGTAACCTCTGAGAGTGAGTGTTTGAGTGAGTGCATGAGTATGTCAGTGGGTGTGTGAGTGGGAGCATGAGTGTGTGAATAGGTCTGTGAGTGGGTGCATGAGTGTCTGAGTGGGTGTCTGAGTGAGTGCATGAGTCTCTAAGTGTGTGCATGAGTGTCTGAGTGGGTCTGTGAGTGGGTGCGTGAGTGTCTAAGTGGATCTGTGAGTGGGTGTGTGAGTGTTTGAGTGGGTCTGTGAGTGGGTGCATGAGTCTCTGAGTGGGTTTGTGAGTGGTGTATGAGTGTCTCATTGGGTCTGTGAGTGGATGCGTGAGTCTCTGAGTGGGCCTGTGAGTGGGGTATGTGAGTGTCTGAGTGTTCTATGTTTTGCCCTCTTCTGCTCTGTTTTGCCTGTTCTGCTTGTTTTTCTGCCCTCTGTTTTGCCTTTCCTACTAATTTTTCTCCCCTCTGTTTTGCCCTCTTCTGCTCTGTTATGCCTTTCCTGCTTGTTTTCCTACCCTCAGTTTTGCCTTTTCTGCTTGTTTTTCTGCTGTCTGTTTTGCCTTTTCGGTTTGTTTTTCTGCCCTCTGCTTTGCCTTTCCTGCTTGTTTTTCAGCCCTTTTTTTGTTTATCCTGCTCCTTTTTCCTGTCCTCTTTGCCCACTTATAAACCACAGGAACCACCACCTACCTGGGGCTTTACTGATATTAGGGAGGGGGGCAGCGGGGACCCCTTCCATTTAGCTCCAAGAGCCCGGAGGCCGCCACTGCCCCAGGGCTTTATTTTTACCAAGGGTAGGGGACTGCACGGACTCCCCTCCTGGGCTTCTAATTAGCCCTTGGGACCACCACCTCCCCTGTGCAATAACATGATTTGGTGGGGGGCCTCACAGACACCCCGGACCCCAGGGACTACCACCTCCCTGGGGCCAAAAACTTTCTTTAAAGTGGGAGAGGGGCTGTGCGGCCCCCATCCCCTGGGGCCGGGCCTCTTGATATTGGGTGCCCAGGAGCCCACCCAGGGCACCCAGTAACCACCTTTGGTGACTGCGGGAAGAGGCTCAAGGCCCCCACTGTCCCTGCCAGCTCCCCGCTTCCTGGGGGAGCAGGTATTGCTCTCACAGACAGTGAGCTGATAAACATGCAGCTCTGTCTGTAAGAGCAATCTTTTCGTCTGCTTCCTTGCACGGTTGACAGCGGGCTGGGAAACAGATGAAAACTCCGCTCTCGCTTATTGAGAGTGGAGTTCATGTTTGCTCTTACTTGACAGGAGCTGTCAAAGCTGGTCTCAAGTCAGAGCAAACAGCTGTGTCCCAGGGGTGGGCACCCTGGGACATAGCACGAGCCGGCCCTGGGTGGTGGCAATCCCCAGGGCCATATATGGCTTCAGGCCGGAATCGCGAGGCCCCCCTTCTTTCCTGTTTACCAGCTGCCCTGGGAAGTGGAGGCCCCTGGGGCCTTATGTGGCTGGGGAGGCAGTGGTACTAATTTTGACAAATTCGCAAGGATTTGTCAAACTCGACAAAGTTATTGGCAAAACAATAATGCTCTTCCTATGGAAACAAGGTCCTAACTATAACTACCTCTTGGCGACCACCAGTAGGTAATACATACGTACATATGTATATAAATACAAGTTTTCAAGGTATGAAGATGCAGAGTTAAGAATAGGAAATCTATGCTTACTTATATTTACTAAACTTCATAATTGTTATTGTTATTGTTAATTGTGACTTATAGAGCGCTTAATACCTGCAGGTATCTAAGCGCTGCGAGAAGATCAGTAATAGTCCCAGGGTGAGTGTTGTCTCTCAGAGGGGAGTGCTATGCCCAGGCTTCCGTGAATAATAGTGTCTTCAATTTCTTCCTGAACGGAAGGAGGGCACTTTCGGAGCGAAGCTGACCAGGCAGCCTGTTCCATAATTGCGGGATGAGGACCGAGAAGGCTCGGCCGCATTTAGTGGTGTAGTTGAACCGTGGACATTTTAGTAGGCCCTCCGAGGAGGACTTTAGGGTACGGCTGGGGACGTATTTCACCAGGCGGTCTTTGATATATTTGGGTGCCTGCCCATATAGGGCCTTATGTGTGATGCAGAATCCTTTGAATTTAGCCCTCTGCTTAATGGGAAGCCAGTGCAGTTGTTGCAGTAGGGGTGAAGCCCGAGAGCGTCTTGGCAACTTGAAAATTAGCCTTGCAGCATCGTTCATCACCACCTGGAGTTTGCCCAGCAATGTGTCGGGCAGTCCGATGTAGAGTGAGTTCCCGTAGTTCAGAAGAGCCAAGATCAGGGCGGCCAACACCGTCCTCATGGTTGAGAAGGAGAGGATGGAGGATAGTTTCCTCAGCTGTCTGAGTAGACCCACACATGTCCCGAACACGGTGGAAACTTGATTGGAAAGTGAGAGTTTGGCATCTATTTTAATGCCCAAACTTTTTATCACCAGAGCTGGAGACGGGGTGTCTCCCAGCTCGTGTGGCCAGTACTGGGGGTTCCAAGGGTTGCTGTCCATGGTGACAGCCAAATCCTCCATTTTATCCGGATTGATCTTGAGAGAATTGGCTGTCATCCAGTTTACCACAAAGCGCAGTACATCTTTCACCCGTGTGTGGGCTTGTGGGGTGTTTTCTATTTGTAGAATGATTTGCGTATCGACTGCATAGTTAAATACCTGGCAGTCCATCAGGGCCAGGTCCCTCACTAGTGGTCTGAGGTATATATTGAAAAAAAGTGGGGACAGTGCCAACCCTTGCGGGACTCCACAGGTAATGGACCCCCTCTCTGACACCCAATCACCCATCTGGATTTTTTGGGTGCGGTCCGTCAGGAATGATGTGATCCATTGTAGGATTGTCCCCCCAATTCCAACGTCCTGGATTCTTTCCAGGAGTTGGGAGTGGTTGACCGTGTCGAACGCTGCCGACAGGTCAAGGAGGACTAGGATGCACAGTTTTTTGCTATCCGCTAAGATCCTGATTTCATCTAGAACTGACAACATCACTAATTCGGTACTGTGGTGGGCCCTGAAGCCTGCCTGCCTGTCTCCAAGAAGTTGGTGATCATCCATGAACCTAGACAGAATTTGCAGGACATATTGTTCCAGGATTTTGGCTAAAAAGGGGAGTTGAGATATAGGTCTGTAGTTTTTCATGTTAGAGATGTCAGCTCCTGTCCTCTTGAGCAAGGGGATTACTCTTGCTTCCTTAAATTTCCTGAGGACATTCCCTCTTTCCAGCGAGAGGTTCATTATGGCGAGGATTTTTCCCTCCATCGCTGGAAGTGCTAGTTTAAAGATCCTAGGAGGACAAGGATCTGCGGGTGAACCTGATTTTATTCTGGTCGCGATACGTCGCATGGTCTCCAGGTCTCCAGGTTGAGAGTTTGGAAGGAAGTGATCAGCTCTACCCTATTACCACGTGGCTCAACCCCTTCTTTGATAAGTTGTTTAAAGGGGGAGTTGTCAATGTCTGCCAGGATATCTTGTACTTTGTCGGAAAAGAAGGACAGGAATTTATTACATTGTTCCTGGCTTGACGGTGCTTCATGCGTCTGTTTTTGACTCAGTTCCTTGAGTATTTTAAATGTTTCTTTTTGTTTATTGGCTGCCTCCAAGATTCTGTGTTCATAGAATTCGGCTTTCCTACTAAGAAGCGCTTTTTTATAGAAGGAGACTTTTGCCCTGTAATCTAGAAGAGTTTGCGGCTCATAGGCTTTACGCCACAGTCTTTCGTGGTGGCGGAGCGTACGCTTCAGTGCCCTTAGCTCTTCCGTGAACCAAGCGGCGCCCTTCCCCTTGTTTTCTGTTTTAATTTTTTTAGCTGGGGCTAGCTTATTAATGGCAGATGATAGCTGATTGGAGATGGATTCAGTCCACTTTTCAATATCAGCTGTCTCTGGCCTCCTAGGGATATTCTCCCGAAGTGTGTCCTCTAAGCTGATTCCCTCGATTTTGTTCCAACTTCGCACCATTTCCCAGTTGGGCGGAGGGCGTATATGGCGCCTAGCTAGAGGGAGTAGGAGACTGATACAGTAGTGGTCTGACCACTCACAGGGAGTTGTATCCACTAAGTCCACTAAAGAATGATATCAATATATGATATCAATATTTTAGCCACAATATTTTAGCAGAATAATATTTTTTTCATTGATATTCTGACATGCAACCCTTTGTATGATGGTAGGTAACTGTGTGATGGATTTCATTTAAGTTTGAAACAATACCTAAGTATGAAGCAATACCGAACATTTTATTCGCTATCTGAGTAGTTGTGTCACATATGTGAGAAGGAAAGACTTCTGGGCAGAGGCGTGCACATGACAGACGGACTTCAGCTACAGTACAGTACCTCCTTAGCGCAGAAAATGGCAAGCAGACATTCACCCACGCTCGCCCACACAACAGTTGGATATTCACACAAGAAAGTGACTGTTACAAAGAGGAGTTCATACGAACACTGTTGTAACTATTCTGAATTTCACTGAATACTGAAATACAGTATTTAGTAAATTTGTAATTGGCGTATGTGATACAAGTATCTAATAACTACCTGTATTTAAAGAACTGGTAACAAGCACACATGTGATCTCCAAACACCTCGGATGGTTTTAAATTCTCATTTTAGGACCAGTTTAGTGAGACAATTGTGATACTTGCTTCTCAAGCCATCTGTGCTCATAACATTGGCGTAAACTCAAAGCCAGGATGCAGCAGGGTTGTGATTAGATCACTGTTTAATGAAGCGTGTTTCACTACCATAACCCAACAATTTCATTAAAATATAGGCAATGTCTACTGAGCAGCGACATGCCTGTGGGCATTCAACTTTAAGCGAGACTTGGACTTAAGGGCTCACATAACTGTAGTGCACAAAAGTAAGTGGGATGTGGACCCCGAGGGCTCACAGAACTGCAGGTATGCAACAGTAAGTTGGGCATGAACCCAGAGGGCCCACATGACTGTAGCTGTATAACAGTAAGTGGGACATGAACAACCGAAGGCTCACATGACTGTAGCGTACAACAAGTAAGTGGGATATGGACCCCGATGGCTCACAGGACTGCAGAAATGCATCAGTAAATGGGGCATGTACCCAGAGTGCCCACATGACTGTACCTCGAGGGCCCACATGAATGTAGCTGTACAACAGTAGATGGGACATGGACCCTGAGGGCCCACATAACTACCCCAAGGGCCCAAATGACTGTAGCTGTACAACAGTAGGTGGGACATGGACCCCGAGGGCTCATAGAACTGCAGGCATGCAACAGTAAGTGAGGCATGACCCACATAACTGTAGCTGTACAACAGTAAGTAGGACCTGAGGGCCCATATGACTGAAGTGTGCAACAGTCAGTGGGTCATGAACAACCGAGGGCCAACATGACTAGCGTACAACAAGTAAGTGTGATTTGGACCCAGAGGGCTCACAGGACTGCAGGCATGCAACAATTAGGGGGACATGACCCCCGAGGGCCCACATAACTGTACCCCAAGGGCCCACATTACTGTAGCTGTACAAAAGTAAGTGGGGCATGAACCTAGAGGTTCCACATGTCTGTAGCTGTACAACAGCAATTAAGACATGACCCGAGGGCCCACATGGCGGTAGCTGTACAACAGTAATTGGGACGTGGAGCCCGACGGTTCACAGAACTGCAGGCATGCAACAGTAAGTGGGGCATGAACCCGGAGGGCCCACATTACATTATCTGTACGACAAGCAAGTGGGATGCCGAGGTCTCCCAGGACTGCAGGTATGTAACAATAAGTGGGGCATGAACCCCGAGGGCCCACATGACTGTAACTGTACAACAGTAAGTGAGGCATGAACCCTGAGGGCCCACATGGCGATGGCGTACAACAAGTTAAGTGGCACCTGGCATCTACTCCAACAAGGAGATTACTGCATCTTTGGACAGAGACCATGAGTCTGAGGACAGTGTTGGATCCTCTTACCTCGCATATATGAACTATAAGAAGCACTGATGTCCACTGACTGTTAATAAATCAGTACTTAAGTAGGCAATGTGGGGACGGGCAAAATGGACGGAAAAATCTTTTTCAATATATGTGTTCCTAACCAAATTAGGCATCATACATAAACACTGAAAACTAGTGCACCGTTACAGAAATTTAATTTCTTGTAAGCTTGCTAAATGTTTCAGAGAGGGAGAGCTACAGTGCATTGCGCCACAGAGACAAAAATAGATTTAACTCTAAAGAAAACAGAATGGTCTGTGATCAGACAATGCTGGCTAGGGTTCAAGTAGTGCCATGTTAATATTTTCTGCTGCCAAAAAGTAGAAATAACATAAAAGGCACATTTGTAGAGTGCACATTCACACCCAATAGGGTACCTTGGCACTTTCGACCAAAAGCAAATGTTTAATGTTGCCCAACTCAAATGTCCTTGTTTTAGCAACCTCAGAAGCATGTAACACTGAGTGGACTGACCAAGGTTTGAACTTGAGACCATGAAATCAAACAAAGGTTTTTAGAGTGAATGCATTAGTTCACTCAGCCAACAGACCCTACAGTTTATACCAATTGCTTCTGGAGTTGTATAAATGTCCCAAACCAAATTTCGTGACGTCATAAACTATTTGTGAAAGGCAGGAGCCACTAAAATTGTTGGTGTGAGAAAGGTTTGATTTCATTTTATTTTTATAAAGCGGGAACAAATACCTGGAGGTGTCTTGGCGCTAAAAGGTGGAGGGGCATCGAGAATAAAGTTCGATTTTCGTGAAAAGCCAGGTTTTTAAAAACTTGTGGAAACTCCAGAGAGAAGGGGAGGGCGGGTGATTTAATGGCCAAAGGGAGCTTATTCCAGTTTTGAGTTGTACAGACCAGACAGATCCTACCTCCCCAAGAAGAGAGCTTGTAGGCCTGGGAACACATTCACATTGTGGGGACTTGATTTCTGAAATGGAAAAATATTACAAAATAAAATAAAAAAGAGTTGTTTTGAACATGCATTGGTGTTTTCCTCTTTGCAGAAAATCTACATTAATAGGGTTTGGTCTGTATACACCTGTCAGCTTTCTGAATCTAAAAAAATGAGCAACTCTGCACAGATTAAAGCCTGGAATTTTTAGCTAACCCCGATATTTTGTGAGTCTCATCTACAATGTTATTGCTTACTTGTAAAAATCTAAGTATTACGTTTGAGAACAACTTCATGAATGGTCAACACTTAGTAAAACGTTCTTCAAATTCGTGCCTAACTTCTGTCATAACAGCATTTCCAATACCTGCCCCATAATACTGCTGCTATTTTCCCATTGCTACCCTTGATTTAGCCCAGTGCAAAAACTGTATCATCAGAATAGTTCATTGTTTAAGTTCAGGGCCTTTATTGCCACTCCTGTCACTCACCTCCATAAAACAGGGCGTTACTAATCCCTTCCTAAGTGATTATTTCATCACTATCATCTGTGGATTTCAGAGCACTTTACTTTCAAGTTCGCACATGTTAGGGTTGCCCCAAAACAATTGGCGCCTGTTTCACCCAACCCTGAAGAATTGAGGCTGATTCGTTATTCTCAGGGATTATTAGGTTTAAGACAAAGCAAACGCGGCAGCCATTTTAATGCTGAAACTTTAGCAGGGCACTCTCAGCCACACTAGAAAGTCTACTAATGCACAGGGATATGAGATCAGGACTTACCATTTCTACATAAATCACCAGACTTCAGAAAGTGTTGCAATGGGAAACACACACTATCATTGCTACTCACCTGCCTCTTCATTACAACCTGCACCAGCTGCCTCCAATCCATCCCATAAATATCCCGATCAAAAGGCGCACTAGTGCTGAATATTTGTATTTTGCCTACTCCAGTTTCATTACAACTTTGGAACATACTTAAAGCTAGGCCAACTTTGCTACAATTGTCCTTGCAAGTGCAAGTTAGAGAGAGTTGCAATCAAATATTATTAAAAAACTTGGAAACTAACCAATTGTATCTTACTGTCTGGATCGCAGAGCATAACCCCTTTTCACTTTGTCGAAGTCAGCCTCCCATTACAATTCCAAACACAGCACTGGATGGAGTCAGAAGGGTTTTCCAACCTTGACCAACCTCCTACAGGCAGCCAACCCAACACCGAGCACGGTATTCAGACGTCCGCAGCGGGGGGCTGAGCATTTGCCTCGCAGCGTACGATTGGCCTTTGGGCCCCGAGGACCTATCCCCAGGGCAAAATACAATTAAACAGAGAGGGGGGGGGGTGCAGCTCCCCTTTCATAGCCTTCTTGGGCACTGGGGACCCCATCTCCCAGGCACAAGTATGATAAAAAAGGGGAGGGGGCCATGCACCCCCCTCCTTGAGCCTTATTAGGCCCCAGGCCCCCATCCCTAGCGTCTTTTCTCTTTAAAGGGGAGGGGGGGCGAGTGTCCTCCCTTCCCGAGCCTCATTAGGCCCTGGGGACCTCTTCCACCAGGGCCTTATGTACTTTAAAGGGGAGGGAGGCCATGTGGGCCCCCCTCCCCGAGCCTTACAAGGCCCTGGGGACCCCATCCTCCAGGGCTGTTTTTTTTCAAAAGGGGAGGGGGCCGGGTGGCCCCCATTCCTGACCCTCATCAGTCCCTGGAGACTTCATCCCCCAGGGGTGTATCTATTTTGAAGGGGAGGGGGACCACATGGCACACCTCCCTGAGCCTTATTAGGCCCTCGGGACCCCAACCCCTAGGGCCAATTTGTATGTGTAAAGGTGAGGGGGCCAAATAGCCCCCTGCCCAAGCCTCATCAGGCCCTGGGGACCCCATTCCCTAGGGCTATATGTCTTTTAAAGGGGAGGGGGCTGTGTGGCCCCCCTCCCGAGCTTATTATGGCCCTGGGGACCACATCCCTATGGGCCCTCATTATTTCAAGGTGCATGCCCTGGTGCCCACCCATGGCCCCCACCATACCCCTGCAGCCACAGCTAGCTCTCCACATGCTGTGGAAGCCAGCATCGGAGCAGGTATTTATGCTGCTACCTCCAGGCAGGAGCAATATCTTGATCTGTTAATGGCTCAGGGAGGGGGGCTGTGTGCCCCCCCCCTCCCATTTTATAATAGTATTGGCCCTGGGGGATGGAGTCCCCAGGTCTTTTTAAAGACTCGGTGAGGGGGGCCGTGTGCCTCCTTTCCCTTAAAAAATACAGGATCCCTGGGGGATAGGGTCCCCGAGCCCAAAAATGAGTGGGGAGGGGGCAGCGCCCTCATCCCCTTAAAAATACTTCGGGCCCCAGGGATACAGTCCCTGGGGCTGAAATCAGTCTAGGGAGGGGGCAGCACACTCCACTCCCCATTCAAAACACTTCAAGCCATGGGGATAGCCTCGGTTATGGGCCCCACCACCAGGTCTAGGGTTTAGGGTATCCCTACCCTGTTTCCTTATAACTTTTTTAAAACATTTTTTTAGGACTCGGACTTAGTCTCGAGTCCTTAGATGCCTGCCACCACTTCCTGGTTGAGGTGGTGGCAGTCAATCAGATGTCAGTTTGTGAGATCTGTCTGCTCCGTGGATCCTCCTCAGCATGATATATACACAATTTCTTTAACCATAATTTCCCCAAAACTACTGAACGGATTAACACCAAAACACAAAAAGCACTCTGTCAGGACCAAGATCTAGCTTTCTGCCAAATTTGGTGTAAATCCGTTCAGCGGTTTGGGCTGTAGCGGTGTCTAAATTTCCTATGGAATGGGGAAAATGTGTTTTGTCCGAAACGTATCCTCATACATCCAGGATACTGCGGATTTTTTAAGAAGGATCTGAGCATTGCATGGGAGGAGAATTATGTACTCATTACTATAGATGTAACCTCCCGCTATACAAGTATTGCACATAAAGACAGCTTAAAAGCTGTAGATTACCTCTTAAGCACTAGATCGATAACCTTATACAGGCACACACAAATGCTATTAACAATGGTGCTCTGGTGTCTTTACAATAATTGTTTGGACATCTACAAACAAGTAAGAGGGACAGCTATGGGCACCTGCTTCACCCCCAGCTATGCAAATCTGCATATGGGCTGGTGGGAGGAGCAGTTACTCGTGCTGAAGTAAGCACAAGAATGCACAGAAAACATCATTCTGTGGACGTGCTTTATTGACGACTTATTCGTCACCTACAACAAAACGGCGCTCTCTTCATGGTCCTTCACTGAGAAATTGAATAACAACAATTTGAATCTACATTGCATCACCACCATTAGTAAACAGCACCTGCAATTTTTGGATTTAACAGTGTATGTCCAGCAAGGCAAAACTCATATTAAAACCTTTTGAAAACCGACAGCTGGCAACAGCACACTTCATGCGCGCAGTTTCCATCACAGTAAACTCAAGCACAGTATCCTCTATGCAGAGAATCTGCGCATGCGTCCAAATTGTAGTGACCAGCAACAACTGGTGGAGGTGCAAATTGTCACGAGACCAGTGTTTGCTACCAGCAATTTTTTGATCAGATAGGTTGATGGTGAACTGTCATCACTAACTGTTCATATATGTGCATCATAATTTAAGTGTTTGATGGGATTGCAATACATCTTATCAGCATTGTTCAAAGTAACATGTGTTTTATGAGGCTCCTTATTGATTCCTTGCAATGAGACGTGTTTGCACTGGCATGAAATTCATGAAATATATTGCGTGATTTTGATAATTTGGTTGATTGATGTATCTTTTCTTTTGTTTGCTAACACTGAGTATTCCCCTTAATGAAAACAATAGGGGTTATTTGATTACTTGAAAAACATGAGTATGGCATGGTGTTGCAGTGTAAATAGGTAATCATGTATTTCACTTGTACGGTGTGTCTATTTTCTGTTTTCATTGCACACGTCATTTTGAATTCGTGTCATGATGTAAACAGTGTGTGTTCACAATATGGTGTTCATTGTTTTGAGAAAGGTCAGTGTTTACGGCCGAAACAGGTTACCGAGATGTCACGCTCTGACAATAAACTGCTTTTGCACCTGTGATCCTGAGCTATGTCGGAGCCCGTTTCTGAAGGAGTGTGATGATAGGTAGTCATTGACATCATTGCACTGTGAATGACACAGGTGTACATCTGCCTGAAAATGAGTGTGCTTCAGTGCTAGCAACAGTGAGCCAGTCCTTCAGTTTCCCATTTCTCCTTGTATAGGTCTCTTTTTATTTATTTCCTTCTCTTTTTTGGGGGTGGGGGTCAGTCTACAGCACCCCAGAGAGTCCCACGGGGACGCTTGCTTGCCACTTCAGATGCCGTTCATCGCATTCCATGTGGCCACTGCTTTAAACTAGGCCGCCAGTGTCCACAATGTATCACTGTTTTACCCTGACAAGTTGGGTGCTAGTTTTAGAAACATTAAGTTAGCCATCTTGGATCTGTACACTAGTGATTTACAATGCAAAATACTATTCTAAGCTGGCCACTCAGTGTCATGTTTACTGAGTGGTCATCTTGGATTGGTATAGTGCATAGTGTATCATTTATTTTACTGATCCCAATTGGCCAATACATTGCTTCTAAACTTGGCTGCCATGTGGGAGCTTTAATACATCAATGCTCTATGTACAATACCATTGTAAGACAGCCACCCGCTACTATATTAAGTTTTATTTTTTATCGCAGGCGTATACTGCCAGGTTTAGGCAGCAACATGTTTTCTTTTTTCTACATCTGTTCTTTTAATTTATCTTGCATATGCTCGTTGAATTTGTGTGTGTGCTTTATTGTGGATGAATAATTGGGTGAATCAGTGAGTCAGTAAATGATGAATGGCTGCATGAGTGCAAGTGTAATTGACAGAGTACATGTGTAATGATTACTTATTGAGTGCCTAAGCTCACTAGTCATTTAAGAAGCAGTTTCAGTTATAAGCCAGGTCTGCTAGCATTGTCAATAATTGTTTTGAGCTGCTAGCTGAATATTCCCTTTAGCGTTGACGTTTTCCATCTGGGTCCAACCTTCTGAACCAAAGTGACATCCAGGTGTCAGCTAAAACAGAAAGGACTCCTCCTTTTTTTATCATTTTCCCAGATCCACATGCTTGGGTTAGGATAGGTTTAGGAGAGGGCGAATGAAGAACATATTCGTAAATGAACGTGTTCATCCGCTTCATTTTCAATTCATTCACTGATGATTCCCTATAGTTTTTTTCGTTCTGAAGGAATCAGTCTATCGCAGTATTTGTCTGCAGTGGTTTTCCTGCAGTGGTAATTCTCTGCCAATATAGTCTTTTTAACTATACGGGTCTGCTGGGGCTCCATAAGACTCACTCAAAACCTACTAAAATATCATAGCAATATCTTCAGTAAGGTCAAAGAAACTGCTGTCAAGATTTTCTGCAAGCCTGAGCAAAATGATGGGCAGCAACAGATGAACTCTCCTGCTGCTGCACTGCCACAATCTCTTTGCCATGAGTGGGATGCCATTTTCCCCGAAAATCATATTTTTGGTCGCCAAGAAATGTCAATCATGCTAGTCAGACAGAACCCTGCAACCCCTGTGTACTTATCACCATTTCTCCAGAGCACATCACAGTCTTAGCTTGTTCTAATGGGGTGTTTTGAGTACAGTGGGCGTTTGTCTGAAGAAATCATTGTATATTTTATGTTTGTTTATTTTTATGTTTGTTTTACTTTTTTCGATTCACGCGTATTGTAAAACTTAACTGATTCTAAGTGCCAGAGCATAAAAATGGTACACATAGTGAGAGGGGTCGCGTCATGTGTTTAATTATTGTGATCTGGTTGGTTTTAGGTTGACTGCGTACAGCCGCCATTAGTGAGGCAAGGTATACATGTTGACGTGCCAGACTGTTGTTACAGTGGTCTGGACTCGGAGCATCTAGTCCTACCGCTGGAGATCCTGGTTACATTGACCTGGTTCAGTAGGGGTTCGTGAAGGAAACCCGACAATATTACATAGGCCGCTATGGTGCTGCTCTTCCCATGAGATTGGTTGATTGCTCCTTAGATCAACTTGAACGTTTTTATTAGAACAAAAAATCCATTCGTTGTTGAGAACTACTCTAATTTATATCATAATTTCATCTATAGTCTTGATCGATGCATTATAGATAGATAATTCTGCGCCACAAACAAAAAGTAGGGCTCCCACTTACTAGCCCTACAGACGGATACTGCTATACTGGAGAAAGCAAGGGTGTCCCAGCCACTTCTTAGTGGATACATTGTATTTAAATCAGTTTAGAGCCATTAGACTAAGGTTTGAAGCATTCCTGAAAAAGAAAATTCAGAGACGTTTTAAGAAAAATGATCTAGCAACAGTAAACATTCACTCTGGTTCCAAGTAAACAGTCATCAAAAGGAGTGTTACCTGTCATCGGCCACAGATCACTTAGTGAATCAGTGACTGTGTGAGCACAAAAATCCCCTGTTTGAAAGGAGCTGTCAAACAACAAAGGTCATGACCTTTTGCCAGAGCCTTTACCTTTGGCTGTCAAACTCATCCAAACATCGCCTTCCATAGGACACTGAAGCACATTACTAATTTGTATAGTAAACTCTCTGCACAGACACCCAACTAATGCAACTGCTACTTGTCCTGCTGAAATTCTTTTTTTTTTTCAATAAATGAAGCATTTCCTGTTCCCCATGAAATTGTGACGCTCCGAGTGTTTCGCCACGTGTTGTGCCGTCTCGAGGAGTCACAACTTTTACCATCACAATATAAAAACTTGGTTGCAGTGGATTTCATAGTATTGCTATGGGCCTCCACTCTCAAGGAAACGTTGTGTGGTGTGTGTTGGAGAGGAGGCCGGGTGCTGTTCCCCTTAGTTTTTCAAAGATAAAACTCTATTTATTACATGGCATTCTCTGTCTTTACCTCACCCCATGGAACAGTCCTTTGAGCACGATTAATTGCAGGAGTGCTTCCAATATATTTTTGTCTTAAATCTACAGAATATCCATTAATGAGGCGTAATGTCCCACTGTTATCTCTGGTATAAAAAGATCTTTCTGTGTGGAAAACATACAATTTTAGTAAAAAAAAAAAAAACAATTTTTAAAAAACCTACTTTCAAGCTATCCTTGAAACTCAAATGTATCCTTTGTGATCGTTGTTTCAAAAGTGTTGCCTAAATGCAAATATTTTACTAGCTGCAAATATTTCGGCGGAAAAAACTGCAGAAAGTGGAAATCGAACAAGCCGCCCATGGCAACCTATTTATTATCAATCCAAAATTAAAACCACAACTCACAGCAACTGTGCTGCTGTCTTGTGCACAAGTCGTGGTGATGAAAGTGAATAGTCTTTGCACGCTGTCCTAGTGCCAGTTTTTTTTTCTTCGTTGTTTTATAAACCTGCTTGCAAGTCACAGCAAGTGGCGACAGGAAATACATCAAAATAAGGGAAAACAGTGAAAGGAGGGCCTGAAATCTCTGGATGAAAGTAAATAGAGCTCTGGTATTTCTGAGCAGTGCCGGATTTAGGGCAGTGCGACTGGTGCAGCCGCACTGGGCGCTGACCTGGGGCAGCGGGCGCTGTTTAGCAATAACTTACGATTTAGAAACACCTTCAACAGATTTCCTTGTGGTACCAGTTTTCAGGCAGCAATAAAAAAGTCAAAATACTCTTGTGATTAATGTTCCTGCTAGAGAGAGAGATCAGAGTTTTGTCTATGGGCAGTTTGACTCGCCATAAAGTAGCACAGAGGGTTAATAGGCCTGCTGCAAAGAACGCCTACTGTGCAGATCACAGATCTGTATTTTATTTGGATAGCTGAGTGGATTAGGACTTTTGTCACAGAGATCCTTTTGTTACTGCAGTTCATAAGATACAACCCTAATATAGAACAGTGACGGTTACGAACTGTAATCAAAGAGCTGCATGCAAACTGCATAAAATAGGTTAGGACGTTATGTTTTTTCCCCCCAGTCTTTTATTATCTATTCCTAATGTTGCTGAAAAGTGTTTGTTTGGGTAGATATACATTCTTACTAGTAAGGTCAGCCATTAGCAGTGTTTTAAAACAAATGACATGGATGTGAGAGAGGGCCTATGGAGAGATGAAGCACACTTTTGCCTGGTGGTCGTGAGGGAATACGAGGAGGTGGGGGCAGTGCTTAATTTGAGCCGGTGGTTTCCGGTGCTCGGCACCGGCACTTATTTGGTTTCCAGTGCTCGGCACCGGCACTTAATTGTCATCACCACACTTATTACACTCTGTCACATGGTGGCGCTGCTCATCTAATTTAGAGATGAGCAGAACAACGGTTGTTTATGAATACAATATACATTACAAAATACTAATACATGCCTCCCCAGCCATTCATTTAGCTTTGGGGACCTGGAACAATCTGAACTGTCGCACTTGCAGACGAGAGAGATGGTTAGTAGCTGTTTTGGTACCGTCTAGCACGATGACGGGGGCAGTGGGTGGTGCAAGCTGCAGTGGCCTCCAGGTCAGGGCCCTGGCACTTATTATTTTACAAATTAAGCACTGGGTGGGGGAGGCAAAAATGATTGTGGCACCAGGCGCCAACAGCTCTAAAGCCGGCCTTGTTTCTGACGACCTCCTGGTATGCTGATGTGGCCGGTAACTGCCATAAAATAAGGCTGACACATTCTGGTCAAGGAATAGAGGCAAAAAGGAAGACCACGTTACAGAGTTTAAAAGAATTATATTTACTCCATTACCTGGTGAGATAGTTTTTTAAGATACAGAATATTTCAAAGTTTGTGAACGCCCAGAGAACAGAATGTGTCGCCACCGCTCCTATAATAACAATCACTAAATAGTTCCTCATCTAAAATGGCGGTAAATAATTCCCAATTCTGGGCCCTGAGTGATTGGTGTAAACAGGAAACCTGCGAGCAGGTGTCTCTTTGAAGGGGCGAGCTTTGAGGTCAGCAGCGTGGCAGTCGAAGGCCTGGCTGTGAGGAGTTAAACGCTGGAATGAGCAGAGAGGTGATGAAGGAAGCGGAGCTGATAAGAGCCTTTGACGACGGCTCCTGAAAGACGCTGGGAGTCGGGTGCCGCTGCAATAACATCTCTTGCCGACCATTAAGACAGCCTAATGATTATTGTCTTGGAGTTTGACAAGCAAAACATTCCTGCTGTGGGCTGCTTTGAAAACACACAGGATTCTTGCCCTGGAAAGGCATGCTAGGCCCCGCCAACATCTAAAGCTGTTGTTGTTTTACTTGTGGAGTCTGTCTCCTGTCTAAGGACCTTATATATACATATTTTTCCGAGGAGCTGTGGGCCACCACAGGGGAAAGCAGGTAATGCAGTCGTGCTGTTATTTCTCTGCATGGTGCAAGAAACAAAGGGGCATATTAGCAAGAACAGGCGAAAATTTTCGCTAACCGCGCTTAGCGCGTATTTATTTAACGCCGCCTATCGCTGGATATTATCGCGGAGATAACATGCTTTTAGCAAGGTTTATCTCCAATGCGATAAAATATCCAGCGATAGTGGCAATACGTGAATATCGCTGGAAATCCAGCGATATTCACGCATTAACGCCATGGTGGACTTAGGCTGACAATCCACCTCCTATTCTACAAACAGGTAAGTCATGTTTTTCGCAGGTGTTAAATTTAGCGATATTCGCGCTAGCGCGAATTTTTATCGCTTCGCCTGCGTTGCTAATAGGGGAAAGTTGTGTTAGCGACTGTTTCAGTCGCTTTTAGTTGGGAACGCCTACCTTGCATGTCATTAGCAATAATTATCGCTGGCATGCAAGGCGATGGGAAAACGGGCCACTATCGCCAGAAAGCTGTCGCTAATGCTTGTTAGCGACAGCTTGCTGATAGGGCGATAAAAAAATCGCCGCTTTAGCGGCAAAAAGTGCCGCTAAAGCGGCGATAAGGCCCTTGCTAATATGCCCCAAAGTTACTAAATTCAGACTTTTGGACTTTCACTGTGCGAAAAAGGAAAACAAACGTTTTCTGTACTCTCAAATTTGTAAGAAAAGTGGTGTAAAACAATTTTCCTTGGTTTGTTGCTGTGAACAAAGGCTTCTTTGAGTACACCCTCTATTTCTTATCTAGCTTTTATTATTTTCACTATTTATGGCAGCATATTAGTAATAGAAATAGAAAGAACTTGCTGCAACAGCACTGTCAATAAAAGGCACCTTATTTACAAATACTTTTGTGGTTTAAATGAACTAAGGGAGTTGTAAGAATTCAGAATTTCGAGACATTTACATGCATAGACACACAAATACAGAATAGTAGTGAGGACAACCTCCCAATACACTTGATTGCCTGTACTACTAAGTTTACAGATAAAGGTGATAAAAGGGTCATTATGGGCTATGGTCATGCAAAATGCACGCAACACCCTTAATCCCAATAGCTTGTGCATGATCAAATACATTTTGCAAGTCGTTTCCAACCTGAAAATGCATGTAATTACTCCTGAAAAATGTAGGACTAAGTGCCTTTCTATTGTATTTTATTGTAATTGCATTTATATTGCACTTACTGCTCCTGACGAGGCGTCGAAGCGCTTTTTCAGCGAGTAGCACGCTACTCCGGAACCCATAAAGGATTAGTGGTGATTTAGTATAGTGAAATATGAAAGTAATTTGAGTGGTGGATAGGTTAGTCAGTTATTTGTATTGAGAAGGAGAGTGGAGGGATAGAAGGGGGAAAAAGGTTTGCATTTATGTAGCGCTTGTTACCCCTGATGGGGTGTCGAAGCGCTTTTTTGACAGTAGCACGCTGCTCCGGATCCCATAAAGGATCAGTGTTGAATTAGTATAGTGAAATATGAAAGTAGTTTGAGTGATGGGTAGGTTAGTCAGTTATTTGGATTCAGAAAGATAGTGGAGGGATAGAAGAGGGAAAAAGGTTTGCATTTATATAGCGCTTGTTACCCCTGATGGGGTGTTGAGAATGGGATGGGAACACACCATATCCAATGGGGGACTCAGGAAGGGCTTTCTACAGTTGGAAATGTATTTTCTCTGTGGAGGAAAAAAGTTAAAGAAACAAATGCTTAAATGCACATTTCTGCCAGGCTTATTTATGAGGATTGTCCACCATACAATCAATTCATAGTAGTAGCGGAGTGCCAGGAGTACATGTGGAAATCTATGACTTGTGCGTATTTCCAAATATACACTGGGGAACTCGATTGAAGGCCATGAACTGTGGATTCTGTACAAAGGGCATGACTGTAGTTCAAGACCTGTGGGCACTACATACAGCAGGCACCAGACACAAGGCATGGACCCGGGAACTGTCCTGTGCCCACCCCACTTCCACAAAGCTTCCACCAGGCATAGGGTGTGACCTTAAGCCATGGCCCATGCCAAGTACCGCTGCCAGTAGTACAGGATACAATCTTCAGATGCTATGTAGGCAGCAAAAACGTGATGGATGGAAATACTTTCATTAACCTGAACAACTGACTATTACTTTTGGTGGCATTCCATTCCATCATTTTCAGGTGTGAAGAAGCAAACATTTAGGGGATGTGCCACTGAGGAGGTGCGAAACAAATGGAAATAAACACATCTTTTCACTCCCCAAATTCATGTGGCATTATTTTAGGGGTATATTCCACTTCAACAAAGGCCAGTCTCTCGACTTCTGAGTTCAGCACACACCAGGCAATCACAATTGGACGTGACACTTGAATCGCGCCTCACCCCATCTCCACATGAATGACAGTAGCAATCAGATGCGGAAGCAGGTTCACAATTGATCTTCATAGGTAAAAGCTCAATACTATGCATGCCCTATGCTCTTGCTGGACCATTTAAGTCTGCATTAGGAAGTAACATTTACAAGGATATCTCACTGTTAGCAATGCTAGTATTATTGGATCTCTCTGCAGCATCCAACATAATCTCACACTCAGTCTTAATCCAAAGACTGGGGGTGATAGGTGTTGGGTTGGTTGGAGAACTTTCTGAGTGAGCGCATCCATATGGTGCAGTTAGAGCCATTCTGCTCTCGAACCATAGCCTTGAATGGGGGGTGCTACAGGGATCCTCTTTGAACCCCACCCTTTCAAATATCTTTGTGGCCCCACCGGCACAAGTGATAAAATCCTTTGGTTTCTTATTTGCAGATGACACTCAACTTGTCATTACAATGGGGCCTAACCTGGACTCTACTAAAGAAGGATTCCATGATTGTATGGAAAAGATCACCTCTTGGTTGTAGCTCAACCGTCTTCAACTAAATACGGGTAAAACAAAGATTGTGCTCTTTGGGAAGGCCCATTCTGTGTCATATGAGTATTGGTGACCCCAGGGTTTGGGTTCAGCTCCCACCCTGAAAGATGTAGTGAGAAACCTGGGAATCATGGTAGATGAAAGCCTCTCCATGAAGGAACATGTGAATGCCATTTCGGGTTCCTGCTTTGGAACTATGCACCTCCTTAGGAAAGCATTCCAGTGGTCTCTTCAGTCAAGAAAATCCCTAATCCAGGCTCACATAGTCAGCTGCCTGGACTATGGCAATGCACTAATGGTTGCCATGAATGAAGGCCTGTTTTCCAAGCTACAGGTGGTTCAAAATACTGCAGCACATTTAATTTGTCATCTCCCACCTCGATCGTCCTCAGAGCCCATTCTCAGAACTCTTCATTGGCTGCCTTTTAAAAAAGTGCTCCCTGTTTAAACTTCATTGTCTGGTACATAAATCCCTGCATGGAAGTGGGCCTCTCTATCTGCAGGGCAAACTGTAGCTGTATGCCCTCACCCGGAGTCTTAGCTCCAGCGGGAAACTTCTGTTACACCCTCAGCGCATTCGCACTGCTAGGTATGGGGGGCGTTCATTTTCGTACTTGGCCCCCCAGCCCCTGAATCAGCTTCCGCTACATCTACGTGCATGCACTGATTTTAAACGGTTTAAAATATATCTCAAAACATGGCTTTTTAATCTGTACTAAATTCATTTATTTATTTATTTTAATATTCCTGCCCTTATAACCTGTAGAGCTGCAATAGTGCAGAGAGATCCTACTCAGGGTGATTCCTTGCGCTTAATAAGCAACTTTAACATGACATAACCTTTTACTTACAGTTTTTGAGCAGATTACAGGATAATACACCATTGTAATTCCTTCTAATTGAACATTCAGTTCAATCACTCTAGTTAAACGTTTCAGCTGCTTGTAAAACTCAAGGGAATATGAATCTGCTTTTCCTGCCCAGTTTCATTTCCCAAGACTTTCCTTGCTATGTGGTTGTAGGTTTACACTTATCGTGCTGTGTTTTTCTCGGCTACCGTTCTATGGTATAGTTTTTTTTTATATTACTGCGAATGGTTGCTTTTTTTTTACTTCACAAGGCTTGTATATAGAGAATGTACAGTATCGCACCAAATTGGGAAGTTCTTCAAAATTACATCCTGTCATTAAACCCGTTTATAGTTCTCCTTAAAAGCACGTTGTTTGACCCACAATAGCATTTCCTTGTTCCCCAGCCCAGACAGTCTTGCCAGTATAATAATTTCAAGGGAATAGGTGGTTATTATGGAACAGAATATTGCCTCCACTGATTTCACATTTTTCAGAAATTAACATGATCCTAAGAAATCAACCCTAATGAGTATTCTGAACATTTCTGAAGAGAGCTGTAAAGGGGAAACGATTCTTTGTGGTCCCTGTCTGTTGTGATTGATAACAAACAATCCCTTGATAGTAGCCTTTTATAGCATGCCAATATCTGCTACCCCAGGGTAAATTATGAGTGTCTTCGGTCACCAGAGCCTTCTTTCTAGCACAGGAACATCACTCAAGCAAGAGCCCTTCCTAATATCTTAACTGCAATGCTGAAGGACGCTCCAGTGACACTGCACGGGTTTATTCAATTCAATCAATGCTTTTAATTAGTGAAAGATGCTGGCAGAATCCCTTTAGAGAGAAGAACGAATGCCTTTACATATAATGGAAGAAGACAGGCATATTATGTCAAATGTTTTACATTGGCTGATCCAAGTACCTTACCTAGGTGTGTAAGTGACTCTTAAAATGGATGCCATGATTGTCATCTTTTGTATGGATAAGTGCAAGAATCCGAGCATGTGTAGTGTAGGCTTCGGATGCTGAAATATGTCTGCTGCTTTAGTGCAAATCATTTCTGTCTTTCAACATCTGAACTCTATCCGAGGATGTGTAAATGCAGCCTGAGATGCATTTAGGAGGCTACAAAGCTCTCTGGCCAACACTTCTGGCCAAGTTAGCTTCTATCGCCGGATGCCATTGTATGGTTTTGAACACAAATGCATTATTTACTGATGCCCTTATCACTTGTTGGCCTTTTCTCATGGTCTTTTTTTCAGTATATTTTGTATGTGTTCTTTCCCATGTTAGCCCTTAAATATGGAAACAGTCCCTCCCCTTTCAAAACACAGAAAAGCACTCTCCCAGGCGTGGTTTTGGATGTCTCTCAAGAGAAGAAATGACCCGCAAAATTGTTGTGAATGCAATATATGTGCAAGAGTGTGTGTGGTCACTGCAATTTATTATGATTCTGCTGGGCTCAAGAAATGGCAAATGTTTTTCTCTAACTGAATTTAAAGAGGCTATTTTGCAACAGTGTAGCTATAGATAGATATGTGAGGCACACAAAGTGTAAATTACCCACAGATATGCATAGTTTGTGGCTTTTCTGCATTTCTTGCATGTTCCCTTTTGACTTGGATATAATGTATTAATGTCTTGATTTATGCACATGCGATATATTATTCAAGTATAACAGTGACTCGTATCCATTTCCAATATACCTGCATTTGTGTAGTGTATGCAGTCTATATGTTAGACATATTGTATTGTTAAAAATATTGCAGCTTTTTAGATTTTTTCATTGTACTAGTAATTCTTGTTACAAAATGCATTTTCCATACATGGATACCCTAGACTAAACACACACACACACACACACGCACACGCACACACACACGCACACACACACACACATCCTCCCCTCAAAGTTGGCCTGATTTGTGCATTTCTCAGATCTTCTATCCCAATTACTGCAAATACGTTTGTGTGTAAATAAGGTAATCAGATGAGTGTGGGAAACATTTCTAGATCTTTGCAAATGCAGAGAACTGCAATACTTTATGGGTTGTAATAGATCTTACCCTGCACTTCCCTGCCCACTTCTCGAACACTTGCATGGCCATATTTCCATCGCCATGAAAATGTTTGTGTGTCAGGTATCCATTCCTAGTGTACTTTATTCACATGTAAGTATACTTACTTGCATAGATTACTTATCTCTTCACATTTGTTAATTACGCCTAATTCTGTCACTCATGTTTTGCAATCCTGACGTAATGCTAATTTATGACAGAGAAAAGCTTTGTGAATTGGGTGTAAGGTGCATTGAACCCGATAACAACTTCAAAACCAGCACAAAGAGATTGTTCTAGAGACACAAACACATTGAAATTATGTGTTTCTTGAGTCAGGTAGAAACGTGTGCAGCACTTGAATTTCTACCAAGCTCAGAGCACTGGACCACATCAATGGTAGTTGAGAATCAAATGTTGCCATTTTAGGAGGAACTTGTGGCTTGTTTGCAGCTGAAACATGCATGCACTAAAAACAACTGCCAACACACAATCCCACTGTGTTGTTAGTTCATTCATTCACGACCTGTGTGATCTTTCAGGAGTCCTGCATTGGCACATAAATCCATTATGTAGAGTACAAAAGTCACCAGGGAACACGTGTGATGATCCTATGTAGAAGAGAAAAAATATAGCCATATAAGACTTAGAGTAGCTAAAATTGAGAATATTTCTGTGAAGATATAAATGTGTCTGTTGGTGAAAGGATATGGAGCACCATTATTAATGCATTCAGAAAAATCAATGCCACGTCAGCTGTGTCTGCAGATGGACATTTTGGGGCCTTGTACTTAGGAGGATTATTTGACCTCATCACCTCCACCTTCCAAAGGAGGTGGGACATTCTGTACTTGTTATTCTGGAACACTTTCTCTGTGTCCTATGGGCTGCCTAACTCAGACTACACCTTCCAGCGCAGGGGGAAGGGACTAAGCAAGCCACATGGATCACAGGGTGAGACTGCTAGCAGCTTAATGTCCTCTTCTGTTCACTGGAATAAAGGGACACAACACTGGAGCCAGTTTACCACAAAGAGCATATATTATCGATAAGGAATACAGCAACCCATACTGAGCACACAATCACTCCAGGAACAGATAAGGATGAAACCCTGAGCTCGTCCAATGTTCCCTGATGTACAGACAGATCACATTTTATCTTGACACAGAGGAGTGGTACCAGGGGTCAGTTCAGGGTGGGCCTCTGCCAAGGTCACAGGAAATATACAGGCTAAACCCTCTGCGTGCTTGAATGCTACTCATCCACCGTACATAGGTTTCCTAGAGTTGCGGTACAAGTTACAATGCACATTCCCCTCCCAGAAAAGATGTTGACCCTGAACTCCTCCTCCTCGAACGGTCTGTAGTCTTATTTTTATCATTGCAGTCCTGGTATTTTGAGGTGCATAGAGGCTTGAATGCATTGACCAAGTGATGGCCCAACTCTGGGTGGCAGGGCAAGGCAGTGAATTGACACAGTCATTTGGGCACCAGTCAGACAAGTGAGAAAAGGCCACATATTACTCAGCACAACCATATTTTTATTAATGAAAAAACAGTTGATTTCCCATTGCCACAAATACCATGCGTAACACATACCACTGAGATCCCTTTACCTTTAAGGAACAGGATGTGCAAAGGTTGTTGTCTTGCACTATGAACCCCAGAGAGACAGAACCCTGTCTCCCAGGGGCCTTTGTAGACAAAATTATGTGGCTAAGTGTCCAGCAGAGTGCAGTTCAAATGGGTCAATTGGCTCATGATTATTCATTAAACCACATCCATAGCACCACCAGTTTCCCAGCGCTGCATGAGTGCATTCTTCACAAGTCAAACGTCATCGCATCTACAGTACAGCATTGCACATGACGCCAGGATGTTAGTATATGTGCATCCAAAATTCATATAACTGTTTTGCCTTCCCTTGGCTTTTCTTTTCTACCCTTTTATATTTCTGAGTGAGCCCGCCCGCCTGCAGTACGCTTAGCATCTAGGAGACAATCTGACATGTGCTGTCTTAGCATGGCAAAGCTCCTGGTAGAAAAGAAGACAGCCATGGCTTCAGGTGATGTGACATCACCGATAAATGCCTGGTTAAGTAATGTGCGGATTAAGAGCTTCTTCCCAAACTAAAGCAACATGCTCTTTTGTACTGATTAAATGATAGATGGGCAGCCATAAGTCGTTTCGTATTTTCACAGATTTTCAGCTGTCACTGGATATAATCGAGTATGAATTGTGTTTACCTCCCTAAAACCCCCAGACTTATTAAAGTGTTTTCAGTCTTTGTCGTTGTAACTTCGCTCTGAAACTTAGTACTTCCTCACACCTGCATGTAAACTTAAACAGACAGAACTATCCGCACACTCGCGCGCATGCATACGCCCCATGGGATTGGTAGAGACTTCTGTTTCGGGATATCTTCATCTTAGCACTTCAAGTAGAAACTGATAAGCTGACCTTAACTCTCGACTTGGAGTATGCGTTTCGAATTTCTAAGTAAGAAAAAGAAGGCCTAGGTCACAACAGAGGGCCTGATTTAGAATTCAGCGGACGGGTTACTCCATCGCAACGGTGACGTATACCTCATCCGCCGTAATATAAATCCCATAGGATGTAATGGGATTTACCCGTCACAGCGGTGAAGGATATCCCATCCGCCGAAATATAAATCCCATAGGATGTAATGGGATTTACCCGTCACAGCGCTGAAGGATATCCCATCCGCCGAAATATAAATCCCATATGATGTAATGGGGTTTATATTTCGGCGGACGGGATATCCATCACCGTTGTGACGGAGTAACCCGTCCATCGAGTTCTAATTCAGGCCCACAGTCGGTAGCAGTGCAGAGGCTGCAATATGCTCATGTCTATGACCAACTTAGGTGTGCAAATAACTGTATCTGTGAGAGGAAGATCCTAGTGATCAGAGGAGTGCAGCATATGCCAAGATGATTTGTGTATATGGCATTGCACCAGCACAGTGGATTTCCTTTGTTGCAAATTTTGGGGGAAAGTGGGTTCACTGGCACTTCCGCAACGTCCTCCAGCAAAAGTAGGTAAACAAGTACAAACTCATGTAACTGGGCAATCACATATTTCCTGTAGATCCTTTCTCACCCTGGAAACCCTCTCACATGCAGATGGCAGGAGTAAGTGCATTTCCTATTATAACATGGTGAAAGAACATTTTCATATCTAATCGTGGTGTTAAAGGGCTTAACAATCGAGAAACTCAGAAATAAAGCTAGATGTGCTAGTGCACAGTTGCATCAGATTTATGTACACACCCCACACATACACCGACACCCAACACACACAAAATGGAAGACACACAAACCCACACACATACACAAACGTGCAGTATGAGAACATCAACATGTTGTTTTGACCTTTGAGGATATGGACAGGTATCATGGAATTTATTCATAGAGTAGAGACGAAAATGGGAAATATTTGTTTTATTTCTCTATAGATAAATTTATAAATGCACCTATAGTGAGGAAATGATACATCACCAGTTTAGTCGCCAAACAGTTGTTTTTTCTGAAGAGAGAGGTTTCTTCAAAATGTATAAAGTGATAGAATGATACTACTAGAAGGAAACGGGGCTTATGTTTGAAAAAAATAGTAGTTTATTATGTTGCTCCTGTTTCAAACTATTGACACACATATTACTTTTAACGTAAAAGTCTCAATTCCTAATAAAGTCCAAAGTTATCTCTTTTTAAGACCATAGCAAACAAGCCTGCTCTCCCAACATAGCACAAAAGGATTTATTATGATTATTATTAATACTCCTGTACCTTTTGATGGAAGTAAAGAAGAGCCAGCCAAGGAATCCTTCTTTGGCAGGTGTACAGTTAGGTTGTGTACCATCTGTATTTTTCTAGTAGGAGTGTATGAGAATTCAAATGAAAAATCATGCAGATAGTTGTAAGCACCATCTCTGCTCTGATGCTGAGAGGTGAATTCTTGTAGGGAAAAACTGTTTGTTTCCGGGGCAAGAATGCGGCTGCTTAGATGAATTCTTTTGTTTGGAACCTCAAATGGCAAGAAACCTGGGTTGGAGTAGAATGTACGGACATTGTAGTCTAAATAGTACTCAGACCACTTTTACTCTTTGTATTCACCCTTCTGAGGGACTGGGGCCCTAATTAGAGTCTGGTAGATGTGGAACATCTGCCAAAAAGTGGAAGAAGTCCCATCCATCCTATTAAGAGCACATAATGCATTCAGGCACTCTCAATAGGGTGGATGGGACATCCACCACTCTTTTAGCAGAACTCTAAATAATTCCATAGGTCATTAATGTATGCAATCAGTATGGTAGGAGAAGAAGTGAAAGTTAAATCTTCTTGCTTGAAGTGCCTCAGAGTAGCACAGCCAACTACGAAAGGATCAAAATAATGCAACACTATCATGGCCAGGACATAAAAACTAGATAAAACAAGCATTGGCCAAGGCTAGTGGGTCTGGCCTTGGCTTCAGAGCTATTGACTTTTACAACACTTGCTTCTTTTTCTCATGTTTATCAAACTTTGTCATTTCAAGATGGGTGATGAGGTTGGAAGCAACATATCAGTGATCTTATAATGTTAAAGAATGACGGACGTGAATGTTTTTTATCTTTTAGACAAAATCATTCAAAGATGGCTGCCTGTGTGGTCAAAGCACAGGCGGCTGTCTTGAAATGCTTTTTGCATAAAGTATAGCAAATAATTAAAAACACTTTTGGCTAACACCAGACTTAAACGCCTGATCTTTCTGTGATACATTGATAAAATCCTTTTTAGTTTTTAGAAAGTTTCAGGCCATCAAACTTGGATTGTGTTAACACTCTAATTAGAGGTTGTTGGCTCGGACAAATTACTGACTATCTGTTCCTTTCTCTCCGTTCCTGCATAGATAGGCTTATACTCATTGATAATGGTGCTTCAACAAATTTTTGAATAAGTCATAACCGTGTGTGCATGGAACTTGTTGGACTGAAGTCCACTGTATATATTTCTGTGATGTACTGAGCTATTGTTTCATGCAATGCACACATTTAAGTTGCTTCTTTACGATTTCTCCACTTGTTCAGTTGAGTGAATATTAGGAGCAAATACAAAAGTATCCTGGCATTAAAATATAAATCTTTACTGATGTTTGATATGTTTGTAATATTTAATGTACATGTGTCAAGGTATGGGAAACAATGTATGTTCAAATAAGTTGCAAGGACTGGCTGGCGGTTGCCATAGTTATCTTTTGTAATTCATTGCACAAATGGGTGAGGTCTTTTGTTCGTGTTTTGCTTGTTCAACATTTGATTTTGTTGAGAGAGGATCCCCAGATAGCTTAGTTCCATATGCCTTATGTGTGCAGGACACCATAATCGAGGTGGGAAGATTCCTCTATAACTATAGAAATGTTTATGCATCTCCTTCTAAGAATTCTGGGTCCTATTTTGAGTTTGGTGGATGGGGTACTCCCAGTGCTTAGTTTGTAAAATAATAAGTGTCGGTACCCATGGTTTTTCTCAGAAGCCAGCAGCCGGCACTGACAAATGTTGGGACTGCCGAATACCATTGTTGTGTCGTTTTGCTTACAGCTCATGCCTCTATTTTACACCACCATACACTCCCTGCACTTTATTTCACTGTGCATGTTCTTTTTTATCCTTTCTTTCTGCATTTGTCACTGGTTTTTCATCTCCCTCTTCCTCCATCTTTTCACCTTTTGCATTTTTTCTCTCTCTTGCTGTGGGCAAAGTTTAGTGCTAAAAAGTGCGGCTCCCAAAAAAATGAGTGCTGGTGGGCCCCACCTGCAACCACTGGCATTAATTAAGCACCAGCTACTCTGTCCCAAACGTGATGGATATCCTGTCCACCTTGTTACAAGTGCATTATATCCTAAGGCATTTGTAAAACGGGGGATGGGATATCCATCACATTTGTGACAGGTTTCCCATCCACTGAACTCTAAATCAGGCCCTTTATCTGGTTGTCTGAAAATAATATATACTTTCAATGGGATTGCAATAGATCATATTATTACAACATCTTTGCTTTCAGTGATTCTGTATGGGTCATAATCCCAAAGTACATAGTTACTAATGCCCCAGCGACCTATCTGACCAGGGCTGTCCTTGTGCTACCATGAAAATGTATCAGCTAGTAGTTTATCATCTTCACTTGTAAAGAACACATGGAGGGGCAGTGTCTGTTACTCAAAGTTAGTCAAAGTTTGTTTGAAAATTAAAACAACACTACTATCTGAGTATATAGTGGGCCAGAACCAGGCAGATGTTCAGAAACTTTCTTAACAGCTGTGGGAGGTCATTCAAGATTCAGGAGTGTAAGTTAACAGTAGCAGAAAACAAGCATTTGCAATGCAATAGGTCTCGCATTATTAAAGTTTGAGCTATTGGTGTTGCATTATTTAGCAATGCCAATAGCTCAAACTTTAATAATGCGAGACCTATTGCATTGCAAATGCTTGTTTCATTTGTATTTATGTTTGTTTAATGTCCTGCTCGGCATATTATGCACACGACGGCGTCTAATATGAGAACCGGACTAGGGCTCCCAATGAATTGGCAATAGTGGGGTCCAGAAGAAACAGTCACCACATGTATGTCTGGAACAACAGGACCTTTGAGGCAGTCGAGTGGGAACCCAAGAATTACTCCAGGCACAACAGTAGCAATAGGTATGTGCAGGAGCTGTGAGGAGGGACCCTGGGACTTAGAGAGATACCGCAGTCGTATGTATCTCTGGGGTTTACCCTGAAATGGAGGGAGCGGAACCCATGGAATACCACAGACACCTCCGTAGCATAGATATATATATTGACATACTGCTTTGAAACGTTATCAAAATCACGATAAACGAGGAAAAGGAACGCGCATTTGCCAATAAAAGGGGTATGAAAGAGAAAACAGAAAGAACACGAAAATAATGAAAAATAACTAATAAGGAAAATTAAAAATAGAAGAAGGAAAGAAAGAGGGGAGATAAAAACAAGCACGGAACCGAAACCTGTGGTGCGCGCGCACCACAGAGGAGCCGAACGCGGGAATCGACCCCTGGGGTGCGCGCGCACCACAGAGGAGCGGGGGGCGAGGGAGCCTGTCGTCTGTGCCGCGCGCTGATGCACATCCTAGACACGGACGGGAATGGGCGGAGCAAAGGCGGGACATGCGCCCGCCTTTGCCCAATTGCGTGCCGTTTTTTTTTTTAAAAAAGCACGCTACAGCCAATGCCAGCCTGCGAAAGCAAAACCACACGCACGAGCGTGTGGTTAGCTTTCTGAAGCCCATACAAGAGGTCTCGCGCTGCGCGAGCAGTGCTGCGCACTGCAACGCTAGGCGCGAGACAAGTATGGGGGAATACCACATGGTGGAATACCATGTGACTGGCACAGATATTAAGCAGTTAGTGTGGACATGTTCTTCTTTTGATTTACTCAATTTGCTCAATTCACTGTCTTTTAATCCAACCTTTTTTCACTACCTTTTGCTTTTGCCTTTCTCCGTGTTTTTCTTTCTTCATTTCCATGCTGCATTTTCCCTGGAAATTTAGAACCAGTTGCTGCT
The DNA here is from genome assembly GCA_963921515.1 of Calotriton arnoldi. NCBI lineage: Eukaryota > Metazoa > Chordata > Amphibia > Caudata > Salamandridae > Calotriton > Calotriton arnoldi. The sequence continues at coordinate 1,479,385 of CAWUFW010003820.1, forward strand.
TTAATTGCTTGACTTTGTTAACTAATCTCTGAGGCCTCAAACGAAAGTAGTGACGTAAATCTCAACCCATGTGCAATAGGAATTTGCACACAGAGCAGAATTTCGAATTAGACGATCATGACCGCACCCCATAAGGTTTTCCAGATAGATTACTCCAAGAAAAACCTGACAAAATTTATAGGGGTAAAATGGCCAGAAAAAGGTGAAACATGCAGAAATCGGTGCAACAAAAACAGATTCTGTATGTAATGCCTCATTCTGGGACAGAACATTGAAAAGGTGCTGTTAGAAATTGGGTTTCTGGTTGGTAGAGGTATGCACCCTGTCCAACCAGGAGCCACAATTCTAGTCAGGGAAAGTCAGTACCACACTCTAAATTAACCTGTGCTCACCCCTAGTAGCTTGACACAGAGCAGTCAAGCTTAACTAAGAGGCAATGTGTAAAGTATTTGTGCACACACACACAGTAACACAGTGAAAACACCACAAAAGGAATCCACACCAGTTTAGAAAAAAGCCAATATTTTAAGTGTAAAACAAGACCAAAACGACAAAAATCCAATAAGCAGAAGTTAAGATGTGAACTTTTAAAGATTAAACTGATTTGCAGTGCTTAGAAACAAATAGCGCCAACCGGGGCTATCTGGTCGCACCTGACCTGGACAAATCAAAAAGTTCAGACCGACCACAATGGAGCATGAGCCGAACACAGGAGCTGCGCAGGCCCACTGGACAGTACCTTGGATGCGTTGACACTGAGGACAATGCATGGAGCACAGGAGTTAATGCATTGCTGTCGATCGTAGAGATAGAGGCGATTCGTCAGATCTGAACTGTGCAGAGTCGAGGATGCGTTGAGAGTCAAGATGCGTTGGACATCGAGGCGATGCATCTTCGTCGAACCGCTGTGCTGTAGGCGATGCGAGCAGCAGAAAGCGATGCATTGGTGTCGAGCTGCGCAAGTCGGAGATGCCTCGGAATCAGGGGAGTGATGCGTTGCGCAGTCGGTGATGCGGTATCCATGGTTTGGGCAGCAGCGGCAATGCGCCAGTTGTCAAAGGAAATGCGTTGGTTCTGATCGGGGCAACTTCTTCGATGCGTGGATTTTATTGGGTTGCAGCAAAAAAATACTCACTTCTAAGGGCCCAGGACTGGATCATCACCACTTGGCAGAGCAGGACTCTCAGCAGACAGAGTCCAGGTGCTGGTTGCAAGTTGCAGGGTGTAGTCTTTGATATCACTGAGACTTCAGAAATAGGAGGCAAGCCAACAAGCCATTGGAGATACTTAGATTTTGGGATGTAGAGAGTGAGGTCCAGTCCTTCTCACTCCCAAGCAAGAAGCAGCAGGTATCAGGCCAACACATCAAAGCATTTCAGCAAAGGAGCAGTCCCTCCTGGCAGCACAGCAGTCCCTCTTCCTGGTACAATGTCCTCATTTCCAGAAGTGTTCTGAATTCATGGTGTCAGAGGTCCACTACTTAACCTAGTTGGGCCTTTGAAGTAGGGAGACTCCAAAGAGATGGTTTCAAATGCACAGGACCCTGCCTTTCCTGCCCTGGCTCCTGACTCACTACAGGGGTGCTACAGGGGAGTATGCAACCCTTTGTGTGGGGCTAGGACACAGCCCTTTCAGGTGTAAAGTGTCAGTTCGTCCCTCCCATCCTGCTCAGGATGACCCATCAACATGCAGATGGCTACTCAGTCACACCTACCCTTCCTTTGTGTGTGGCAGTCTAGAGGGAATGCAGGAAGCCAGCAGGTCACCCACCCCAGACGTGTATTCCAGAGACAGGCAGAAGGCACCAAATGGTTTAAGTAAGAAAATGCCAACTTTCTAAAAGTAAGAAAATATAATGGAGCATGCACTCCTTCCCTTTCATATGAATCCATGCTGCAAAAACTTATGTGTAAGTGCGTGCGATCAGTGTCCGTGGATCGCCCCAAACCACAGTCAATACAAATGTATTCCAAAAAGAGCACTCCTCTCGCGCTCTACACTGTCGCACTGCGCAAAGTGGGAATCATTCCCCCGATATATTCCATTAATCCAGGTATTCCAATGTAAACTCTAATAACCATTGCCTTTTCTTTGTCCAATATTACTTCCATTCACTGTTTATCTTCATCACAACGGAGACGGTATGATTAAATCTGCAATCTTTATTGAACTCTTCCAATACCAACTGCTCGCCACTCCAGGCTTTTCACAATGGTACGTACAGATCAATCACGGGTTGAAGTTGACACACTGTGTAAATATCCAATGCATTTCGAGCCTCTTGGCTCTTCGTCAGGGATTACTAGAACAAATACAATAAACAGCTTAGCCTCACATTTCATTATGAGCAATATTAAATGTTAAAGGGCCCAACATCAATTGTGAAAACACATAACCACCTCCGTGTACCAAACCCTAGTCAAACGAAATTCAAATACTGCTAAATTCTAACCCTGCACCTCCCTACACCACCCAAATCAATGCTTACCCTAAAAATGCTGTGAAAATAAACGAAACCTCATGACAATCATTCCACAAAAGACCCATTGCCCCACTCATAATCCTCCCTTATCCTACAACCCTTTTACTTTCCAACTCGCATCCCCTCCGTCTCCATATCCCTCATTTTTACCTTTTGTGAAAACGTTCACCGTCAGCACTCTGGTCTCCTCGTGCTGTTCACCACATGAATACGCTACTTCCTCCTCTTCCTGGCCATTAGTTCAAATTATCAGCTGCACTCACTCACGCTCTTAAATCTTTGCGCTGCATGCTACCAAGCCAGTACCATGTGACTGTTTTCCCCAGCACCAGAATTCGGTTACCTCCGCTATTCTGTCGAGAGACTCTCACTCCCATAATGCACCACCCTCCCTCACACTGAATAACCCACCACTCTACCCCACGGAATCTTTGCATATGAATGTATCAATCTGATTCATAAAAATGCCCTAACCAAACATCACTCCCACCCCCAAACCATGTTACACAAAATCGTTGCTATATCTAATCTAAATACATTATGAGCACATGTTAAGAATCAATATTGAGAAATAAGATATGGAAAAATTACTACATATTCTAAAAAATACATACAATTAATTATGCTTTGATTAAATAGATCCTCTACGTGCGAATAACGGATAATAAAAAATAAAAAAAAAAGTACCAAGCTCCAAATTGTATCAATCCAATGTAAACTCTAATAATTGGATATTTACACAGTGTGTCAACTTCAACCCGTGATTGATCTGTACGTACCATTGTGAAAAGCCTGGAGTGGCGAGCAGTTGGTATTGGAAGAGTTCAATAAAGATTGCAGATTTAATCATACCGTCTCCGTTGTGATGAAGATAAACAGTGAATGGAAGTAATATTGGACAAAGAAAAGGCAATGGTTATTAGAGTTTACATTGGAATACCTGGATTAATGGAATATATCGGGGGAATGATTCCCACTTTGCGCAGTGCGACAGTGTAGAGCACGAGAGGAGTGCTCTTTTGGAATACATTTGTATTGACTGTGGTTTGGGGCGATCCACGGACACTGATCGCACGCACTTACACATAAGTTTTTGCAGCATGGATTCATATGAAAGGGAAGGAGTGCATGCTCCATTATATTTTCTTGCTTCGCAATTCATCGCCTCAAGGAGCTGATGCACCCTATTGATACAGTGAACGTTTGTTAAGTGAAGAAAAGTATACAACATGAGTTTGTCATCGCGGAGACGGAACAAGTGGAGTGGAGTTTATAAACACTAATGGACATGTATTATCAACAGTTATAGCCTATTTACACGATTGATACAATTTGGAGCTTGGTACTTTTATTTTTTATTTATTTTTATTATCCGTTATTCGCACGTAGAGGATCTATTTAATCAAAGCATAATTAATTGTATGTATTTTTTAGAATATGTAGTAATTTTTCCATATCTTATTTCTCAATATTGATTCTTAACATGTGCTCATAATGTATTTAGATTAGATATAGCAACGATTTTGTGTAACATGGTTTGGGGTTGGGGGTGATGTTTGGTTAGGGCATTTTTTATGAATCAGATTGATACATTCATATGCAAAAGATTCCGTGGGGTAGGGTGGTGGGTTATTCAGTGTGAGGGAGGGTGGTGCATTATGGGAGTGAGAGTCTCTCGACAGAATAGCGGAGGTAACCGAATTCTGGTGCTGGGGAAAACAGTCACATGGTACTGGCTTGGTAGCATGCAGCGCAAAGATTTAAGAGCGTGAGTGAGTGCAGCTGATAATTTGAACTAATGGCCAGGAAGAGGGAGGAAGTAGCGTATTCATGGTGAACAGCACGAGGAGACCAGAGTGCTGACGGTGAACGTTTTTCACAAAAGGTAAAAATGAGGGATATGGAGACGGAGGGGATGCGAGTTGGAAAGTGAAGGGGTTGTAGGATAAGGGAGGATTATGAGTGGGGCAATGGGTCTTTTGTGGAATGATTGTCATGAGGTTTCGTTTATTTTCACAGCATTTTTAGGGTAAGCTTTGATTTGGGTGGTGTAGGGGAGGTGCAGGGTTAGAATTTAGCAGTATTTGAATTTCGTTTGACTAGGGTTTGGTACACGGAGGTGGTTATGTGTTTTCACAATTGATGTTGGGCCCTTTAACATTTAATATTGCTCGTAATGAAATGTGAGGCTAAGCTGTTTATTGTATTTGTTCTAGTAATCCCTGACGAAGAGCCAAGAGGGCTCGAAATGCATTGGATATTTACACAGTGTGTCAACTTCAACCCGTGATTGATCTGTACGTACCATTGTGAAAAGCCTGGAGTGGCGAGCAGTTGGTATTGGAAGAGTTCAATAAAGATTGCAGATTTAATCATACCATCTCCGTTGTGATGAAGATAAACAGTGAATGGAAGTAATATTGGACAAAGAAAAGGCAATGGTTATTAGAGTTTACATTGGAATACCTGGATTAATGGAATATATCGGGGGAATGATTCCCACTTTGCATAGTGCGACAGTGTAGAGCGCGAGAGGAGTGCTCTTTTGGAATAAACTTTCTAAAAGTGGCATTTTCAGAACTGCCATTTAAAAACCAACTTCACTATAAGTTTTGTTTTAAAATGTGAGTCCAGAGACACCAAATTTGTTTTTCCTATATTTTACCCAATTAGAAACTACACTTATAAAATGCAGTAAGGCATTCCTAATGTTATCCTAAAGGAAAGATATGCCTTGCAATAGTGAAAAACGAATTTACGAGTATTGCACTAGCAGGACATCTAAAACTTAAAAGTACATGTCCTACTTTTTAAATACATTGCATCCTGCTCATGGGCGGTTCAGGGCCTACCTAAGGGGTGACCTTTATGTTATAAAAAGGAAGTTTGGGACTGGCAAGTAGGCCTTTCTGTCAGCTTGGCGTGGCAGTTTAAAACTGCACACAAAGGCTCTGCAGTGGCAGGCCTGAGACATGTTTTACAGTGCTACTTACGTGGGTGGCACAATCAGTGCTGCAGGCCCACTAGTAGCATTTAATTTACAGGCCCTGGGCAAATGTAGTGCCCTTTACTAGGGACTTATAAGTAAATTAAATAAGCCAATTGTGGATAAGCCAATGTCACCGCATTTTAGGTAAAGAGCACAAGCACTTTAGCACTGGTTAGCAGTGAAAAAGTGCACAGATTCCTAAAGCCAGCAAAAACAAATTCAGCAAAAAGGGGAGAAGGAAGTCAAACAGTTTGGGGTGACCCTGCAGAAAGGGCCATTTCCAACAAATGCTATTTATCACATCAAGTAAATGCCCTATTCCAGGATATTGGTATTCATCAGGTAATTTTGAATTTACCAGTACTATGTCGCACTACTTATAATCAAGGCCTTAGTATCTAAGTACTGTAATGGAATTGTCAGGAGCAATAACCACTTTCCTGGTGCACCGAACTTCAGATGGGTATGGCCCAGATTCCGAAGACTGTTCTCTAGAGCTAGAAGAGAGAGTGCACACCAAAAGAATAAACAGGCAGAAGACAGTGAAAATCCATATTGAAAGCACCTGCTTTCACAGCACAGAAAGGTTTTGCAGTTCATTTTTAATAACCATCTCTTACAGTATGGCAACATATCCTCCTTAGGAAGTGTATATGATTTTAAGGCGCATTCTTATCCCTGCAGCCCTTGGGCCAGCTGCAATAAATTGATAAGACAATGAGTATTAAAATAGAAAAGCAAGGCTGATTTTGAGCACTCTAAAGATTCTGCTTTTTCTGGCCGACGACTTTCCTGAAGGAACAATGCTTTTGCAATTTGCAGCTTATAGTCAGGTCCATTTGAATTATGTGGCAATGGAAGACCAAGTTATGTGACAACCCTGATTAAATTACGTGGCAATGAAAGATACATTATGCAGTGTTATGCAGCACACATTATCGGGGAGTAATATCTTATTGCAACACAATGCAAAATGTAAAGGTTTCTTTCAGCAAGAAAAGGACACCACAATTCTAGATCCTATTGAAGCTAGTGTTCCCCAATACATTATTTTTTTTGCATAGATGCACCGGAAAACCAATTACCATAGGCCCTTCTCATTAAGATAGTTAGTGCAAAACATGCAATGTAGCCCTCAGAAAAAAGCAATACTACAGTTATACAATTCTTGTCATAAAAGGTGTGCCTATTTTAATTCTGCATATTTTAATAATGTTTTGGAACTTGCCTTTAGTTTTAGATGTAATCAGTTTTTGCATTACCAGCAACTGGGAGCGTTTCTTTTTATGAAGAAACAGCTCTGCAGAACAGTATTGTACATTGTATAGTATTTCACATGTCTGTACTTTGAGGGTCCTCTTGAAATAACCGGTGCTTAGAGAGGAGTACCCTTGGTGTAACATGAATTTACAGAAATATTGAAAGAATATTTTTTCATGACAAAAAAAAATCATTATTTCACCCTAGTTACGTTATATTTAAACAATGTAAGGACTTATTTCATGACACAGGCAAAAGGGTTTCACCGGTCTATCAACTTGGGACACAAATAAAGTATGGGGAAAAGTCTTAACTCATTAGTATATGTTTAATAGCTGAATACATCAATCAACACCTTAAAAACAACCATGAAATATTTGCATAATGCTTGCCACTGTGTTCCTCTACAAGTGTCATGCTAATTTTATTATCTGTTAATCCGCTGGAGTTAGAAACATTTTTTGGTTCAAATCTGTAAAGCATGTAGCAGATAGTGGAATACACAACTAGTGCAGTAAATCCTATTTATATGGGAAAATGCATGGCTGCAGAATTATGTAATTCAACAGGCCCTGCTTAAGACACATTCAAGAAGTGTGTCAACGCTGTCTTGTATTGCATGTATCAATATTGAAAATAATAATATAGCATAGCATTTTTAGCTTACAAACCAAATTATGGAAATCCAATCATTGACACACTTGAAACTTGATTGTAGCCATTGCAGGTTTTGTTAATGATCTCAATTATAGATGGTTTATGAAGCCTACCTGCTGTGCAAGCGGGTTACAAAATGCTTATTAATAGACGTATAAACAATTCTAAGCAGTATTTTTTTTAGCAAATAATGAGATTCTAAGATATCTTTGCCAGAATTTGAATCGCCAACCAACTGTCTTGTACATTGTGTTGTACTGTATTTTATTGTATTTAGGTTGCATTTATACCAGCAGCGGCCCGTGCAGGTGAGAGCAGTGGGGCCGGGTGGGGGGGGGGATTTCGACAGGCCATGACGAGGGAAAATTAATTAATTATTTAATTTCCCCCCGTGGTCGTCTGTCGAATCTCTCACCAACCCAGCCCCACTGCTCTTACCTGCATGGGCCGCTGCTGATTTATACTCAGCTTCATGCCACTTATAAAGGTGGCAATGCACATTAGCAGATTTAAAGCTTTCTACACCATAGAGTGGGCCTGCATGTAGGATGCTGGATATTAATGTTGCCTCCATGAGAAGCATTTTGTTGTCATGCATGACGAACAAAGTGGTGCTCTTATCCTGTTGATGTGCTTCAATGTGTAGCAGAGTGACTAGGCATGAGAGATACAGCGTTCGAGCTTTATATTATTGCTGTTTTTGATGGGACGAGTGTGGTATGAGAGTGGCGTATGTGAGAAGTGATTTGGTCCATGATGAGTAATCAAGTGCTTTTATTGTGTCAAAGTGATGATGTTGCTCTGCTTATGCCTGCAGTAAAATGAAGCAGTGGCGGCTGCCATGTTTCTAGGGTGGTGAGCCACACTTACCTTGAGGCACCGGTCGTCTCCCTTACAGGAAGGCTCCAACGAGGGACCAGGAAACTGCATTAACCAATCCTGTCGCTGCTCTCACAGCATGAGAGCAGCCCCAGGATTGGTTATAGCGGCCTCTCTCAGCACTCCTAAGTGAGCTGGAGGCCTGCACTTTCTTTAACCCAGCTCTCTAAGACAGCTAGGTTAGAGAGCTTCAAAATGCGCATGTCTGGCTGACCGTCGCAAGATTCCCGGCCAAACAGACATGCACATTTGAAAGCGCACAGCTCCCTGCTGCTGTCACTCGGCACAACAGCACTGGCCCCCTCCTGTCACTTAGTTCAGGATGGGTCGGTTGCTCAAAATTGAAGCTGTAATAAATAAACTTTATTACCGTTTTATTTTTCAGCTCTGGCCTGTGGGGCGACACTCCTCCGCTCAAACGGAGGAGCTGCCCCTAAAATGAAGTAGAGTATGAGGTAGTTGCTTGTGTGCTATGGCCTTACCTCCATGTGGGAGGAAAAGGTTTTGGTTCTTCACTGGGATTGCTTCGAGGCATCTAACATCTATAATTTCCTTGTTTGGTCAGTTGATCAGTGTGAGCCTGCGTCATCTGCTTGGGAAAAGACACATCTTTACCTCCTTTCTGAATTACAAGTCAAGACATTGGGCCTGATTCACAGAACTAACTTAAGACAAAATCCTAAACTTACTACCATTTTGGTATTCACAGAAGGCACTTACTCATTTTGGTATTCACAGAAGGCACTTACTTACTCATTTTGAGTAACTTACTCATTTTGAGTAATTTACTCATTTTGAGCAACTCACTCATTTTGGTATTCACAGAAGGCACTTACTCATTAATGAGTAAGTGCCTTCTGTGAATACCAAAATGAGTAACTTACTCATTTTTAGTAACTTACTGTTTTGAGTAACTTACTCATTTTGGTATTCATAGAAGGCACTTACTCATCAATGAGTAAGTGCCTTCTGTGAATACCAAAATGAGTAAGTTACTCAAAATGAGTAAGTTACTCAAAATGAGTAAGTAAGTGCCTTCTGTGAATACCAAAATGAGTAAGTGCCTTCTGTGAATACCAAAATGGTAGTAAGTTTAGGATTTTGTCTTAAGTTAGTTCTGTGAATCGGGCCCAATGTTTTCGAAAACATTAGCCAGGGATTTCAGTTCTTACGTGGGTGCATATGATAGTTAGGCCATCTATTTCAACTTTCTGGGCAGATGGATTTGTCTGTTGGGTCAAAACAGGCAGCATTGTTTACCTTTGTGAAACTATTGGAATCTAATGAGTTTAAATGTTTAGGACAGCCCCAATTGCGTAGTGTGTGCTATAGAAAAACCTTCAGTACCTCAGCTATTTTATATACTGCAACCTTTTCATATAGCTTGAAGTTCCAAGGCAACAGCTATGTGTAAGTGGAAAACATCCTTAATGATTCTAGCACTATTACTTTTCATGCACCACCTTGCCCAGATGAATAGTCTTTCCACTCCCAGGCTTAAATAAATTTGCTATCCAGAACTATATTTCACCATTTTTAGACCTGGCCTCCTTGGTGTTGTTTTCCCTCTAACTTTTTACCTTCAACCCTCCTGTTTGTCTGACTTCATTTTTGCTGGCTTTAGGACTCTGTGCACTTTACCACTGTTAACCGGTGATTGTACTCTCGGCTTAAAAATTGTAGAATTGGCTCATACCCAATTAGATTATTTAGTTTACTTGTAAGTACCTAGTAAAGTGGTGCTACCTGTTCCCAAGGCCTGTAAATTGAATGCTACTCTTGGGCCTAAAGCACTGATTGTGCCACCCACTCAAGTAGCATTTTTATCATGTCTCAGGTCTGCCATTGCAGCCTGTCTGTGCAGTTTTTGCCAGGCCCAAACATTAGCTTTGAATTCATTTAAGTCACCCCCCTGGGGCAGGCCGGGGACAGCCCAGAGGGCAGGGTGCAATGTACTTAAAAAGTGGGACATGTGCTTTTTAGTTTTACATGTCCTGCTAGTGAAAAACTCTTAAATTTGTTTTCCACTACTGTAAGGCCTACCTCTCCCATAGGATAACATTGGAATTAACTTATTACAATTAATAGGCCGTAATCTCCAAATGGGAGCAGGTAAGCAGTCCATGTGTGGTGTCTTTGGAATTGTAATGAAAATTCCTAACTTATAGTGAAATCAGATTTTAAATTACAATTTTGAAAATGCCACTTTTAAAAAGTTTGTATTTTTCTGACTTAGCCATTTAGTGCCTGCAGCTTGTCTCTGGGTCACATGATTGGGTGTACTTGGCGGTTTGGCTCTGTGTATTCCTCCTAGACAGCCACACACAATAGAGAGCTTAGGTGTGCCTGGATGGGCCATCGCTAGCAGGATGGGAGGGCGGAGCCGGGCGCAGCCCTACTTACACTTGAATAGGCTGTGTCCTGCCTCCACATAAAGGGCTGCATAGCACCTGTAGTTATTCTGGAGTCAGGACAGGGAAGACAGGATGCCTGGGGACTTCAAAAGGAAACCATTTGAAGCTTCTCTCCACTTCAGAGGCACAACTGGGTATAAATATTGGACCCCAGACGCCAACTCTTCAGCACACTCATGGACCTGTGGATACTCTGCCAGGAAGAAGGACTTCTGTGCTGCTGACAGGCCTACCACTCTGCTAGACTACTGCTCTGTGCTGACCTGCTGACCTCTTGCCTGGGCGAGAAGGACTGGACCTGCATCGGTTGAACCCAGGACCCCAGAGTGACTCTAAGGGCTAGTTGGCTGACCTCTTGACCTCTTGACCTCAGGGACAGAAGGCACCAACAACCTCGACCCCAGCACTTGGACTCTACTATCTGTGAGTCTACCATGCCAAGTGTTGCCACCCCAGTCCTGGACCCTTGGATGTGGGCCTCAGAATCTCTGCCAGCCTCTGTGGATCCAGCGGAATGAACGCATCTTGTCTGCTGTTGGACGCAACCCCAAGCAAAACCGGGGCATCGCAGCTGCTGTGTGGATTACCCCGTCGCAAAGATCCACATCGATTCACAGCCCGCAGCCTCATCAGAATCGCTGTTGTGTGACGCATCCGTGGCACAGACCCTCTCATCTGCCATCAACGGCAGCCTCGACAATGACTCCAGACTCCGCATCGCAGCCTTGCAGCTTCTTGGAACGAACACATTGCCTCAACTACACGATGCATCCTTGAAGCTGGACTTTACACTGCAAACCCTCGTCGACGGGTCCTCAATGACAGTGCAGGACCTTTCATCGCAGCCTCACTGCAACTCAGAACCGATGCATTGCTTCGGCTGCGCGATGCATCTTCGATGTGGACCCTCACAATGCTCTGCAAACCAGGATTTCAGGTACTTTATTCAGCTGGCCTAACTGGGTCCCTGTAGCCAGTCCACCCTCCATCGCGGTCAGCCTGAACTTGTGACTTTGTCCTGGTCTGGCGCAACCAGATATCTAAAGTTGGATCCCTTTTTGGCGCTCTTTTCACTGAAATCTTAAAAATTGCATATCTCCAGTTCTATTGTTTGGACTTTTGTTGTTTTGGTCTTGTTTTCATTTATTAACAATAACTCTATATTTCTAACCTGGTGTAGGATCCTTTTATGTTTTCACTTTATTACCGTTTGAATTGTTACACAAATACTTTGCACATTGCCTCTAAGTTAAGCCTGACTGCTCTGTGCCAAACTACCAGAGGGTTAAGCACAGGTTAATTTGGTTGGCTTGTGCCTCACCCTGACAAGGATTGTGGGTGCTGCTTTTGCAGGGCTCACACCCCAGTCAACCAACAGCCCAATTTCTCACAACCATGTTTATTCTTTTTGTTTATCTGATCATACTGACTGGTGTCCTCTACTTCATGATGCCTAGATGGTACCAGTGATGCAATGAATGGGCCTTGTTGAAGAAGATTGTATAAAAGGACCATGATGAACGTATGATTCAATTACTATCCCTGGGCAACGCACCCAAACCAACGGACCACGCACGCAACCTGGGCTTCATCCTGGACTCCTCCCTCTCAATGACCCGACAAGTCAACGCCGTCTCCTCGTCTTGCTTCAACATCCTACGCATGCTGCGCAAGATCTTCCGGTGGATCCCCACCGAAACCAGGAAGACGGTCACCCAGGCCCTCGTCACCAGCCGACTGGACTAGGCAACTCCCTCTACGCCGGAACCACAGCCAAACTTCATAAAAGACTCCAACGCATCCAGAACGCTGCAGCTCGACTCATCCTGGACATCCCCCGACACAGCCACATCGCCAGACACCTGAGAGACCTGCACTGGCTCCCCGTCAGCAAGAGAATCACGTTCCGACTCCTCACCCACGCACACAAAGCCCTCCACAACCAAGGCCCCAGATACCTCAACGACCGTCTGACCTTCTACACTCCCACCCGCCAGCTACGATCGACCAACCACGCCCTCGCCGCCGTCCCCCGCATCCGAAGAGCCACAACGGGAGGAAGATCCTTCTCCTACCTGGCTGCCAAGACGTGGAACTCCCTACCCATCCACCTCCGCCTTACCCAAGACCACCTCTCCTTCAGGAAGCAACTCAAGACCTGGCTGTTCGAACAGTAGCGGACCCCCCTCCCCCAAGCGCCTTGAGACCCTCCGGGTGAGTAGCGCGCTATACAAATACAAATGATTGATTGATTGATTGATTGACTAACCGTATAGGGATTATCTGCATCTGTTAGACAGAATAACTGCAAAGGATGAGGGATGAAATACCCAAACCATGCATAATCAGAATACAGAAACTCAGAAGTCATCGAACCTGTGAGGGATGATGCTGACATCTGTTCGACTTTTTAAGAATCCTAAAGGGAAATCCTACAAAGGTTAAAGGTGCATCAATTCATAGATAGTACCTTGCCCCAACTTGATTCTTCTTTTCCTCTTTTTATTTTATTTTTATTCACAATGCAATTCAGTACAAATATATTTTAAATCTTAAAAATGAAAATAATGGCTCCCTCACAGATGTATAGATATATAATATAAACTTGAATATTTTATTTTTCCTTAATAAACTCTATATGCAATTTGGGACATCTTAAAAGATCAACAGTTAGCAGTAAGTGAAAAGATTAGGAGGTCTGAAGCAATGTAGCAGGAAGTTTAATACAGCCATTCCCGTTTCTTGCCTAGAACTATTTTAAGACAATATTAAAGAATCATGCTTCAATGTCTCTACATGCTACATGAGTTCACATAGTTCCTTATGCTGAGAGCTGCATAGGTGGAAACAAACAGTTCTCTTCATAGTCAACACTATGGTAGTGGGATTTATGTAATAGATCAAGTTTTATGTGTACAAATAGGGGTACCCCTGAATAAAGTTCCTAAATCAGGGTCGAAATACTATGTGTGAATAAACCATTTAAGAAATGAGTAAAAGGTGGACCTATGATAATGAAAGACAATATGTGACCAGAAAAGGAGAAATATCAAAAATATAATTTTTATTATTTTTAAAATTCAATTATAAATAAGAGATATTTTTAAATATTTGATCTTTTTAAGTAATAAGAAAAGAAACAGAACAAATGATATTAATGACAATGTTGGTAAATATACAATTATGATTATTGGCCTATGTATTAAGTGCAAAATAAATATACGGTTATTACTAATCCCATTCACACATACTTGTCCATTCATACATGGCCTAATGATATAGTGTATTTATGCATGTCAAACATGATGTTATGATTATAAACTTGAATAGAGTCAATTGAAGACAAAAGATACAATACATATATTATTATAGACAACCAAACAATGTGGTCATGGCTAACGTAATTCGTGTCTCTACGCGCGTTTCGGCGCTACGCCTTCATCAGGTGGCCATGGTGGTCTAATAAAATCGATGTAGGTATAGAGTGTCATATGGCAGTGGAGCGTCGATTGAAACTCATAGTAACGCTAATTATGGAAGGGTTACCCATAAATCACTAAATAGTCACAGCACAACAGTTGGTGTGAATAAGATGGATAATGAGGGATAATTGTGGCGCCATCGATGTACCAAGAAGACGTGGTGAAATGATGGGGTACACTCTCTATTATTCCCTTGGTATGGCTGATGATTGCCAATTAACGTTTGCAATATTAGAGGTCAGTTTTCAGAATAATTCAAGAACAGGCGGTGGAGTCCTTTGGACGATGTAAATCTTTAAAGCAGGGTTTTTCTGGAATGGATGTTGTGGCTGCCGAACATCCGGTCTAGTGTTAATGAAAAATGCTGCAGGATGTGGCGATAGAACAAGCAGTTAAATCCTTCAAGTGATGGTGACAGACGCGACTGTGAATGGCGCCCCAGGTGGCGGTGTAATCACGGATATGCCCTCCTCGTTGGAGTCCGGATGTCGACAGACGTCCCTACCTCCTCGCGGTCCATGCTCGAGGTGTCCTGCAATCAGGACACATCGATTTTATTAGACCACCATGGCCACCTGATGAAGGCGTACCGCCGAAACGCGCGTAGAGACACGAATTACGTTAGCCATGACCACATTGTTTGGTTGTCTATAATAATATATGTATTGTATCTTTTATCTTCAGTTGACTCTATTCAAGTTTATAATCATAACATCATGTTTGACATGCATAAATATACTGTATCATTAGGCCATATATGAATGGACAAGTATGTGTGAATAGGATTAGTAATAACCGTATATTTATTTTGCACTTAATACATAGGCCAATAATCATAATTGTATATTTACCAACATTGTCATTAATATCATTTGTTCTGTTTCTTTTTCTTATTACTTAAAAAGATCAAATATTTAAAAATATCTCTTATTTATAATTAAATTATAAAAATAATAAAAATTATATTTTTGATATTTCTCCTTTTCTGGTCACATATTGTCTTTCGTTATCATAGGTCCACCTTTTACTCATTTCCTAAATGGTTTATTCACACATAGATCAAGTTTTAGTCACAATGTTTGTTCGAGACCTGCCAACTCACACCGTGCCACAGTGTGACACACAATATCGGCTCCCATCACAGGGTCACCGGGTGAGGAGCCATATCACACGGTGACAGGGAAAAAGAGTTGAAAACCACTATAAATAGTGGATTTCCAGCTCGTTTTCCGAGACTTTGAACTGCCGACGTCCATTAAAGGATGTGAAAACACTCCAGAACATCGGCACCAGACTCAGCAAGCTTTTTTTTTTTTTTTTTAGAGTAGAGGGCTTGAGGGCAGGGTGAGGGCAAAATTGCATCTTAGGTACTTCTTGGCATGCGGCCCCGCCCCCTCCAATGTCCCGCCCCCTTCTCACACTGTGAGATTTTTGTACAAGTTGGCAGGTCTATTGTTCATGTCCTTGCTCCTAAAAATGAACCTGAGTAACATCTTCGATCATTAGTTTCTGTCATTTTTTCCAGAGGCAAATCATAATTTATATCTCTAATATTTCCTTTTTTTAGTTTAATGCTGTTGAACTAAATATTATTTTGGTTAGGGGTGTAACTGATCCCAGTGGACAAATACATTCTGTGGTTTATGTAGTTCCTCATAACAGTAATCTTTTTGCAACTTACCAACTTATTTGTAAAGTGACATGGTCCGTTCCCAAATTCCAGCATTTCCCTGACTGCTGAGGGGCATGTACAAACACCCGTAGTATAGTACAGTGGATCCTCCATTATCTCCCAGTTCACATAGACACACAGGAGATCATAGCAGTATGGTTGACCTCAATAATATGACGCATTAGACCAGTCTTTCACAATATTCCGTTTCCAGTCATTGATAATATTCTCTAGGCATTCCAACCATTGATTGCAATAGCTTTTACTTTTAACATTGTGATTATATCCTGTCTCCAATGGAAGACAGACAAGTTGTCCCAGCCACCCCCCACAATTTAAGCCATACCTAGAGTTTTCCCAGTGATCTTCAAATGCGCAGTCTAGATCAGACTAAAGGTGTTTTTTGGGTTTAAAAAGTTGCTGAGGGGTACTCATGATGCCGAGTTTACATGGGTTTAAAAAAGTAGATTAAAAACAATTGTTGCATCCTAAACTATGTGTTCACATACAATCAGGGCTTTAAGTGGGCCGGGTCCTGCCAGTACTCAGCACCAGCAGTTCTAAAAAGCAGATGCTGAGACGGGTCCCTATCAGGCTCTCCATTTTTGCCCTCACCCTCAGGGTGAAAAATAAATCTTAATCTGCAGCAGTACCACCCTTCACTGCCTTTGACGTAACTTCGAAGACACTCGTTAAAGTTCTTTCACAGTCTCATCTTTTCAGAACTGACACATTTTCAATATTATGAACGACGATGCCATAGTTGTTGCTTATTTATCTTATGCAACTTGCAACCATTAACAAAGCCAATAGTCGAGGCTTGTTGTAGGTATAGTTACTTGCTGTGTTATATATCTGGATGGAATGGCAAAAACAGCAAAATATCAGTTGGGCGGGACACTATGTTAAGCATAGGTTTTTAGCTTAGGTGTTTTTAAGCTATGCCCTTAATTACACAGGCCACGCCCCTTTGAGAGACCCCCCAGTTTTTTCACCCCACTTAAAGCCCTGCATATAATAAACATGTTTCCATGGTTAGATTCAAGATTCTACGTCAAGCTCTGATTTTGAAGCTTTAACTTGTTATTTACTTACTGTTATAGCCCACGCCAACAAATGGCAGGAACTAAGGTGGTGGAACAGTGCATCATTAATTTATTTTAACAGTGATATCTGATATCCTGTGGGATGTCATCATTATTGACAGCTTAACTGTACGAATGTCTGTGTGCCTCTAAGAAAAATATTCTCCATCAAAAGGGTCAGAAATTTCAACTAGTATTAAGGATTGTATGCCACATCAATGTTTTACCTACTTCTGAATGGATTACTTCTCCCAGACACCCAAAAAATCATGTCACACACTGTGGAACTATCTACTGTTAAACAGGGAGATTATATCATATGCAGATATCCTACACTGGTATTATGCAGTGAACCTAGAATGTGTGGCAGTGCTTCTACCCTTATGTTGATTTCCATGGAGCACACGCGTACACACATTTTTTACATGGCAAATAAATGGTTGCAAGAATTATAATGTCCACCATTCACGCCACCCTCGGTTTTTCCATGTTTCCTAATGTCTTCATTTTTTATGTTTTCTCTTTTTGTGTTGCTCAGCGATCAGGCCAGCACTCTTTCACGTTATTTCTATGTTTTTAGTAACGTCAGATCTCCGGTTACACCAAAGCATGTGCGGCACTGCAGTGCAGCTGACTTCCTGAAGGATTTCATGCAGTCTGAATCTGTTACCAGCTAGCAGCCCCCTGCAATTCTAGCATTTACAATAAGTGACGTACACGCTGTACAGCAGTAAATTACGGTGGCTTTATGCTAAAGTACAGTGGTTTCTGTCGAGCACCTGTGTAATATTTTCTGTGAAGTGTGCACCTCTGCTTTCTCTGGGAGCGGCTTTTGGTCTCACAGCTGGCTGTTCCCTGGTCCACTGCGCCCTGTTTTGTTTCTGCCTTATTATATATTTCCTCGCCACGTTCAGTTCTTGTGCATGCTGAAAACTGATTTCTTTCAGGATCCACCCAATAAAAAAATGTTGCCATGGAAAAGGTTTGGAAGGCGGGATGGGTCACCTCACCTGCAAAGAATATGTGTCAGAAGAAAATGCAGCCACAGAACGAGAGACACCATCTTCCCAATTTCCATGGCAACAGGGACGTTTTCATGCGCAGATTCCCCATCGAACGCCTTTTGCAGCGAAGCGTGCCTCAAACCATTGTTTCCAGTCGCTTTTACTATTATGATGTTTTTGCGGGGGAACTATATGTTCTCATTCGCTCTGGGAGGAACATTACCCCCGCTCTGCTGCATGGTGTGCTCAGTCTCTGCATGCAAAGACGCCGGATTCTACGGCATTGTGGGAGGCACCCACCTGTCAATCTGTCTCTAGAGGGAAATGCCACTGCCCTTCGAGGTGTGGAAGGGGGGGGAGGGGCCCATTGTTTCCATTAGATTCATGTTACAAAGACCAGTTGGTGTAAAAGCTTCGTGTGTGTGTGTATTAAACGTGTACAAATATGAATCACAAATCAATGTATTCCAATCAGTGTCTCATTATATAACAAATTGGCAGTGACCAGATTACTGCAGCATATCCACTTTGAGATTCAACCATATGCAGTCTATCTTTCTTAGATTAAAATCCATATTTATTCAGCAAAATGAGTAAAATACACATCAGGCTAACATGACTGCCAGTACAGACAAAACTAGCATGGTTACTGCCAATAGGCCCGGTTTATACATTAAAAGAGGAAAAGTAGAAAAAAGAAAACATGCCGGCACCTACACATACCAGGCATATACTTGCAATACCAGATAAAACGAATGATAGCAGGATGAGGTCGTCTTGTAGTGGTATTGTACATAGTGTATTGTTTTTAGGTCCAGCTTGGCAATCTTGGAATTTTAAATGATCCTCTATAGCCAATACCATTCCACGATGATTGCCTGCAAATCATCTAACCTCGTGGTTTGTCCAAAGCGGTAATCATCACTAGAATCTTTATCTAAAAATTGTAGATTTCATGTAACAAAATAGATGTTTGCAGGCTTCAACGTGGCACAATAACATTCCACTAATAAAGCCCTATTTGCTTTAACAAATGCCTTTCGCAGTACATAAGCGATCCTACTGCCTTTGTCATAACCTTTCATAAAAAATAGATCAGAACTTATGGCTTAAGGTTTTACATTAAACCAATCAGGCGTGTAGCCTTTACCAATGGCTTGTCACTCTAACCAACTCAGGCCTACTGTATTGAGCATAGGCTTTCCCACAAGGCAACCACCGGGCATACATCATAAAATTACAAATGGATTCAAAATGATAGCTGTCAAAGCAAAATACTATCTTTCCGGAGAGGGCCTAACAAGGATCATCACAGTGCAAATCTTCTATCCCCATGGCATGTGAGGGGTATAACCAACACCAAAGATTTGCCTATTATGGTACTCTGTGGGATTCCCTGTAACTAAGTACCTATCTGCAGGATTTAATACAGAGCAATAACAAATAAACCATCTGTAAATGTCTAGTGACTTTAACATATGTTTTTCGTAAAAAAAAATGTCAGACCTACCGTCTTTATCACAACTTTACATAATCAACTGATCAGGCCTCTAGCCTAAATCCTTGACTTGCCACCATAGCCTTCTCAGTCCTGCTGTACTGAGCATAAGCGTGCACAAAATAATCTCTCTCTGCTGTGTGGGCAGAAAAGATGGTAGGGAAGCTTTTTGTGTTGAAATGTCAGTCCAGTTGTGTACAAACACATTGGAGGTAATTGTATTTGCTGCACAAATGGAGGCCATGTGCTGTCCTCCTCCCTAGGAGACAGCCTCTGTGGTCTTTATCAGTCCACTGGGACCCCACATGCTAGCAGAATTCAAGAACAGCCACCATTGCTCCGTGCACATTGATAAGAAGTAGACTAGCAAAATGATGCTCCACTTTACCGTGCAGTGAGGCCACTCTGTAATGTTATAGAAAATCTGTTTTTACTGAATGGTCTCTCCAGATTTATCACCTCTTTTTGACCCTAGTTTTGTTGGTATTATGATTCTATGCATTGTGGTACTGCTATAGTGAATGTATTCAATAACTAGACTGTAAAGTTAGTTATAATTGATGAATTTAACTTTCCAGTAAGGCGTATGTAGGTTTGGCCAGAAATTGCACTTGTGGTGTGGAAGTTGAATGTCATATGTGGACTACAGTGTGTATTTACATCACCCATATATATGTCAAAAGTATGTGACTTCAAAGAACACTACTGCACTCTGGCTGGGCTGTAGTTTAAAATCAGCAGTGCTACATGGCAGTGATTAGCCACTTTGCCCCATAGAAAAGCATACTTTTATATATTAGCTAAGTGATCCCTAAAATGAGCTTTTGGGAAACCACTGGGCTGGGTACTTAATACAGACAAATGTGGCATATTAGACATTGGGAAAAGAATGCCATCACAATGAACAAGTGCCCAAAAGCTGTTTCACTGTGTAAATAAAGCAGAATTATCCAGAAATAGACCTAGCTATGAGTTAAATCATTATTTCAAATTTCTGCCTGTGAAAATGCTAGAGCGATGTTCAAACATTATTTTCACTTAGGTTAAAAAAATCTAATTCAATGCACATCCTTGGCTCGCTTGCTGACAACCCTGCTCCTGGAAGACAAAACTTTAGCCTTTGGGCCCATGAAGGCTTGGGTGTTGTCAGAAGTTGCCACGTACCAGGGATTAGTCATCTGGAAGTGAGAAAGGAACACTTGGCAGAACAAAGGCAGCTTTCATAGTTCTACCTTTGACTTTGAACTGCCATTAGGGGCGATCAGGAACCTTTATAATTAATTCCCAGGGCCACCCTAGACTTTCTGGCTCCATCCCCAACATGAGGAAAAACCAGTTCTGGCTCTGACGGAGGGGCTACATCTAATTTTCCATCATGTCTTAGGGTTTCTGTGAAGGTTTGCAGTAAACCGCTAAGACAGGAATTGATGAAAAATGAAGTGGGAATAATGCAAGAATGAAGTCAGGATTGGGCATAGAAACTTTCCCAATCACTGGCTAGTGGGCAGGATAAGAGACACACCATCCCACCACCTCCTCAGAACATTCCTTGAAGAAAGAAGATTCTGCCTGACTGCTGGAAAAAGAAGATCCATGGACTCCTGATTCTTGCCTTCAACCAGGGACTGGAACTGTTCCAGACACCTGCCCTGAGGAGTGACCAAAAAAGTACTTTTCCAGCACTTTTAAAACGTGGAACTTAGTTATTTTTAATATCTCCAGGGTACCTCGACAAATAGCTTTGAAGTCTTTAAGCAAGATAAAAGATTTAAGTTATAAAGACATAATATTGGCTCTCGCTGAAAGTCTTTGTATTCCTTAATATGCCTTTGTTTTATGTAAACTATGCATAATAGTATCTACACTTATATAAGACATACAAGCGCTTTACCACTGATGCATCTAGGGTATGCCATTTTGAAATGGTGGCTCAGCAGGCTATGTGTAGTGGTTAAACGAAGATTGGATTTTAAAAATGTGGATATAGTTTTTAGAGAGTTCTCAAGATTTCTAGGACCATGTGCAACTATTTTATTCGGTCCATGGGTCTGCTTTGCATTCTGGGATCTGTAGTCCTATTTATCCATTATAAATCCAGGACTACAATTCCCAGAACGGAAAACAAAAACCTGGACGAGCCACTCTTGCATGACCCTAGGAAATATGAGCCCTCTGGATCAAGTTTCCTGATATTTTAATCTGCCTTTCAGAAAAGTGCACTATTATTTAGTTGAAATGTTCTTAAATAAACTGATAATAGACAAAAATGTGAATAAACCATTGCACAGCTGTAATCTTAAATTGTTTGCTTTCTTTAGCTAAGGAGGGTGACTCAGTAGAGCAGCAGCCCTCATTAATATGAAACATACAAAGAAGTGACAGAAAGACAATGCAACAATATTTGTACAACTTACTTCACTGCTCAGTACACTTGGCTTTCTTAAGAATACCCAAGTGCCATATTTGTATTGAGTTCAGACCATATCCATGATACTAAAGATTGGGGTGCAGCTATTATCCAAGATGAATAGCGTAAAAGACAGAGGTAACTGTGATATACAGTGACATCTATTAAGCTTTTATAGAACCTTATACATGTGCTCCAGCCATCACCATAAAATGAATTGCTGTTAATTAGTTAGTTCTGCCAATTCTACCTCATTATGAGCTTTAGGTCATACTCCTCATCAGTGTCAAGCCCCTTACAGTGGCAATGCCATTCTCCCCCACTCCTGGAAAGAGATATTCAAAGTTTTCCTTTTAGCTGTCTCGATGTTGTACAGTTTAGGGTTTCAAATTGGGGACAGGCTCCCCTGAGAGGCCTAAATTGATCTTATGGGGTGTTCTAGGGTTGCCCAAGAGGAGTATTTATTTTGCCCCTAAGGGACAGAGACAAACATCATGGTTAAAAAAGTGCAGTGTTTTTAGTAAATGAAAACAAGTGACAGTGAGCCAATCTGTAATAAGCCATCAAATACGTCTCTTTACACTCATGTCCTGGCTGGAAGTAGGTGCCAAATTGTCAGGAGGGGGGGACGGGGAGGGCTCCATATAGCCTTCAAAATCCCTCCATCATTTCTAATAACACTGTGGTTATTTTTAATCATTTAGGGAGTCCAGGTTACCACTAGTACACTGGCAAACTTGCATTTGCTGGAATTTTTAAAAGGGATAACTGATCATAACTGCAGTGTTTTAAATGTTAATTTTTTTAAGAGCTGCCAATTTTATAGAATAATTATAAGAAAATGTGATTGTCATTCTGGGGGACCCGATTATTTTTTTGTACACGAGCGGCGATGCAGCAATAAAAACTTTTAACTGCACTGTTTTAGAAGGAAAAGGATATAATTAAGTGTCTTGGTTGTTGTAAGAGTACTGTTAAATGGTCCATTTAATGTGTTGAGAGCTTCTATTATGTACAGTTCTGATGTTTGTCAATCTAGAAAAAAGCTAATATACCTATAAAAACATGAGCCAGGAAGTAAAAAGGCTTCCATAAAATGCAGTGTACACATATTGGGACTTCCATTTTGGAGCCTAATAGTATTCTTAAACCGGCAGGTGTCCATTTTGTTCTTCTACAGGTCCAAGCCGTTTCCTCCATTCCCTGAAAAGAGATTGTCGTCCCTACGGATGTCACAGGCTGATCTGTCATTTTATTTCCTTTCGAAATTGAAAGGCATTAGTGTGAAGAATTTTGCCTCGGACCTCACTCAACAGCTGACATTTCTTGTCATATAAATCAAAACTTTAAGCATATTGGTATTTTGACTTTAAAAAAAACTGCAATTTTAGGCATGGACGTTCATGAGTGCCTTTTCAAATTGTAAATTAAAGTAAATAAAGTAGACTATCCAAACTTTAAAACAAATCAAATTACAAAAACATTGTGAGAAAAAGCATCCACTGATATCGCAAGTTGAGTAAAATCAAAATAGTCAATATGTAGCAGTGTGACCACGAAGTTGTTATCCATTGTTCGGTGCACAGTTTTTCGGTGGTAGTATTTTTGTATAAATTCACAAGCTGTGTGATATAAAGAGTTTCCCTAAAGAACCATATGCGGACAGAAAATTAAGCTAGTCTTAGCGTCACTGATCTTGAACATACCTCAGCATCCTTCCTTGACTTCCTCAGGTCGAGACAATGATGCAGTGTACTTGGAAAATGTGACAACAAAATGAACCATAGTATCATTGGCAGAAGCTACGAAGGAAATAGTACATATAACTCTTTCCCTCTCTCATAAAGAAGGGCTCAAGAATATGTGCCTAGCACTGACGAATGCTCTACTGCGCTCATGAGACCTCAGCATGTGAAAGAATGAGTTAAGTTATACTCAGTGTTAAAGAAGAGCCTTTTATAAAGTGTACCGGAAGTTTTGGTAAGTTTTGGTAAACAACCTTGGGGATGTAGGCCTCACTTGAAGCCATAGATCCATGACTAGATCATTATTTTTATTACAACGTATAGGTTCATACTCTTTGTAATCACCTTGCTATTTCGTGGGATAACTTCCAGATGTTTACCTTTGTTTCTATCAAGATTGCAAGAAGCGATGGAACCCACAGTTTGCCAGTTGGTGTTGTTTCATGTCTTCAGTAGAATAGTAACATCTTTCCCCTTTACATGGATAAAGCCATTTTCTGGGAATTGTTAATGGAGAACCTGAGTAGGTCATCCTTGGAGGTGCTCTCCCTGTTCAACCTTTATCAGATTATCCTATCTCCATCTTGCCTGAACAATGTGTAAGGATGAAGAGAGGTGGGCAGGAGGCTGCTGTGGCATGTGAGTGGCTATATAGCAACTAGAGCAAAGGTTTTTGAGAATAGTATTCATGCCCAGTGTCTTTTGAGCGTCAACTTTGAGTGGTGTGAAAAGAAAGCAGTTTTTCCCAAAATTACCTAGTTTGCAAATAATCAATCATAGCTAAATTGACTTTTCTTTTTTGGAACAGGAGGGTATAGCCTCAGCAATCTTCAGTATGCCAATTCAACACTGAGCACTTTCAGCTTGCTCCACTATTAATGTTATTGCTCAGAGGGAGTTTCATTTTTCCAGGAAGCATAGAGGCCCATTTCCATTCCCAAGATTCAGAAAATCTTGAGAGAGCTTGGCAGAAAGATATCATATTGACACCCGCAAGTCCGTTCTCAGAGGCCATCCAGTAGTGAAGAGTGGCAGTATTTATATATTGTAATAATGCCCCTTTGGGTGAGAGCTGGACTTGGATTGCGAATATCTGTGAGACATACACGCTATGAGATTGTACCTAAAAAGTAGAAGTTAAAGAATGATAAGTAGCTCAAAAAATAGATAGCCCTTTTGTATTTGAATTATGGAGATACCATGTCAATGCTTGACAGCCATTAAATCTCACTCGAGTCCTTAGGGCCAGGAAATGCAGCTGCAATGGCAACCTCCTCTTGGTTCTCTCTACAGTGCGGATATATCGGGACTGCAGAGCCTGCACTTGCAATCCCATGTTCTCATTGCAAGTGCACCTACCTCTTTGATGCTAAGCAAGCACCCCAACATTAAATTGCTTGCAACACTGCAGCAACACAAGGGTGTGCCCCTAGGAAGTGCAGGAAGGTGTTTGCGAGCAGCCAGGTGATATTGTTCAGGGATCAGAATGCAGATATATGTTTTATCGCAGGGCTATTTTGTACACGTCGAGTTTTGTTTTTAACAAACATGCAACTACTGGAATGAATTTTACGCACAAGCCAATGCATTGCAGGATACTGTTCTGCACAGTAAGCAGCAGGACATCAGATGTCGTTGTCTTCCAATGTCCAAAATGTATTTTGTGGTTATTCAGCTTTCGTGTCTTTGGGCTTTGATCTCTGGCTGTTGCCTTGGGCATCTTAATGTTCATGCTGTTCTATTCCCACTGCTGGGATATTATTGGTTTTCAATGGTTTGACACCTCATCTAACCCCCAGAGCCAGGACTGGCGGAGGACACTTTTTGATACTGGGAATAGGGCACCAATGTGTTTTCCTTTCCAAGATTTGGCAAGCGTCGTGCTGAATGAATTGGCCCTCCTATAGGTACTCAGCTCAGACTTGAGAGTGGAAGCATTATTCATTCCCTGTTTTATGCATTCAGTGGTTCACATGTTAGGCTAGTTTGCTGACAGTGCTGCCTTTTGTTCTGGCTGTTAAGATGACAGTAACTTTTTTCCTGGTGGTGAAAAGCTTGTCATTTGTGCCAAACCACATGTATACATGTCTTGAAACAATGTATAGACTGCAGACTTGAATGACTGGTGTTCTACTAGATGTGATATACATGTGACGTGTTTTTGTTTTAGTTTGTCCAAATGTAAACCATATTGTGAGGGCAAAACACCAGCTGTATCCACGGTGCCAGACTAAACTACAAATCAGACATGGGCAGAGCAACAAAGAGCTTCTTGTGTATAGAACCACAACCCTCGTGTATTCTGAAATGTACAATCCCACTGCATTCCATCGCATTCTGTGCTTTAAAGGAAAAGGAGCATGACATAGCTTTTAGTCAGATTTTTTAATTTTCGATCATGAATGGGCAAAGCTTCCATTCTGAGTTTTGTGTGGTTCGTCCAGCTCTACTGAAACACTTTTTTCTTCTATGTTGTTTTTAAGGACCTTAAGGCTGAGACACGTGGGAAATAAGCCACCATACTTTATCCATTAAAGTCTACCTAGGATGTAGGACTGTGGGATGAAATCGAGTACTTCTGGCAGCATGTATGTCTGTGTGGTGAGATTGAGTACTTACAGCATGATGCAGGACAATGTGATGAGATTGAGTACTTACGGCATCATGTAGGTACAACATAATGTAGGTCTGTGTGGTGAGACTGAGTACTTACGGCAGCATGTATGTCTGTGTGGTGATATTGAGTACTTTCAGCATCATGCAGGACAATGTGATGATATTGAGTACTTATGGCATCATGTAGGTATAACATAATGTAGGTCTGTGTGGTGAGACTGAGTACTTATGGCAGCATGTATGTCTGTGTGGTGAGACTGAGTACTTACAGCATCATACAGGACAATGTGATGAGATTGAGTTCTTATGGCAGCATGTAGGACTGTATGGTGGGACTTAATAGGTACAGCATCAGTTTGGACTGTATGGTGTCATTGAGTAGGTACGGCAGCATGTATGTCTGTGTGGTGAGATTAAGTACTTACGGCATCATGTAGGACTGTGTTATGAGATTGAGTACTTACGGCATAATGCAGGACTGTGTGGTGAGACTGAGTAGGTATGCAGCATGTAGGACCCTGGGGCGAGATTACTGCATGCAGATGGCAGGTTACATTGCTGGTGCCTCAATATAAAGTTTTCTGGGATATAAAACTCACGGCTGTCCCAGATACAATTTTGCATTATGCACATAGTTTAGAAGTATAGATATAATGTGCATGACAATGTGTAGTAACGTCGAATGAAATGTATATGCTACATATATTTTATTGAAATAGCATATTGGCAATGTTATATTTGCATATTGAAGAAGGTAGCACATTTGATAACAATATATGCCCATTTCCCAGAGTAATTTGCCATTGCCAAACATAAGAACAACAGAAATATCTGCTGCATAAGCAACAACTTTGTATGAGCACCGACGTCCAAACTGGCTGGACACAAAAAAAAAAAAACATCATGTGGGTGCAAATGGCAGACCATTAGTAACAGAACCTGTAACTGTGTTAAATGAAAAATAGTTCATCGCAAAATCTATCAATACAGCTGATTTTCAGAAGAACTAAGTTTATGGTTGGGTTGGAAGTATGAGTGTTCCAAAGAGATGGGGAAAGGATTGGTAAACAAGAAGGAAGAGCACAATTACACTGTTGTAAGTTTGTGGATATTCAGATAACTTTTCGATTTTCCTTCCCATTTATATACCGCATAAGGTTGGAGTCGGTGTATGAATGAGGTGGAATAGTTACTCAATACCCCTTTACTCCATATGGCTATTGCCAATGAACATTTATGCTACATGTACTCCTCTGGTTTGTTTGTATTGAAGGCATTCTTCAGGAACAGGTGTTGGAGAGGGAGAATTGTTTCTTGACTTGCCTAGAATTCCAAGGCTACACCAGAGGATGTTCACAAATTTCTAAAAAGTTAAAAATCTACTCAAATTATTTGAGAAAAACTATGAGTAAATTTCTGACTCTTTCAAATTAAAAAGAATGTGCTTTGTATTTTTCTAACCTGTCAAACACCTGACCTGAGTCCTGCAAAATGAAGTGGTTTGTCGTGGGCAACTTACAATGATAATTTCACTGTTGATCGATCGATTGATTTAAAATGTTATTGTATTGATAATAAAATTGTTTACAATAATGTAGAAAGTGTATAAACAAATATATAAATCAAAGATTGAACAAAAAAATAACATCGCCAAAATAAGCCAGATGTTACAAAATCCAAAATCTAAAAAGCATGTCAATCACAGCTTTGTATTTGAATATAAATCTAAAACATCAGCTACTATGATAATTTTAAGTAAGATATGTTTATTCTGTTTATTAAACGTAATGCTAGCTGCAATAGTTTCATAATACAGGCAATTTCCAAAACTCATTGCCACAGTTTAGTAGCTGAAATATTTGTTTGGCAGCCAGCTTCACAAAATAGTTTTGGTAATATTTTAGGCATATTTCTCTTAATGCTGGTCAGATACATAAGAAATGCTTAATTGTTTCTGGCTAATTATTACTTAATCTAAAGTTTTCGCACCTATACGTTTTAGTACAGCATCTTCCTTCATATTGGTATAATGAATTATACATAAAGCAAAAACGTAAATAGTTTTTTTTGAGATTCAGTTTCAGAGTACTATACAGATAAGATGAACAAGTAATCGAATAAGAGTCCTTAATGTACTGAGAATCATGGTACTTCTCACAGTCATGCAGATTTCGTATAAAACTAAATTCCATTTGCATGTTTTTAAGGTAATCTGATTCTGCATTTTAATCCAAGCTGTCCATTATTTTCCAAAATGCATTTGATATTGCTCTAAGTACTTACCATATCTTTATAATTGAATCTTTACTAATTACATAAAAATAAAATGTTTTAATAAATGTGTATTTGTCCTTGTCTGCACTGCTAGAAATATTATAAATCTCAGGTCTGCAGTTGCAGATTTACCACTTTTACCTAACGTGAATTAGAGTGTGTCGGTTAGTATGCATTATACTAAGTAATTTACGCATACAGAGTATACTAATATTATCTAAAGATTTGATTTGAGATTCAAAAAAAGCAAGGGAGCCATAAAACCGTGTTGGAATTATTTGGTTTGGAGTGCAACAAGAGCAAGGCTTACAGCCAACCTACAATATTCATACAGAAATCTTGTAAATTCTCCACAATCGATCAACAATGTTGCAGAACTGATTCTAAATGAGTGGTCAATAGATGTTTTATCTCACTTTGTACTCTAAGATAAGGATACTCATTAGCCTTTTCATGGATAAGTACAATTAACTATCATATTTGAGAAGGTCATTATCTTGGTCTTGATGAGACAGTTGGTTAATAATTACCCTTATTATTATATTCCTACAACTAATGCAGCAAGCATTGGAGACCTATGGGTGTCTTGGATATAGTGACCAAATTATCTTCATATGCAGGATGTGAGACTCTTCTAGCACCTAGCTTTGGGGCATGTACATCTGCTGAGTATAAAAGCCTTCAGTTGATCGCCCATGTATAAGGAAAAAAGGGGGATATGTGCGAGTATGCACCCCCTGCCTAAAATCATTCTCTGTATATATTTCAGGTAAACATTTGATAATATACTGCTCCCAATTGTTGAGAGTGCAGTTCAACTATCAGGCACAACAATGTGGGCTCAATACCCCAGCTTTTTAACTTTACTCATGGTCTAGATCTGTCTACAGTATTAAATGCAGTAAGTAGGCATGCATATGTAGTATTGCATAATATTACAGTGAGGGACATGCGCGCATACAGTAATGTAGAGCAGGGCAGCACAATAGCCTGTTTGTTGCTGTTTCCTGCCTTTGTTGCATGCAAATAGTACTCTCTGCAAACCACTAACCCGCTTTGCTTTTACTTTCTAGTTGTGCAACACATCAAGAGACACAACATTGTGCTGAAGCGGGAGCTGGGAGAGGGGGCCTTTGGGAAGGTGTTCTTGGCTGAGTGCTACAACCTTTATCTGGAGCAAGACAAAATACTGGTGGCAGTAAAGGTAACGGGCGAAACGTTTTACTAACTAACGGGCACAATCTAATGCTGCCCATTTCTGCTGATGAATGTTTCTATTTTACAGAATGAGTAGTTAAATGGACAGACTAATGACCTTAAATAGATGCAAACCCCGATACAATATATGAGTACAAAATGTTCTAAAGTTCCTTGTTCATTTATTTTCTTTCTTCTTCACATTTCAATTGTTGCCCTTGATACACTTCATAGTCATTCGGGTAACTTCTGCAGCCTAATGGCCTTATTCAGAGTTTGGCAGACAGAGTACTCCTTCAAAAAGTGGCTGATGTCCCGTCTTGCCATATTTAGACTGCCATGACTATAATGCCCTTATAATATGATTACCCTGTCCCCCAAATTCTAAAATAAGGGCCTACATGTGCTTTTAACAATTTGCGCTGACTGGGGTAGCAGGCATTATGACATCAGAACTCAACTCAAATGTTTTTCAGACATTATCAGACATTTGTAGCATAAGAATTCCATTGCAATCAGTTATTAGAGGCCACATGTGGTATCACAAAAATAATTATATTACGCAGAGTAAGGATATTATAAGGGTGTATCAGTATTTCAAGCATCTTATTGCTTTTATTTGTTAGATTAGTTAGCTGTCCGTGTTTCTCAATCACCACAACACCTATACGATGAGTACTTCTGAAGTAATCCATTCTTGTGTAGTAAGACGGGCATAATAATTTCTTGTTAAAAAGCTGTTAGCAAAGCATTCATTTTTATGTGTGTGTGTGTAGTTGTCTGTGTGTGTGTGCACATGCAGGCATGTATAGCCCACGCTGTGGGGAACGGATCGGTCCTCATACTGTGGATTAATCCTGACAGAACCAGACAAACACTATCTTTGTGATGACCGGTGCGTTATGAGAACTGGTCCTCATAGTGCATTTAAGTACTTTCGAGCAAGTATATCAAAAAACTAAAAGTGAAGTTATATTAGTCTCGGTCTGCTTTATAACCTACCCTACTATCAAAGCTCGCGTGGAGTTAGAATAGTAATTGCACACTTCATTACGGTCAATGGCCGGTCGCAGTGTAGAGCACAACCATTCAAAACGATATTGTGTGCATGGTTCAGCATACCAATACACAAATCATGGATTCTGTATGTATTTTACTTATTACACAGATTAATGTAGGGATAGACAGGAAACAAATATTTTTTTCTGTCCACTCTATTGATTTTGGGAGTGTTTTTAAATGCCAGAGGGTGCAAACCTAGTGCACAGAGCAGTCTTGCTTTCTTCTGTCTGCACTGCTCTCTGTTATGAGAGGTTTTTCACAGTGGAAATGTGTGAATCATTTGGGAAGTGAATCATCAGGAGAACAGTGAAATCATGGGGGCTAAGGAAACATGAACATACTGAACATACTGTACTCTGGCACTGAACACATATGGCCCACGATGATTAGATGTATCCGTGGAGAAACAGAATTTTCCCATGCCTCAAGTGTTGACAGATCTCAACCGGTCTCTGCTTTATTTTCTTGCACAATATAAATTTGTTTTCAGGTACCTCACTATTGGTTTGCATTTCCAAGCCAGCTTTGATGAGTATTTTTCAAATCAGGTTTGTGATTCCCTGAATATTAAAATATTATAATATTGTTCTGCGCATTTTATCGGAGAGTTGTATGATCGTCTGAAAATAGAACTTTGCTCATGTCAGGTTGACCCAGTTTTCATTTTTTTGGCTACTTGGCCCTCTTTTGCAAAAAAAAAAAAAAAGTGAATAGCTTCTTGGGATTCATAAAAATCCTACAGCCTTTTCACGGATACTCACATATTTGTATGTGCATAACTAACAACGCCCCAGCGGACACAAAAGTTGGGATATATTCAGCACTTTAGCTTCTTAGAAATAGCTTCAAAATCAAAATGAAATTTACTGATGCATTCATCTAAATACTAAATTGTTCTTACTTGTATAATGGTTGAAGTTTTAAAAATGCATTTGTAATAGATGGTTCTAGACAGAAAATATCTTTTCACGTTTGTGATATACAATATTCTCGATGCGCCTGGAATGAATCTTTGGGGTAGAATTACAAACATTCTTGCGCTGGTTAGCCTCACAAAAGTGATGCTAACCAGCAAATTTTTTTCTCCCTAATTTCCTTTTTTTGCACTGAAAAGTACCCTGAAAGTAACGCAAAGCCGAAGCACTGCTTTGCGTTACTTAACGCCAAGGGGGTGTTACATGGGCGTTTCCATGCAACCACCCATGCCTTTTGATGCAGAACCCTATCTACAACAATAGAAAGTTAATGCCATTTGAAAGGAGGCATTAAAAGGAGAAATGTTTTTATTTCTCCTTTATTTTCTGTCTTTGCATGCGTGCTGCACTGTGCTGAACATGTACAAAGTATGAAAAGTTTTAAAGAGTGTCTAAGCATAGTATTTTGTACCCGAAGGGTACCCTTCCAGTACAAAACCTATGGTAGACACAGGCACCCACCATTGCACTGTGGTGCAGAGGTGTGCTTGGCGCACAGCAGCTAAAATCAGGGCCGGCACTAGGGAGAGGAGGGGGAGATTGCCATATCTCTGTAGAGATATTCCTCCCTGGCATGCAACGCAGCATTTTTGGCTGCTGCCCTGCTTTCCCTGACTGTTTTGAAAATCTGGGCCTTGGTCTTTCTGGCTCTTGCTCAGACCTTTACTTTTTGCTAGACAAACCTCACTGCCTTGAGCCTGCATGGTGAAAGATCCTGGGCCCGACGTACAAAGCCCCTGAAAACAAAGCAGTTATTTTGTTTGCACAGTGACTAGCACTTCGCGAACTGTAGCTAATTTTCATTGGGTAAATCTGTTGCAGCAAAAAATGGACTTTCAGTAGGATTCACAGAATCCAACTTTATGAATATTAATAAGTTTGGGATCTGTTTGCAAATCCTACAAAAAAGGCTGAGAATGCAGAGACCGAGGCCTGAGATGGAGAGCAGACCTCCATCAGTGTATTCCAAATCACAAATGCAACTTTTTTAATTGCAAACCTTGTCCATTAAAGGAAGAGAGGCAATAATCGGAAAAAATGGCATGATGTGAAATAAATTAAGACGAGAATGAAGCCTCACCCAATGCCAAGGGCCCATATTCACAAAGAGCACTGGCTCTCACGGACAACTTCCAATTTGCAAATTGATGCCAAGTCCGGCTTTAGGGCAGTGTGACCGGTACAGCCACAACTGCCCCTCACCTGAGGGGGTGGGGGTAGGGGGTGCTGTGTTTAGAAATAACATGGTTTTAAAAGCACTTGCTGCAGACTTACTTGTGTGACCAGCAGTTTTCAGGCAGCATTAAAAATGTCAAGATAACTCTGGTGATTAATGTCCCTGCTGGAGAGAGATCGGAGTTTGGTCTAGTGGTTGTTTTGACTCATCACAAAGTAGCGCAGAAAGTTAATATGCCTGCTGCAAAGAACGCGCCCCACGCAGATTACAGAACTGTATTGTATGTGGATGGCCCAGTGGGTTACTGCTCTTGTCACAGAGATCCTTTTGATACAGCAGTTCATAAATTACAATCCTAAAATAGAACAGTGACTTATGGCATCAAAGAGCTGCATGCAAACTACATAATATAGGTTAGGAAGCTATCTTTTTTCTCACCAGACTTTCATAATCTAATCCTAATGTTGCTAAGAGGGGTTCATTTGGATAGATCTCCATCCTTATTAGTAAAGTCATCCCCAACTAGCGCTTTCCAACAAATGAAATGTATGTGGGAGGGTGTTAGTGCTGCTGGAGGGTGGTAGTGAAGGAATCCGTGGAGGAGGTCATTGGGGTAACCAAAACTTTACTGTCGCACTGGGTACCACCAGCCCTAAATCTGGCACTGATTGATTCCACCCCCTTTAGTGTGTCAGCATGCAGTGAGTGGTTTCTGAACACAACTGTGGTGCAAACACTTGACATTTATTATACTGAATTGCAAAGTGTTAGAAAGGAGGGCTGACCATTTTACACCCTCTTTCCTAACCATTTGGAATGGGTTGCAAAGTGTACACTACAACTCACAAGGGCATTTGCAAATCGCAATGTGCATTTGATGCATTACGACTTTCGATTTTTCGGTTGCAAAGTCTGTGATTTAGTGAACGGCAGGCTCAGTGCCACAAAATCCACTCCCACCTCATGCCCTACTTTTATTATGATTGTATTTTCTTTATTTTTCTCTTTTAGTCCATTTTGCAAAAACTGCTGTTCTCTTACGTGCATACAACATTGAATTTGTGGTGAGAAATGACAAATTGTGACAGAGAGACTCAGGATTGAAGTATTTTTAAAAGCACAAATGACACTTATAATTGGGGGAAATCCACAAACATAAAGGATTTCCACAGTTTCAATCTCAGGGGAAGGGATGAAAAAATGGAAAGTTAGGAAAGTATCAGGGGAGTCCATGAAAAGTGCTGTGTATAGCCTAAAAGTTGGAAGTGTGAGGGTATTCACTAAAAGTGTGCATGGTGATATTCACCCCAGATACAGGTGCTAATCTGCTCCTAAAATGTGGCTAAGTCTCACCCCCACAATCTCAGAGATTCATGACCTTACAGCGGAGCTCAGTCTGTGGCTTCATGCCTCTATATAGTCACAAATATCCTCAGTGACAAGCAATATCCTTCTATGTACAGCAGGAGTACAATATCTCATACATGAGGATGGCGATGATGATGGTGATCAATACATGATTTTTGTGTTTGTGGTCCTTAAAAACTTCCTTGTTAACCATAGAGACTGAGTAAGAGCGAAACATTGTGTTAGATCAGCTGCCACTCCAGATTTCTTTGAACAAATATGTTTTAGTAGCCTGTGACCCTGTTCCGATAAACGCCAGACCCAATGGTGCCGATTGACAAAAGCACTTATGAGTATGGGAAGCGGTGCTCTTTTACACACTCTTTTGCAAACGCCTTTGTGAATCAGCTCTGACACATCCATCTCATTATTAGTAAAAGTGCAAAAAGATCACTGCCCTTTCTATTTGTCCTTATTCTATTTGAATATTCCCTGATTATTACCATGTCACAGGTTTTGGGGCCAGTTGACAAAGGCATGGCTGGCCGTAGCGGACATCGGGCGTTTTCCCAGGAGGCTGGAAGGGTGGGGGCCGGTTTTGCAGCAGTGGGGGCCCGTTTTGCAGCGGTGCTGCAATATCAAGCCCCAGTAACAAAAGCAGCAGTGCTTCACACTTGCAAACCAGCCCCCCACCCTCTTGGGCTGGGCTAGAGCTGGTCCTACAAAATTGCCTGTGCTGCTTTGGGTTCTCAGTCCGGCCCTGATGAAAGGTTATGTGAAAGAGTAATACAGCAGTACTGCTAGGCGTACTCCAAAATGCCTTTGTGAATAGGCTTCCAAATTAAGACCTGTCAGAGGTGTTTTTTTATGTTTTAAGCCAAACATTCTGACAATAGTACGTGTTGTTATGCTGGCAAGTAACAGCCCGCCACTCAACAAACTGTTCTATTGCTCTGGCAAGGCTCCTGGCTGTCACGGCCTCATTAATCTCTGTAAAGTATTGCTAATTGAAAGAGATAATAAAAGAGCTCACTTGTG
Source organism: Calotriton arnoldi (assembly GCA_963921515.1). Taxonomy (NCBI): domain Eukaryota; kingdom Metazoa; phylum Chordata; class Amphibia; order Caudata; family Salamandridae; genus Calotriton; species Calotriton arnoldi. Next base: position 1,514,644 of record CAWUFW010003820.1, read on the forward strand.
GTGAGGAGAGAGCAGTGTGGTTTCCTGAATGCATTCCTACGAGTCCTGGCTGTTTACCAGCACCGCCCTGAAATGGCGTCCATGCATAAGTGATGATGCCGAGAACACCACAGACAGGGACCTAACCTAGACAGTGCACTTTACATTTAGCCTATGGAGGCAGCCAATGCAGCAGAATTTAAAAAGAAAGATTCCCAGAGAATTTGCACCACTTCCTGGATAGAGGAAACTCTCCCTAAAGCAATCCAGTTATGTTTAATTCACCTACCAATTCTTCTGATTAATGTAGACAATATTGCTGCTGCCACAGCGGCATGCTCCATCACATTAAGTGATCTGTCTCTGTGATACAGGGTTCTACCCATACTGCCGTTCAGTACTTTGGCACATGGCACGCGTGCCACAAGGAAATATATACATTTTATAAAAGAAAGAATACTCATATGACCAGTTTTTCTTATAGTGTCCATAAAATGATTTTTACATTTCTTTTTTACTTTATTTCACTTTTTCCTGATCTTGAAAAAAAATTCCTTGGCTATAGGCTTAATATGGAGTAATTAACCATAAACAAGCAAGTTGGTGTGCAATTGGAACTGCCAACTGCTGTTGTAAAATGGCAGACCTCACGTGTTTTTTGATTTCACATTTAAACCCTAATGTTATTAATTTTTGGTTATCTACCATTATATGTAAACAAGCCTAAAAGCCAAGATACAACACTGTTTCTAAAAGTTATCTGATTTATCTGTTTTAGAAAGTGGCCCGTAAACTTGTCTTTTGTGGAACTCCAAAGTAGCACAAACATACCGCTGCCAGTATGGCTTAAAATGTTGCCGCACAATTCCTCCCCCCCCCCAAAAAAAAACCAGCCAGCACGCATGATTCAGTACACCGCTGCATTCCTAACCCCCAAGTGGCCCCTTTTCGGTTTGTTCCAAATTTTGGAGCACATATGTGAATCAACAGGCCTTCATATGAGGCAGTGTATAGGATGTGGCATCTACATTTCAAGGAATGCATTTGATTTGACTACTTATGATTTTCATTGTAATAGAGATTTTAAACTACCTAAACACCTTTCAGGTTATTTGATCTTTCTGTACATTGGAGCGACTGGGATGTTATGCATGTGTTTCTTGTAAGATTGCAGCATTTGAGTATGAATACACCTGGGCTCAGATTTACAAAGATTTTGCATCAGGTTACCTTACTTTTTTTATGCAGACTGGACACAAAATTTTGGTTGGTTTTCACAAGCCAACGCAAAGCACAATTTGTGGTAGTTTGTAACTTAAAGTAATACAACAAAGCGCAATGCACTGTTATATACTTTGCATCATGGGGGAGTTCTATGAGGGTGCACGGGCTCTTCCATGCAACCACCCATGGGTTTTGCTGCAAATTCCTATCTACAAAGAGTTCTAGACGGTGACCTACGCCAAAACCCTGTGCCCCACGCTCCCTGATGCAGGCGTAATGAGGAGAAATAAAGTTATTTCTCCTCCTTTTTACATTTTTGCATGCATGATTCAGTTTGCAACACATATGCAAAGAGGAAATTGATTTAAAGCACAGTTTTTGTACAGGAAGGGACAACTCCCTGCAAAAAACCTATGCTTACTACAACGCAGACATCCTTGCACTATGGCACAATATCGCCTGCATTGGAGCATGGCTGCCAGAAGTGCACCAGCTCAGGAAGAGAGCAGAACTGTACCACTTCTAGAAGATATAGTGCAGTTTTGCTCTTTCCTGTTGATGCAACTGTACTTGATGGTTAGCGTTGCATGAACTCTTTCTAAATGTGAGCCCAAGTATGGGGTCCAGGTGCAGTACTGGTCAGCCTGTTGGAGGAAGACTGTGTGATGTTGTGGTAATACTGAAAAATTGAGAAGCAAGGATATTTTGAAACTGGGATTTTAACCCGAATGCCACACAATTTGCCACAGGAGTGGTACAAGAAGTTAAGGCATGGGCACCAAGACTTGTGATCCTCCATCTAACTGTCCTGAAAAAGTAGGGTATGAACACTAAATGGGGGTAGAGTTGTGAGATACAGCAACTCACAGGAAGCTGATGTAGAAATTGAAAAGGATCTGTACAAGGAAACATACGCATGTGTATCTCCTATCTAGACACCGTCTAGAATCACACAAACTTGCAAGTGGGTTTCTGATGAAAGTCACTGTCAGAAGGACTTGGTAATTGTCCCTAAATAAGTAATTACATAGAAGATGGTGTTTAATCTCTACATAAAACTTTTGAGGATCCTCGTGGAAGTCTTCATAAATATAAATATTTGTCAAACTATCTCACTACCTGACTGTCTTAGATTCCTAATGTTACTCCCTATTTTTATTAAGCAGTGTTCCACAAAGTTTGGAGCTAGATTCATACTCGTTAAATACATATAATAAAAATAAAAAACAAAAGAAGAAAGCATAGGATTCTGGATATGACAAAGACCAGGAAAAGAGACAGGATTTCCTGTGAGAAGGCAAGGTGCAGAATAAGGAGCACCTTCACAGGTTACAGGCGTAGTGAGGTAAACACTAGACTTGTCAAAATAACTACAGAATAACAAGCATTTGCAAGATACATTCATACTGAAGCTCACCTTACAAGCGACCAAGAGATATCATCAGCCTGAAACCATATTGCCAAGTGCATGGGTCGCCATCTCCATGTGGTAATTGCCTGTTGGTTGCCTTGTTGGTTGCTTTTTGTGATTAGATGATTGCCACCTACCTTGGAATGGAGAAGAAATGCCATGTGAGCTATGCATGAGGACTCCAGTGTTGCCTTGATGGTTGCTTTTTGTGATTAGATGATTGCCACCTACCTTGGAATGGAGAAGAAATGCCATGTGAGCTATGCATGAGGACTCCAGTGTTTCAGGGCTATCGTATTGTACATCCGCTAGTCCATCTTACCTACCTGCCACTTTGAAGAAGCCTCACTCACCAGTGCTGCAGTTTCACTCATCCAACAATAGGATCCAAGGAAGTTGCTCCAGTTATCCAGGCAGTGCTTTTGGCTGAGACTCGTCAAGCAGGGAGTGGAAAACCCCATTCTGAGACACCGATTGGGATCATGAAATTAAGGTAAAGCAAGAGACGAGGGGTCAAGCTGATGAAGGCTGCAGGACAGAGACTTGGGAGCCATGATGGCCTGCGGAGAATGAAACAGAATAACTCACAGAGAAAGAAGAACGTGGGGGCCCAGCTGTGGTCTTCGCAGGAGATGTATGACTGCCTGGGTCTGAATCCTTACAGCGAATGACTGCATTTTCTTGACATACAGAACTCTGACTAGTGAGCAACGTTACACTCTATTATATTTGCTAACTTCGGGATGGGCCCATACATTCAATATGCTTCATCAACATTTTGAGGCTGTATGTTCTCCCAAGTGTGACGAGAATCTTGGAATGAATACAGTCACACTGGACATCAAGTGATTAGCTATTGGGGGGAGTGGGGGAGGGTTTCCGTCCAAGCACCGCTCTTAAAGTATTCAATATTATTCTGGCTTTTTTCTGATCGGATTAGTTGTGTCTTTGATGATGTTACTAGAGATGCTAATTGCAAACATATGAAAAGAGAACTTGTGTTTGTGTGAAAGAGAAAAAGCATTGTGATGTAGTTAGACAGTAAAAATCTGCATTAACATCGCATCACATGGGTCCACATACTACACACAACTGATTCAACTTTGGAGTTCTTGCCCATGATGAAAGTTGTAGATTTCTTTGGAGACAAATTTTCTTATGATATTTACTTATTATTTTGTATTCTGATGTTTCTCGGGCTAGAGCCAGCTCAAGCTTATGCCCTGTTTTCCTTTTTGCTTTACAGACATTGAAAGAAGCCAGTGACAACGCAAGGAAGGATTTCCACAGAGAGGCCGAGCTCCTCACTAACCTTCAACATGACCATATTGTGAAGTTCTATGGCGTTTGCGTGGAGGGAGATCCACTCATCATGGTCTTTGAGTATATGAAGCATGGAGACCTCAACAAATTCCTCAGGTATGTTGCACAGCAGAAGGGCACGCCTATAAATGTGAATATCACTTTCAAACATTCTCATCACAGAGAATGAGTGAAATGACAAACTGCAAAGGTTGCCTTCATCGTGTGCCCCTTCCCCTCAGCCTTAAAAAAAATTGATATGCACAAGAAAGGGGAAGCAGGGAAACTGCTACAGTATGTCAAACAATTCCCTCTATATGCTTTTAAATGTATTGGCAATGTATTTATTAAATACTAAAGGTAATATGCAGCAGTATTACATGGACATGAGAGGTAATTCGCTACAACTGGTTTCTCACATCATGGCTTGGGTCATGACCAATGTTCCCTCTAATTTTGTGCCTCTGTATGTGGAAATCAATTATCTCTGTGCACTACAGCCAAAGTAGTGTGCGCCAAAATCATGCATAAAATCACTATGCAAGCAAATGTCACACATAAGCTATCAAATACTAAAATTAGTGCTTTTGATTCACACTGCCATCTCAGGGCCTGATTCACAAAGGTAAATGTACACGTTTGTGTAAGTTCACGCTTTTTCAGTAGTCACGAAACTGCATTTACATAAGTTTACAAGTGCGGAGACTCCGTAGTTGGTGTGGAGAACTCCCCATATAAAAAGGTAGGCCTGTCCGATCTTTTTATGTGCAGAGTTCTTCGCCCCAACTGTGGAGTCTCCGCACTCATAAACTTACTATAAGGATGCAGTTTTGTGAATACTGAAAAAACGTAAACTTACACAAACGTATAAGTTTACCTTTGTGAATCAGGCCCTCATTTTCCATAAGGCCAACATCTTTACATACGCTTGACAGTTGCTCTGTTACCCCGAGTGGTCGCTAGACGGGTACAGTAGAATATCTAGGATCCAGCAGTGTAGAAATCATGGAAGAAAGGCTCTAACCACACTACTTCTGTAATTTCAGAAAATCCCACATTGGCTGAAGCTTTCTCTGTACAGAAATCAAAGCTCTGGTACACCCCCCTGACATGAATAAGCTGCTTACAGATAGTTCTTGAGCCTGTCCAGCTATGGAGTAAACTCCTGCCTATAGATGTGGTGCCAACCTGCAGTAATAAGATAAGGAGAACTGTGACGTTGATAACGGCTAGAGCGGTTGACCTCGAAGCTGGGGAACCGGGTTCGAGTCTCGGCAGGACCGCTCAACTTCCTGTGATTCTGGGCAAATCACTTAATCTCCCTGTGCCTAACAAAATGAATGTGACCATCTGTAACGCAACTGGTGCTCATGTTAAGCACTCTGATACCTTCGGGTCAAGTTCATGCTATATAACACCCCTCCCCCCCAAAAAAGTGGCACGTTGGGACTGCTGACAATTCCGTCTAGTCTGTATCCTAAAAAAGATAATCAACAACCATGTAGACCCTAAGCACAATGAAACCACCTAGTTGCTACCTATCATGTGATTCGTCAGGAGCAGGGCATAAGATGTAAAGGGACATATATGCAAACTGAGATCCTATGTCGTTCACATTCACTTTCCTGCATAAAGGCTACTACTAGATAACAGCAACACGATTGGAGCACACTTTCAAATCTCATGCACAACACTGAACATACTAGATATAGGCTACATTATAGACTCACACTTCCCCAATTATACATCACTAGAAAGTAATCACTCAACCACCAATAAAGCTTTAAGGGGCCTCATAAAAGGTATGACGCAGTATACAAACACTACAATACAATACAATACTATATAATACAGTACCTATGCACTATTGTGTTAAAGTCAAACTCTTTGCTATACAGTAGGCATTGGTGTGGCCATTCAATTATCCCTATTTAAGGAAAGCACTTGAAATTAAGGTGCATTTCTGAGGTCTAAATAGGGGTAGGGCACTCAACATTCATAGCTGCCTAGCATAAGCAGACACAGTTTCAGGCATTGAACGATTCTTAACTGGGAGACAGTGAATGGCTCCAGATGCTTTTGAAACATGGTCTAACTTCATCAGCCGTTGAGTGATGTTCATTCTGCATTATGTTCCAAATGAAATCATAAGATTACAAAAAGAATACAGCTGTTACTTGGTTAGAATGAAATAGTGTCTTAGACCATCAGACATTAATGGAGTGGTAAACAACAATAATGGCCACAGATTGATCTAGTAAAAATGGACTTTGTTGAACACCTTGGGTATTCCACTCCGATTGTGGTCATGTGGCCAAGTTTGAATTTGCTGCATGGTTTTAATCATTTCCAGCCATGCCATCAGGTTCACCCACAATCTGATTAGGGTCTTGTGGCAAGTTTGAATGTCTGGCATGGTTTTAATCCTGACCCACCCCATTTTGCTAAATTGTGTGCTCATGGGCAAACATGATCTGTACATATTTCTTTGCTCCCATTTTCGTCTAAGTTAGGAGTACTTAGATTCAGAATAAAAGCTTAGAGTAAGTGTATGATGAATACTGAACCTAACACAAATTGAATATTACCCTGAGGAGCACACAGTACTCTTTTGCAGCCTCAGTTCTCTTAAGTTATCCAACTGTTTGACCTTGATCAAATCCTACTCTCTGTGTGCTTAGAATATTCACTGTTGATTCTTATTTGCTGTGTTTCCTGCACAGAAACCTATGGCGATGAGAGTCTGCATCCCCAATGTGTGCTCCCAAAATTACTCTGTAAATAGATAATAAAATTACTGCCAGAAAGTGGATTCTAGCTTCCCTAGAAATTGCGCATCATAATGGTGTTTGGTCTCAAATCTCTGTAACATACATTTTCCATACTGCACATTTCTGAACAAGTGGTCTCTGGAAGACTCTTTTAAACAGTGGTAAGGTGTGGATTTCAAAGTGATTATGTTGATTCATCAAGTCGAGTTATTGTACAGCGCACCAAAGCCTGAAGTGGCATCATAAATGCTAAACAAAAAAACTTTACTAAATAAATATAATCCATGACAACCCTTTCTACACTGGTGTTCCTATACCCTAAACACAGCATGTCCTTAATGTCTGACCATCTGTATTTGTACCTTGCGGTCAGCACCATATCAATGCTTTTTAAAGCTGTAGCATGGCACCATGCACAGCTATAAAATACATGAAAGAAAAATATGCAAAATCAGCATTTCTTCCTCCCAGAGCCAATGAAAGAAGTACCAACTTTTGCCCAGTAACAGCCCCTATCATTGATCAAAAAGGAGACAATCATGCGTGTGGTATTCACCATACAGTAGTGAAACATTTTCATTATACTGACTAAAAGCCAATAAGGATATTTATGGCGGGATGATGCTTCTGAAAGGCCAGTACTCAGTCGCATACAAGGTTATGTCTCATAGGGCCTAATTATGAGTGACTCGTTACATTATGTGCTGTGCGTAAACACCTGTTTACGCACTGAACGGAATTATGAGTTTGGTTTTCTTTAACGCATCCGATAATTATCGGACGCTTAAAATAACCCACCATTTGTTAACTTTCGGCAGGTCAAACCTGCTGAAATTTGACAGGGGAAGACATACGGTATTTACTGTATTGTGCAGATTTTGGTGCATTAAACACCAAAATCTGAATGTTATTCCCCAAATACTCATAATAGGTGTTATTTATTGCTCCCAATAAATAATGTACCCCATGCTATCGTTATTTATCAGGGGTGATAAATAATGCGTCAACTCATAATCAGGCCCATAGTATGTCTGACCTGTGACTGCTGTAGCCCAGCCAAAACTCCTGGCCTTATGAAAGGCACTAGCCTATTACTAGGTCCAACAATGCATCCCACAGCAGAGAATATGGGCATAGGCATACCTTGGTCATTTCACTCACTGAAGGAAGTTCCCTGCTGGCTTCTGAATTCTCTGGCCTTGTGCTGAACCACGTTTACATAGCCTGACTCCCCTCGGTGAACTATGGTAGGCTTGCACTACCCAAATGTGTTATAGAGGTGGCGAGCCACTGAAAGCTTGAACCAGCCTCAAGCTAGATCCTCTTAGACGCTCAAGCCCAAAATGAGCTAAGCTTTCATGTGGCTTTGAACTGCCAATAAACTCTAATCCCATGCACCAATAATTAAAAAAATATCAGTAATCATTAATGTAAAATGGGTGAGAGAAAGAGACATCCAATATGTGGCTGAACTGCACAATGTAGATCCAAAAGCCTGGGCCAATCCCAGCTTCACCAAATAGTGTGACCGTATGCAAATATTTTATTTCACTAAGTCTTATTTTTAGGTCTCTCCTGAGGCAGCGCATGCACTGTTACTTGCGAGATATTTTGTTTATTTACTTACAGTGGCCATAGAGCCTGCCCATTGCTTACCGTTGGTTGGCTTCATCATCACTCTCATTTTCTTGCTTTCTTTGGTCAGCGTGTGTAGGCATCACTTTCTTGTGTGTTTGTCCCTCTTCTGGTGCATGACCAAAGTACTGCTTCCTTTCACAGAGTCGTTCCACTGCTCATGATTTTGTAGCTACTTTTTCTTTTAGTTGAAGTACCCCATAAAAACGCATATGTTTGCAGGCCGCCTCCCTCATGTACTTCTATCTCCGTTCCCGCTCCGTGTTGTTGCTTGCCTCTTCCCATCTCTCTCCATGTTGTTGCTTTCCCTCTCAATGTTGTTCCTTGCATGATCCCAGTCTCCTGTGTTGTTGCTTTACCTCTCTGTGTTGTTGCTTGCCCCCTCCCACTCTCTTGTTCCTGTCCGTGTTGTTGCTTGACCCCTCCCAACCACCTCCATGTTCTTGCTTGCCCCTTCCCACTTCACTCTATCCCATTGATCGCTCCCTCCCGTCCCTCTCTGTCCTGCTGTTTGGCCCTTCCTACTCCATCCCACATTGTTGTTTGCCCCTTTCCATCCCGTCCTATGATGTTGCTTGCCCCTTCCTGCCCTGCACTGTTGATCGTTCCCTTCCGCCCTGCCTTGTTGCTTTACCCCCTCACCTGGTCTCGTATTATTGCTGGAACCCTCCCACACTACAATCCCATATTGTTGCTTGCCACTTTCCACTCCATCATGCGTTATTGCTTGCCTGCTTCCACACTACAGTCCTGCTAGAAAAGAAACAAGCATTGGCAAAGCCAATATGTCTCACCCACACAACCTATTGACTTTGTCCGTGTGAACACCATGGCTGAAGGTTTTACAAAAAAATGCTATGACGCAGCCAGTGCTTGAAATGAAAATAAAATTTATATAGTGCAATAGCTACCCTCAGGCCTCCTAACGCTTGTGGACTAACGCAGAATAACAGGAGAGGAGTGGATTAGATGCAATCATTGAAAAGAACGGTTTTTAGAAGCTTTCGAAAGGAGAGCAGGTTTCGTTCCTTTCGCAGATGGAGTGGGAGGGAGTTCCATGAGTTGGCAGCGTTATGGGAGAAGGAACACCCGCCCCATCTAGCCTTCCTTATTCTGTGTGAGGTGACTAGGAAGGAAGACATAGAGCGGAGATCTCTGGGAGGTTGATAGGGAGTGATCATGGATTGGATTGAGACTGGGTCCTTCTTCCAGAAGGCCATATGAGTCAGGCACATGGCCTTAAACTGGATCCTTGCCTTAATTGGTAGCCAATGGAGGCTCCTTAGTGCAGGTTTCGCTGATTGTCAACGGGGGACCTGCAAAAGCATGCGAGCAGCACAGTTCTGAATGACCTGGAGCTTATGGATGGTGGTTTAGGGGGCTCCCAGGTAGAGGGAATTCCCATAGTCCAGGCGAGAGAGGATGAGGGCCTGAACCATGATCCTTCTCGCCTGAAAAGGGAGAAGGGGGAGGATCTTACGGAGCATCCTCAGGAGGCCGTAGCAAGTGGCTGAGATTTTGACGGCCTGGTGATTAAAACTGAGCGAGCGATCAAGCCACACACCAAGGCTCTTGATCTGAGTCTTCGCCAGTTCGGCCAGAGCGAAACCGGGTTGAATGAGGGTGAGTTGCCCAAGAGCATGAGCTCGGTCTTATCCCCGTTCAGCTTAAGGCACGAGTTTTCCATCCACTTGGCAACTTCCTCTAGGCACGGGCCTAGGGTGCTAGACGACCTCCCGGGGTGGCTCAATGCCACCACGAGCTGCGTATCGTCTGCATATGTGATGATTTTAATGCCAAATGGATGGACAATCTCAGCCAAGGGTCTCATATAGATGTTAAACAGCGTGGGGCTCAGGGAGGAGCCTTGAGGAACCCCACAGCTGAGAGACAGCCGGTTGGAGACAACATCACCCTCAAAGACCTGAAAGAACCGATCGCTGAGAAAGGATTGTAGCCAAGTTATGGCCGTCCCGGTAACTCCCACACTTTTTAGCCGGTGGAACAGGGTGCGATGGTTAACAGTGTTGAAGGCGGCACTGAGGTCAAGTAAGATGATCGTTGCCTTGCCTCCCTGATCCAATATCCGCCTCGCCTCCTCGGTTACTGCCAGAAGAGCAGTTTCGGTCCCTTGTTGAGGACAAAAACCAGTTTGAGAATGATGAAGGAGCTCGTTGGATTCTAGAAATTCTACTAGGGTAGAATTTATATGCTTTTCCAGAATCTTACTCATCCAAGGGAGGAGCGAAATGGGGCGAAAGTTGGCTAGGTTGGACTGGTCAAGATTAGGTTTCTTTAAGAGGGCCTTTACCAGAGCACACTTCCATGCGGGGGAACAGTACCGGAAGAGATGGAGGAGTTGACCAGATCAAGGATTACCGGACGAATGGTGTCGGCAGCTAGAATCAGGGGGAAGGAGGGGCAGGATCAATAGGGGAGCCCGACTCTACTTTTGCCATGACCAAGTCCAGTGAAGCAAGTGAAGCAAGATCCAGAGGGGGAACTGCCCTAGTGTAATTTGGGTTCCGGCAAGTGGCTCCAAAGTGGGTGACATAGATCGTTGATTCTGGAAAGCCGGAAGGGACATGTAAATGTTGCGAATTTTCTGTTGGAAAAACTCCGCCAAGTTATTGCACCTAGTAAGTGCCCCCTTTGATGTTGGCTGCTGCTGAGGTAGATTGGAGAGGGACTTGGCGATTCAAAACATTTCTTTGGGGGAGTTTGCTGCTAAAATGATTTTCTCCTCATAAAAGACAGCTTGGGCAGATTTAATTTCAGCTTTGTATGATCTAATAGCCTCTCTGTATTTGAGTATCCTGGAATCAGAATAATTTTGTCTCCAAGAGCGTTCCAGTCTTCTACACGATTGTTTAAGTTCTCTCAGCCTGGGAGAGAACCAGGGAGCAGTCTTAAGCCTGGCTTGTTTGTGGGTGGGTTTTTTAGGGAGGACTACATCCAGGGTGCTTTGGATCCATTTATTGAACTTTTCATTGGCCACAATGGGGTTCGGATCACTGGCTGGTTTAGTGGCCTCAAGAACAGAAATCCAGTGCTCAGTGGGGAGCTTTGCCCAGTTCCGTTCCAGAGTAGATATTATATTAAGGGAGAAAGAGGGTCCATGGATTTCCCAGATTAAAGGGATTTAAAAGTGGTCCGACCAAGGAAGTGGAGTAGGGGTGCCTACAGTAAGATCTCATAAATTACTGAAGACAGGGTCGAGTAGATGACCTTTGATATGTGTATGTTTAGAGACTCTCTGAGTGAGCTGAAGTGTGGAAAGATTAGATATGAGTTCATTAGCTGAATGGTCAGAGGGGTTATCTAAGTGGAGATTAAGATCTCCAAGCACCGTAAAATTGGAAGGTGTACAGGCTAAGGAGGCGACAGTGGTAGGCAGGGCAGTGGGAAATAGCCCGAATGGGCCTGGGGGGCGGTATATCAGCAGACCAGAAAAGGTGTTAGTCGGAGAAATATCAATTCAAAAGGCCAGGCTTTCGCAGTCCTGCAGAGGGCCTGTTGTGATACAGCAGTTGAAAATGTCCTTAAAAACAATGGCTATACTCCCACCTCTAACCTGTCTTGCGTCCGGCCCTGAGTGAAAGATATCCAGGGGGAGGGTTTGAATAAGGACAAAGTCCGCCTCTGGGTAAAGCCAAGTCTCTGTTAGAAAGAGAGCATCGGGTTTTAAATCTTCCAGCAGAATGGCAAGTTCAGTAGAGTGTTTAGGAAACGATCTACAATTTAGGAGGAACATCCTCAGCGGAGATGGGGCCGCAGCGCGCATCTCAGCTTTGGAGCATGGCTGGAAGGAAAATTCACAGTGGGGGCAGTGAGAGACTTTATTTGCCACATTAAGGGAGTGCGAGCAGTTCGCGTTACAGGTCTTTCTCAGCGTATGTAGTGCTTGGGAGCTGTAAGATCTACAAGTTCCAGAAAAACAGGCAGGGGTTGTGGCCCCTGGGCCGGGCTTGGTGGGACATAGCGCTCGTTTTTTTACTAGCGGGAGGACGAGGCATCCACACCATCGTTGTTGCGTGCGCTATCTCCCTCCGACGTGCCTCACACCCTCCTATGGAATTAAAAAATAATGTGCTATGACGCAGCCAGCGATGGCTGGGTCATAGTGTTTTTTTTTTTACTTTCAGACATACCGCACAGCAGCCACGCTGTTGTGCAACTTGGCAAAAAGCCAGGCATGGCCGGCACAGGTAACAGCGGTTGGACGGGGCGGGGCGGGGGAAAGTGGACAAAACCACTTACCTTGCGCTCACCGCAATAAAACCACTTACCTTGCGCCTTGACGATATATAACTCTAAGCTCTGCCTATTGCTTAGTGAGTTTCTCCCAATAGTTCAGAAGTACAACTTCAACCCTTGCATCTTGCCTTCTCACACATTATCATTCTATATCATTCCTCCTGTAACTGACTAAAGTCACTGAGAACGCTGTCCATCTGCAGCTCTCATCTCAGGACCCACAACCTACCGTCTCCACTGAAATCTGAGTTTTGACCCGGTCACTTCACTGAAATAGATCTCTTAAGTGTTGGTTTCCGGTGAGGACAATTGGCAAGGGGAATCTGTAGAAAGTTTGGTGGTATGGCCCCTGGAAAGCATGATGCAAACTAGATCATTGAAACTCTCATTGGATTACTGCCTCTTTGAGAGGTGAAAGATCAGTTTCACTGTTTACTGCATATAATGTCCCCCTTTATCCGTGTCGATTTTCTGAAATGCCGTACAAATATATCTTCCCTGCTATGCTCTTTTCAATGTTGCCTTATATCTTTTAAAAAATACCTTTCCTCGAACTGAGAATCCTTTCCGTTGTACTATTGTATGGGCTGCCTCCGGCATTGATAGGGGATTAAACCACACCCAGCATTGTTATCACTAGCATTCCCCCAATACTACGAAGTAGATTATATTACCCTGTTTCCTCCAAGATCACGTTAGTGAGAAATGCCACCAGAAGGGAGTAAGTAGCTGCAGAATGCCAATATGGGGCTCTGGGATAGATAGGGCATAGTAATGTTACAAACATCGACCCTATCCCTAATTCCTGATGATCTGTTTCCCTACTAAGGTGTATAGATCACAAAAGAGTCTATGTGCCATCCCTAGGACTCCGCCTCTTTAGTATTATTATCATCAATTTCTCTTCACAATGACAGGAGTGCATGGCCCCTGATCGCACATGCACCAATTCACTTACATGATTATATGGATATCATCAACGTAGGAGTGGAATGGGAAATGGTGGTCCTCTATGATGTTCATCAGCGGCCTAACATAAATAGTAAGTATGGCTGGTGGCAGTGGAGAGCACTGAGGTGTCCTGGGGCATTTGGCTGAAGCCAAAGGATCCAATTGTATGCATTGCTCTCTGTTTTCCAGAAAGGATGAAAAATAATCCAGGCAGGTGCAGTCAATCCCTCCTACAGTTCTACATTTGGGGAATAAATAGCTTATTTTTTTAAACATATTTTATTGGGTATCCATTACATTACATTACCATAGTCATTTTCAACAGTGAGTTACATCATATCAACCATTATTGCATCTGACCTACAGTTATGGTGATTTTTACATGGTATTGGTGTTATTACACATCCCCTTATCTATCCTAAAGCCCGACTCCCCTCTTCCCTCCCCCCTAGCAGATCTCCAGTAGTCATCCTGCATCAGCAGAAACGGTGAGGCTGCAAGTTGAATATAATCCTTGTGGCCTACTCCCCTGCAACCCCCCTGCCCAGCAGTTCCACTCTCCGCCGCCTTCTAATGTTGGAGTGTATCAGAATCCCCTCTCTAAAGCCCTGTTTCCTCCTCCCCCCGCTCGTGGTTCCGGGGTACCTTGTGGGGACACCCCCACCGGAGTCGTCTCCCCTGATGTTAATTCAGGCTCCTTCAGACTATTGACCAGGGCCTCCCAGGCCAGAGCTCGCTCCAATGCGCCAATCCCTCTTTTGGCATTTCCAAGAAGTACCCTCCCCTCGCAGGCCGCCCATTTCTGTAGTTCAGCCTTCCAAGTGAGACTTTTTGCCCCCCCCAGGGATTTCCAATGTCGCATAATCTCACGCTTAGTCAGGGCCAGGGCTAAGTCTTGAAATCGACTAGTGACCCAGTTCTTAGCATTGTGTGGGAACATCCCCAATAGACAGAGAGCAGGAGTGGGTGGTATCGGACGATCTATTACCCCCCCAATGTGGCTGCTACTGTTTCCCAAAAGGTCTCTAGCCCAGGGCATGTCCACATCATGTGTAGTAGTTCCGCAACCACCTCTCCACATCTCGGGCATTCATCCCTCTGAAAAAACTTGTTTATCTTCCCGGGGGTGAGGTAGGCTCTGTGCAATATGAAAAAATTAATTAGCCAGAAACGGGCATTTCTCAAGGATTTGGGGATCCCCCTCAATACGTTTACCCAGGATTTGTCATCTATAGGGATATTCAGGTCTTCCGTCCAGCTATTCCGTAGTTTAGTCAGTGGTTGTGTCGTTTCTCTACTTAGGGCCCCGTAGAGGCATGTGACTGCTTTGTTTCTACCTCCCCCAGTGCCCAAGTACCCACAAGTGGCATGCGGAAGGGGCTCAGCAGGTCCCAATCTCCAATGAACTCTAATCGCTGCAACTAGCCCCGCATGCAGTAGAAAATTTCCCTGGGGCAGGTCATACCCTTCTCTGAAGTCCTCAAATGACATTAGTTCCATCCCACTGTACAGATCCCCTAATCTTGTTGCTCCTGCTGCTTCCCAGTCCTCCAGTCCCACCCAAGTTGCTCCATGAGGAAGCACCCTGAGTACGGTTATGGGGAGGTCAGGTGAGTATGAAAATCTGGTCTGCGTCTTACGGAGAACTCGTCTCCAACACCGTCTGGTTAGTATTATCACATCAGAATCTTCAGGTGTATCTTTATCCCTACCCAATAGTAGCTTCCATAAAGTTCCTAAGTCTGGAGCAAATGGGTCTACCTCTCGGGTCTGGGATTGGAGGTCTCCTATCCACCTCGCCGCCCACTGTAATTGGGCCACTAAGTAGTATTGCTGAAAATCGTTTACCGCTAGTCCGCCCTCCCGCGTTGAGCGCTGCATTGTTCTAAGAGCGACCCGCCTCCGACCCGTGCCCCACAGGAAGGATGAAACTATAGAGTGCAAGTCTGTGTACCATTTCGGGGGTATCCTTATTGGAAGTGTCGTGAAGAAGTATAGCAGTCTTGGTAACGCCACCATCTTCAGGAGGGCCACTCTCCCAGCTATTGATAGTGGGAGTCCCTTCCAAAATTCCATGTTGGCCTTCAAGGATCTCAGAGTCTTACATAGGTTTCCCTCAAATATGTCAGCTTGGGCATGGTATAGTTTCACCCCTACATATTCTAGACAGTGGGGTTCCCATGTGAGAGCTCCCAGTTCCACCACGGGCGTCCCAGCAGCCGCAAATGGAAACAATTTGGACTTTTGCTAGTTAATTTTCAATCCGGACATTTCTCTGAACTCACCCATCAGCGCCTTAGCTCCTGGTAGATCCTTCTGCGCATTACCCAGGAAGAGTAACAGATCATCTGCATAAAGGGCAATATAGTGTGTTTTAGTACCTAATCATATCCCTTGGTAGCGCCCTCCTGTGCGGGCAAGGGAGGCCAACGGCTCCATGGCAAGGTCAAAGAGGAGTGGCGAGAGAGGGCATCCCTGCCGAGTCCCCCGCTCAACCCTGCAGCTCACTGAGATTGTTCATCCTGATTGAATTCTTGCCGTTGGCCCCGAATATAGTAGTCTAACCCATTCAGAGAAGCCCTGCCCCATTCCCATTTTGTCCAGTACGCAATATAAAAATCCCCACTCAAGACTATCAAAAGCCTTTTCCATGTCTACTGCGAAGACCACCTGGTCGTCCCTCCCTACACCTCCTCTAGTCATAAGGGCTATGAGCCACCTGATGTTGAGTGCCGTGTTGCACCCTGGGATGAATCCTGCCTGGTCTTGATGCACATGGGTCGGCATGAACGGTTGGAGTCTCGTGGCCAGTATTTTACTTAGTATTTTAAAATCTAAATTTAACATCGATAATGGCCTACAGGCTTCACACTCCATGGGGCTCTTACCAGGCTAAAGAAGCGGGACAATCAGTGCTTCCCGGGTGGAACTTGGGAGTTGGCTTTCCTCCAGGGCTGCCCCGTATACTTCCTCCAATCTGGGTGTCAGTTCCTCAGCGTAAAGCTCTATGGGGATCCGATCTGTTCCAGGCGTTTTACCTTTAGCCAGTCCCTTAATTGCCGCCCTTATTTCTTGTACATTAATGGGGGCTCCTAAGGTCTCAGCCATTGGCTAGGGCATCTAAAGCAGGAAGTGAGACTGCATTTAAGTACTCCCCGATTGCGTCATTCCCCCGCCCGGCCCTGCACCTATATAGAGTGGTGTAGAATTCTAGGAATCTTCTGTTTATGTCCTCCTGCCTATATAGTATATGCCCTCCCGAGTCCTCCACGGCCAGGACTGGGGTGCCGCTCTCTGGGCCGGATTGGCCAGCTAAGCCAGCAGGGGCCCAGTTCTGTCCCTCTCCGCATGAGTGTGCTCCATGTCCTGCTTGTAATTGTAATTGTGCAGCCTCTCTGTTTATTTGGCCACTTCCTCCTTGGCATCCAATAGGGCTGTACCCAACTCTGGACGCCCAGGTCTTCATTTCTCTAGCACGCACAGTGCCCTGTCTGCCGCCTCAAGGTCAGCTTCTAGGGTACGCCTCACTCCTATAGAGGTCGCCATGCATTTGCCCCTCAGCACCACCTTAAAGGTGTCCCATTCCGTCAGTCTGGAATTAGTCGTGTTTGCACTTGCAGTAAAATAACTCCCTATGCACTCCCTGATCTCCTCCCGGAACACCTGATCCTCAAGTGCCTCGGGTTTGAGCCTCCACTTTGGTATTCTCTGACGCATCTGTCCCCACCTCAGATGTACAATTTAGAAAAACCCAGACTGCCTGGATACAGATAATGAAGTGCTAACAAAGTCACTAGTACATTAGAACATCGCTATACAAACAGAGAAAGTCCCCCACCCGAATGAAAAAACAGGGAATAGAGAAAAACATATATAATTTTTAATTTTTCTTTTTCATGTTTTATCAATATTCATAAAGGTGACATATAAAATTATCTCATTTCAATATACATAAATATATGTGTCCAGTCCCACGTTCACACATTCAATACACACTAACACAGTTCCAAGCATACTCATACACTCTCCACACTACAAAAGAAAATGTAATATAATCCAACATCAGGTTAGTTAACATTCATGATATAAAGTGCATAATAGGCATCCAATAGTCAATAATAAAAATGTCTTCTTATGAGAGAAGGTGGAAGCAAACGGAGGCACAAGGTTGTCCAGCGCCAACGCGCGTTTCGGTGTCTAACCCAATAGGGGTCACACCTTCATCAGGGCGATCAGATTAAAAGTAGGACACAGGAGTAGATGCGCCTGAATTTGCAGCATCTAGGTAATCCAACAGCAATAAAAAAATAGATTGAGAAGAGGCCCAACAACCGGGTCCGAGTATTAGACTATATACAGCTGGACAGTGGATAAAAAGGACGGTCGTCCGAATCCACTAATAAGGTATTTCAACAAGCAAAGCAATGGCTTTTGGATTTAGTCCAATCTCCAGAAGAATAGCGTACAATGGCGCGAATTCAGCAATGTTCAGGTTACATCCAGAATGAAATATGAAACGCGGCGGCCATAGTCGTGCTGCGGCGTGCGGAGAATGGGGCTCCCGCCGAGTGCTCAGTCACCTGACCGTCCTTTTTATCCACTGTCCAGCTGTATATAGTCTAATACTCGGACCCGGTTGTTGGGCCTCTTCTCAATCTATTTTTTTATTGCTGTTGGATTACCTAGATGCTTCAAATTCAGGCGAATCTACTCCTGTGTCCCACTTTTAATCTGATCGCCCTGATGAAGGCGTGACCCCTATTGGGTTAGACACCGAAACGCGCGTTGGCGCTGGACAACCTTGTGCCTCCGTTTGCTTCCACATTCTCTCATAAGAAGACATTTTTATTATTGACTATTGGATGCCTATTATGCACTTTATATCATGAATGTTAACTAACCTGATGTTGGATTATATTACATTTTCTTTTGTAGTGTGGAGAGTGTATGAGTATGCTTGGAACTGCGTTAGTTAGTGTGTATTGAATGTGTGAACGTGGGACTGGACACATATATTTATGTATATTGAAATGAGATTATTTTATATGTCACCTTTATGAATTTTGATAAAGCATGAAAAAGAAAAATTAAAAATTATATATGTTTTTCTCTATTCCCTGTTTTTTCATTCGGGTGGGGGACTTTCTCTGTTTGTATAGCGATGTTCTAATGTACTAGTGACTTTGTTAGCACTTCATTATCTGTATCCAGGCAGTCTGGGTTTTTCTAAATTGTATTTGGCTGTTTCCCCTGTCCATTCTGCCTGTTATTTGCCTTCAGGGGCCCCCTTCTGTTTAGTGGTCCCACCTCAGTTGTAGTAGAGTTGGATTATGATCAGATAGAGTTTGTGTTAAGTATTCCACTACCTGAATCTGGGCATGTATATCCGGGGAGCACAAAAAGTTATCGAGCCTAACATGTAGGTCGTGAACCGACGAGTAAAAAGAATAATCCCTGCCCTTTGGATTCAGGTGCCTCCAGGAGTCAACCAAGTCCCATGTGTCCAGCCATCCCTGAAATGGCCTGGCCACTCTAGTTACAGGAGCGTCTCCCAGAGGTGGATGTGAGCGATCCCTCTGGGGATCTGCTGTACAATTAAAGTCCCCTCGAACAATAATGGACCCAGGTGGCTAGGTTGCAAGAACGCCTGTGATCTTGGACAAGAACGTCCCCTGTTCTGTGTAACAGCCATATATACTCACAATCGCTATGTCACAACCATACATCCTGCCCCTTACCGCCACATATCGATCCTCTGGGTCTATTGTCTCCCCAGTACATTGAAACGGGACACCAGCTCTGCCCCAGATCAAACTCCCATAGCAAAGGCGGAGTACGATGTGTAATATAATTCACCTCTCCATCTTCGTCAGAGCGCCTCCCCCTCCTTCACAGTCAAGTAGGACTCCTGTAGGAGTGCAATATGGACTCCCCTTCTATTCAAATAGGACAGAATTTTATACTGCAGTGACATAGTATGCATTCCTCTAATGTTCCAGGAAATTATCTTGTATGATTGGTGTATAGCCATCTGTGTACATCATATGTATTCCCCATTGAGCTCCGTCGACCCGCTGCCTCCAAAATCTGCCGGCAGGAGGGCGGCGCAGGTCCCCACTTTATCAATGACTGGTCTGCGAGATCTGCAAACCCCTTAAACATAA
This sequence comes from Calotriton arnoldi, assembly GCA_963921515.1. Taxonomy (NCBI): domain Eukaryota; kingdom Metazoa; phylum Chordata; class Amphibia; order Caudata; family Salamandridae; genus Calotriton; species Calotriton arnoldi. The sequence continues at coordinate 1,534,338 of CAWUFW010003820.1, forward strand.
ATGTATAACAACCCCAACTCCCATTCCCCAGTACAAGCAAGCAAACTCTCCTCATCCAAACGTTCAAAAACCATATACAACTATGGAAAGTGTGGGGTGGAGTAGGCCCTCCTCCCATTTGGTGTATTTGAAAGTGTAGCCCCGCCACCCTCTCACCCATACAGTGCGTTGAACAGTCTGTAAGTTGTCCCCAGATGGGTAGTGTGTTGCCCCCCCAATCACCCCCCTCCCCCCCAACTACGAGTGATTATCCATGTGGACTTTCCCCCCCTTTATTCCCCATTCTCCGTTAATACTTTCGGTCTTTGTGATAGTCAAATTATTTCATCCGCTGTGGCCGGAGTGACCACTGGCAGCTCCTGGCTAGCGCCTTCCATCGTGCTGGTGCTGAGATCTGAGTCTGAGCGTTGTGTGTCCTCCCTCACAGGGGTAGTGGCACCACTGGAGCCGGGCGCGCTCAAAGATGCCTCCGCTGCCACGACCTGCTCCCGTTCTCGCTGCTTCTCAGCTCTGGAAGGGGCAGCCAAGGATTTACTGCGACCCCTTCGTGGTTGGGTGTCCCCTCTCTTCCGCTGCTCCTGAGAGGTTCTCCCATTTGCCTGGCCTGCAATCCATGCCTCCTGTGGGGAACTAAAGAAGACAGTGCCCGATGGGGCCACAACTCGCAGTTGGGCCGGGAAAATCATCACATACTGAATCTCCATCTGTCGCAGCTTCTTCTTAATGGCCAGGTAGGATGCCCTTTGTCGCTGGACTTCCCTGGAGAAATCCGGGAAGAGCCTGACCGTGCTGTTATCTACTATCAGAGGATCCTTCTTCCGGGCCTGTGCAAGTATATGGTCTCTGTCCTTGTAGAATAACAATTGTGCCACCACAGGGTGAGGCCCCCCCGGGAAGGGGGGGCCTCACAGGTACCCTATGTGCCCTCTCAAGTGCTAAAAAGGGGGACAGACCTTCTGTTGCCACCTCTTCCCTGAGCCATTTCTCCAGGAAGGTCACTATGTCCCGTCCCTCAATCTTCTCCGGCAGCCCGGTAAGGCGCACATTGTTCTGACGTGACAGATTCTTAGTGTCTTCAGCTCTCATTGACAGGATCTTCACTTGGGCCTCTACCGCTTTTAGCCTGTCTGTAGCTGCATGTACCACTGTAGCCTTTCATATCTGTCTCGATGATGGTTACTCTCTCGGCCAATTGCCGATGATCGGCTCTAAGTAGGCCCATTTCTTCTCGAACTGTGTCTATTTTATTCTCCACTGTGAGTCTCCAGGCAGCCATGGCCTGGAGAATATCCTGGAGCGTTGGCGTTGCTGGTTCGCCTACCTGTGTCACGTGAGTGGGGGCCGGGGCCAAACTATCCTCCGAGTCTGTCAGGCTTTGGGACGGGGTCGGCCTCCCTGCGCCTGTTCGTTTTCCCCATCCTCGGCTCTCAATGTGGAGGACCGTCGTCCCTGAAATACCAGGCTGGGCAGCTCTCTCTCATTCAATGGCCCAGGAGAGCACACAGGGGACGGTCGTATGCGTCCTCCCACTTGCCCCCTCTAAGACAGTCACTCCGCTCCCAGTGCGACTTCTCTTATCTTCCGAAGACCGTTGCTTCCCCCACTCGCACAGACCGGGGTCCGGGAGGGGCTTTGGCTCGTGTCTGTCTCAAGTCCGGTCTCTATGCTGATCCACCTGCCTGTTGCTTACGAGGGATCAATAACACCCCCAACCTCTTTCATCTCCAGGTCTGGGTCCCTCCCTGAAGGTGAGCCGCAGTGTGACCTGGTATCCGGGTCAGCCAGTGGGGCCCTGAGGCTTGCTAGGTATAATCCTGGCCAATTAGGCTTTTCCTGGACGCTTGTGGGGGTACTGCTATGTCCTTCGTTAGTGCGCTGTCAGCCTGCTTTATCGCGCTGTGGGGTGTCAGGCTTTGTGAGCCCCCGTGCTATATATGGTCCTGCTGCCCCCTACCAGCTCGGGTTGGTCACTCCGTTGTTGTGCTTTTTGCTGTGCTACTCATTCCTCTCCCTTAGTACCTCTTCAGGGGGGATCCGAGCTCCCAGGGCCCCTGTGGTGTCCGTCCACCTCTTTCATCAAATTGCAGACTTCAGCGATCTCAGGCCTCCGTGGTAATTGGGCTTCCTCGTTGGCCCAGTCCCAGGCCTGGGGCCGCGTCGCCGTCAATGAGGGCCCTGAGGCTTGCTAGGTAAAGTCCTGGGTGCTTAGGCTGTTCCTGGACTATCCTGGGGGGGCTACTATGCCCTCCGGTAGTGCACTCTCAGCCTGCCTTGTCGCACTACGGGGTATCTGGTTCCGTGGACCCCCGTGCTATACACGGTCTCGCTGCCCCCTATAGAATCAGGTTGGTCGCTCCATATATTTATTTATTTATAAAGTTTTATATAGCGCGAACATGACCCACGGGGTATCAGAGCGCTTTACAATATACAGTCGTTGAGCGTTAGATGGTTGAGGTAGTATACATAGATTCGGTATTCGCCATTCAATACAAAAGAGGTAGATATGAGTATACGGGTAGCATAGGTGACTAGTAGTCATCAAGGAATGATCCACGAGGGAATCAGAGCGCTTTACAATACACAGTTATTACACATTAGGTGGTTGAGGTAGTATACATAGATTCGGTATTTGCCATTCAATACAAAAGAGGTAGACAGTAGTATAAGGGTAGCATAGGTGACTGGTAGTCATTATAGAGTTAAAGTCTTAGGATGTGAATTTGTTCATTAGAAGCAGTTTTACTTCTTTTTTGAAGGAGGTAAAGGAAGAGATTCCGCGTACCACTGGAGGTAGGAAGTTCCAAATCTTCGCAGCGATCCCTGAGAATGCTCTGCAACCAGTTCTCTTTTTGTGGAAGGATTGTGGTTTCAGTAGTAGTGAACTCGCACTTCGCAATTGTCTGCATCCTCCTGATCGCTCTAGCTTTCGTGCTAAGTAACTGGGGGTATTGCTATGCAGGGCTTTGTGGGTCATGCAGGCGATCTTTAGGTGTATTCTTGCCTCGTAGGGTAGCCACTTCAGAGCTTTCAAGGTCAGAGAAATGTGGTTATTTCTTTTAGTTCCTGAGACCAGTCTGGCCGCAGCATTAAGCGAAGCCCTCAGCGGGGCCAGCTTGTATTTGGGGAGACCGCATAGAGTGGTGCTTCCATAGTCCAATCTTGGTAACACTAGGGCTTGTCCCGCCATTTTTAAGTCGTTCTGTGGGAGGAAGGGTTTAAGTTTCCTTAGTATGCTCATCTGATGATTAGCTCCCTTGGTGGCAATATTGATTTGCGCCTGCATGTTCAAGTGTTTGTCTATGGTGACTCCCAAGGATTTCGTGGAGTCAATGATGTGGGGAGCACAGTCAAAGGAAGTTAGATGCTTCAACCATAAGTCTATCTTGGGTGTGTGATTGGGAGGGGAGATGAGAAGGAATTCCGTTTTTTTGGTGTTAAGCATGAGGTGGTTGCCAGTGAGCCAACTTTGTGTATTCTGTAGAATAGCGTTGAGGGAGATGAAGTCTTCTGGTTGGGAGATTTTCATATACAGTTGAGTGTCGTCCGCATACAGGTGATATAGAATGTTCGCAGAGTTCAGTGCGTTTGCCAGGGGTTCCATGAGTAGATTGAAAAGAATGGGTGAGAGTGCTGAGCCCTGTGGAACCCCTATGGTGACCATGGAGGGTTGAGAGAGTGAATGCTTCGTCTTATTTAGGAAGGAGGTGAACCATTGTAGCACTGAGCCAGTTAGGCCCATCCTTCGTTCCAGTAGGGACAGTAGGTTGTCATGCTTAACCGTATCGAAAGCGGAGGATAAGTCAAGAAGTATCAATAGGCATGATTCGTTGTAGTCTAGCATTTTTAGTATGTCATCCATTATGTGGGTGAGTGCAGATTCAGTGCTGTGACCTTGACGGAAGCCGGATTGGTGTTTGTCTAGGAGGTTGTAATTCTCGATCTGGTTGCATAGTTGTATTTGTACACATTTTTACAGCAATTTCGCCAAAGTGGGGATGTTGGATATAGGGCGGTAGTTGTTGAGATCTGAGGGGAGGGAGTCGGATTTCTTTAGTATAGGTGTGACCTGCCCTATTTTAAGACAGTCCGTTATGGACCCTTGTCTCAGAGAGGCGTTTACAATCTTTGACCATAGGGGTAGAATAGAGGTTTTTATCATTTTGAATAAAGAAGGAGGTAAGGGGTCCGAGAAGTGATTGGAGGGGTTAATCGTTAGAAGAGTGTTATAGATTTCTTGTTCAGGGATGGGCGAGAAGGTGTGCCAAGAGGCATTGTTTTTTGGGATTTCCGTCGGAGTACTAAAATGGACCTTGATCTGAGAGTGAAATTTAGTATCAAGGGCAATAGTTTGTGGGAGGGCCTTCTTAGATTGGATGTCGAGTTCAATGGATTTTGTTTTTATCTAGGAAGAAATTGGCAAGCTCATCGCAGTTAGGTGTAGCCGAATCGCTTGGTTCCATGGAGTTAGGCGTGTTGCGCGCTTGTTGTTTGACGATTTTGAATAGTTTTTTGGGGCGGTTGATGGCTTTGTTTTGCCCGTTGTTGTGCTGCTAAGCCCTCTCTCCTAGCGCCCCTTCAAGGGGGTAATCCGATCACCTGGGGGCCCCTACGGTGTCCGCTCACCTCTGCCCGCAGATTGCAGTCTCCAGCGACCTCATGCCTCCGCGGGGATCGGCCCAGTTCTAGGCCCGGGCCGCGCCGCAGTCAATGAGGGTCCCGGGTGAGATCCTCGCCGTTCCCCGCTTACCGGACCTCGCAGCTAGCAGGTGCAGCGTGAGTTAATCACCATCTCCGCTGCGGGTCCCGGCAGTTTTCCGCCTCAAGCCTCTAGGCCGACGGCAGCCACCTCTCTCTCCTTCACTCCGGCGATTCGCCGTGTCGGGTCCTCCTCTGGGATCGTCCTCTGATCTCTCGTCCGGACCCAATCGACACCTCACTGCCTCGCTCTGCTAAGCCCTGGGAGCAGTCCGCTCCCTTCGCGGTCTCCTGTCGCGTCACGTCCCTCGATCAGTGTCTGGGCCCTCTCTACAGCTCATCTCCCGATCGTCGGCCCCATCTTGGGTGTAAGCCGGGAAGCTCTCGCGGGCTCAATTTTCGATCTTGCCCGCTCGCTGCGTTATCGGAAACGGACAGTCCGGGCCCCCAGTGTAACCGGGGTCTTGGGGAGGGGTAGATGGCCTCCCCACTGGGAATATAATTACAGGATGGCACTGAATGGGGATCGGCCAGCGGAGCCTCACGAGGAAGGCTCCTACTCCATCAGCAGCTGGCCACGTCCCATTGGGGAATAAATAGCTTATGGTACACTTTATTTAATGCCGCTGAGAGGTCTAAGAGAATCACAATACTAACCTCCCCCTCACCTGAACTATGGAGTAGATTGTCTATCACATGCATCAATGCAGGATCCATGCTATGACCTGAAAAAAACAATGTTCTTTGAGTCAGGATATTGTAAAGAGTCAATGTACATTCTTCATGTATTTGGTTCTAAGAGTTCAACCTTTCAATAGCTATAGAGCGGTGGTCCCGCTGTGGCCCTGGCTTTGTTGGTGACATCAGAACTGTAGGCAAGTGTAGACTCCCCATGTCTCTCACTTTCTGTGGGTACTTCACAGTGCAGTGCTTTCTAGAGGATGGTGAAGGTAGGTTATGTCCACAGGATGGGAGCAATGCCCCACTGAAGTGAATGTGTGCTCTAGTGATTGACTCATCGGCCTTGTACTGCACTCTGTCTTTCCTACCTCACACACTGCAAGCCTGAGGGATACTCCCTTTAACTCCCCTTTCCTGTAAGAATGGGAGGGCTTAAAAACTGCATAATCCTCTGTGCATTGCATTGTGCGAAATTTGTCTATCGCACAAATTTGTGAGTTTTGATATCAGAGGTTTTGTCTTAGTCTAGTTACAAAGAGGGTTGAGTAGTGCTTTCAAAGGAACGGATTAATCATTTAATGAATTTCACATTATATGAATGCTCTCAGTTTGAAATGAAAGTCCTTCATTATGTTACTGTCTTCTTTTCGATTACATGGCTTTCTGCCCATTTTGGTGAATTGCCATTTAAGTTTGAGGGCCTCAGTTCAAGTCCACCGGTAATCTAGATAGGGATATAAGTAAGAGTTAGCAGCCCCTTCATGGATACAAGATTAAAGGGAACACTGTGGCTCACCGTTTTTTCATGCATGTTGTTTGCACAAAGTAGGCAAAATGTCAGGGTGAGAAAACACATGGAAATGGCAAAAAACATGAGGTAATCAGTGATGAAAACCAATTCCTGCATGTTATTCCCCATTATTTTGTTACCAGCATTAATACCCCACCTTGGAATTACAGTTTAACGGAGCCATCCCGGTTCTGGGATACCGGAACTGTGCCGAAATTATTACTTGTAATCGCCAACAATTTGTGCACTTTTCTCCATGTTGTGAGCACTCCAAGTGGATTACTAATGCAATATTTTCTTTATTTCACGTTTCTTATGTTGTCAAGCCACACCTTGTTGCAACTTTGTTGGACGTTATTGTACTTGTGCAGAAGCGTTAAGTTAGTAAATAAATGCAGGTGTGGTGGAGGGTACTGGCACTAGACATGCAGAGAGCTCTTTACGCTGAGGGAAGAGACATCCTCACTCTAGCTTGTAGAGTTAGGCGTGATCTGGATACAGTGACCATATTTGCAGAACCAAACACCAGGATGGCCACAGACACGGAAGTAGGACTAACTGTGGACACTATCATTGGCACTGAAGGCCTACAATACAGCACTCACCATCAGAGATGAAGGTCTACACTGCAACATCCGACAAACCTAAAAAAAAGCCTACATATACAAAAGACCAGCATTTCGGATGCTGTGGACTTCTGTTTCATAAAAAATGGACAGCCCATAAAAAGAGCAAGGAGTTCAAGCTGTCTAGTATCAGACATGAACAGCATAGTCCACTTTGCTTTGCATTCTGGAGCTTATGATCTTTATTTATAAAGGCACAACAAGAGTACAAGTACCAGAAGGGAAAAAAAAAGTTACGAAAACATTTCAATGTGTGTTTACACTAGGAAATAAAAAAAGCATTAGGAGCCCGTTTTCCAAGTTTTGTGCTAACCTCTGAAACCTAATACACCCAGGGTATGCTTGGCCTTGGTTGATGGGCTCATGTGACACTGATTCACCCTTCTTTAAAACCTGCTGTGCTGCGCAAATGAGGCGAGGCAGCAACGGAGTTCTCTTTAAAGAATTCAACTTCTGTCCATGGTTTGAGAAGAGGGCCCTTGAAAATATGAGCATGCACTAAACAGTAATTAATGTGCGACTCATCCGACCTTTCCCAGATACCAGGACATATCTTTATTTAAACTAAGGGACTCATTTACAAGAGGCCTGTGCCACCAGAGCATCACTTTTCTGGTGGAGCAGGCCTCTCAGTCATATCTATGAGGTGACGCAAAGCCACTCAATGTGGCTTTCCTTGGCCTCATAAATATGGAGTAAGACAAAGCAGTGCAAGTCGCTGCCTTGACTTACTCTGTGTTATGGCAGGCATTTCATGGGCATTGCAGTGTGTGTTCCCACTCGACACCCATGGATTTAGACGCTGCCCCAGATTTACAAAATCACATAAACCTAGGGCAGCCCCAAAACCTTATGCCTCCCCAGAGCAGGCGTAACGAGGAGACATTTTTTCATTTCTCCTCTTTTTTCCTCTTTCCATGTGTGCTGCATTTTGCAGCGCACATAGAAGGAGGAAAACACCTCCATTGATTGTTTTGTGCAGGAAGGTGTCCCTTCCTGCACAAAAACAATCATTCTACAGCACAGGCACCCTTGCACCGTGATAAAACGGTGCCTGCCTTGGCGCAAAACAGTCAAAACGGCGCCAGTGCAGTGGGAAAGGACATGAATGCTCTATGGGGGATATTCTCAAGAACGTGTGATAATTATCGCAAAATTAGCTTAACGCAACTTTGCACATCACAGTCCATTGCGGGAAAATAACACTGTGTTAACGTTGTATTCTCAACCCGGCGGCACCATGCGATAGTCTCACGATAACGCGCCAAATGACTGCATTAAAATCAACGCGACGCAGAAAAAATGCGAAACACGAACGCGAAAAAAGTTGCGATGCCCCAAATCGCGATACAAAAATCAGCGATAACCAGCGACAGGCCTGCAATTCCCACGCGTCATGCAGGAAAATGCACCATAAAAGCAGAAAAAAAAAATTAAACTGCGTAGCACCATGGATGCACCCGGTCGAGTGCAGAGGACAACGCGCACCCCACAAGCCCCATAGACGACCAGCAAGGAACCTCGGGGTCGGGGAAGGCCAAGGAGAAGAGGAAGAGGAAGACGCGGTTCAGTCCGCAGGAAAACAGGATCATCGTTATGGAGGTGATAGAACACTACCAACAACTGTTCGTCACCTCCAACGTGTCATTGGCAACAAAGACGCAAACATGGCAGACTATCTTGGACCATGTGAATGCAGTTGCAGAGTTGAGGAGGACAATGGAAGAGGTCAAGAGGCGCTGGAATGATGTGAAGGGCAAAACCAAGAAGAAACTCGATGCCAACATGAAAGCAGCAACGCAGATTGGAGGTGGGGGTCCAGCGGCACACCAGGAGCTGGATGACATGGAGAAAATGGTGGCCACAGTCATCAGTCGGGATACGGTGCCAGGAGTAGTGGATCCGGACACTGCTCAACATGACCTGACACAACATCAACAGGGTGAGTACCGACCAGGGACGGGGGGGACGGGGGGAGATGGGCACAATGGCACACATGCACAATTAAGTAGAGCACACTGCACACCCATAATGACTCTGGATCATGTCCCTGATCTCCTTGGCATACTGCAGCACACATAGAAACAGCAAGTAGGCTCACGTCGACAATGTGCCCGGAGGGGGCCCTCCCCACACATCACTAATCTCACAACAAACCCATACACATGTGCTGAACCCAGCAAAGCTGCGGGACCGTGTGCCACACTGACAATGCAAGTGACACTGCATGACCATTAGCATGGCTGCAGTCCAATTATCATGACATGGTGCGCGCCACGACACTGAGGTGACTGAGTGTGGACCACATCCGGAAAGGAGCAGGTCACACCCTGACACATCCACGTGCACAAACAACCCCTGCCGTCAACAACACATCTGCGGACAAACCATGCCCAAGAGTCACAACTCGACCAAGAGCCCAATTCACCCAAGTCCGCAACATCTCAGCACTGTAGAAGCACAGAAGTTAAAGGCACACCGCCTGAAAGGTATAAGGGGCAGCCAAATCTGAGCTGCAGGGGCGACTCACCCACAATGCAGCACACACACATAAGAATAAGAGCACCTCAACATTGACAACAATGTGGTACAAACTGCAACACTTTCACAACAGAACAGAGGACACAACTGGTGCCGCATGTGTGTACAAAATGGCCAATCACATCTGGCATAGCAGGAAACTGTGAGATGACAATGTACGAGTACAACCTCACATCCGTGATGTAGTACAAATGTCCACTGTCCCGCATCAAATAGGCATCTCCTCACAAATAGTCACAATGTACATTGTCATGCAATCTGTATGTAAACTCCGCCAATGCGTCAACATACATGGAACACACTGTGAAACTGCATCTCCCCTTTACATTGCAAAGGGACAATCAACACCTCCTGCAGAGCAGACCCTACATCACGTCAGCGATGATGGAGACGACCTCCAGGACATCGACTACGACGAACTCCAACGGTTCATGGACAACCTCCGCACCCCACCTCCAGTAGCAGGGCAGCCCAGCACCATCGAGGTGATCCCACCCCCTGTACAGACCACACAGCAGGAAGCACCCACCACCACGTCTGGCTCCCAGCACCTCACCGAAGAACACATGGCGTTCCAACGCCGTGTGTTAGACTGCCATAAGGAGCTGGCTGAACAGGTGCGGGTGGGGTTCGACCTCATGGCAGCCAAACTAGATGCCATACGTAGGTGTCTAAGTCCCATCAGGGACCACTTACACTCCCTAACGGACACCCACAGTCCGCCCCATGCCCTCCAACAATCCATGGCTGGCGTCGCTGGAGTTATGACTCGGAGACAACAACAACTGTCTAGTCAGAGTGGCTACAGCGATGTCATCCGTGATTTGGGAAACATAAGGAGGGTCATGGAGAACATGGAGCGGATGCAGGCGCAAAGAATGGCTACCACGGCTGCACACGAGAAAGCTGTAGATGGGATCTCCCATGCCCTGCAGATCCTCATCATGGGAGTGATGCCACAAGACATTGCGCAGATGAATGCTGCTGCTACTTCTACATCCACATCTCCGGCCCCTGATGTGTCAATGTCACACAGTGCTGCAAACCAAACACCACCACCCACATGTGAGGCACATGAAACGTCAGAGGACGAAGATGAGGATGAATCTGCCTTAGTGGTAAGGAGGAAGCAGTAGCATTCATCTCCGCCTTATGGCTTGTTTCTGCTTGGGTCTGCCCTCTGCATCATGCCCTAGAATAACACCTTCCACTGTCCCCCGACACACTCTGCGACACTAACCTTGGACCTCGACATGGACTGCCATATTTTGCATGCTCAACAATGACACAGCAATCAGCCTGCGGACTGGACTCTTCCCCTTCCGAGTAACTTGTCAATCCCGAAAGGACTCTGGCTGGCCCACCAGGGGGCAACATTGTAAAGTGTTGTCTGCATGGCCCAGTACTAAGACAGCTTCAACACTCCACTGAACGTGAATAACACATTCTAATACACACAGATGTGTCATGTCTATGATTAATCAAGTATGAAAGCATGGACAAATGTAGGGGCAGTGATTCCCCTTACGTCCATGTAGCTCATGTTGTGGGACTTAAGTCACAGGGTGCATCCCTGCATCATGGTGGTACATATTTGACCCCAAAAGAAGCCCTGTTGTCAATTGTAGGTCACAAATGACAGCCTACATGTAATGATTTGGGACACATGTGTAACGCTGATGAGTGGGATTCCGTACTATCTTTGACACACAGAAATGGCATTTCGAATACGTGACACCCTAAACAGCCTCTCTGTACAGAGGTGACACACCCACCATCTATTTCCAATTTATGAGATTGTTAGCACTACATGTTGCACTTACACTTGTCAGAGTGATGTGCTTGTACAGAGGAGTAACATGCACACAGGGAATGTGTGTTGTAATGAATTTATTTGCACATGCTGTGCCTGTGGTCATTTTGTACTGTCCCATGATTGCTAAGGACTATGACAATGTGACGTGCTCATGTGAAGAATTTGTCAATGATGGTGTTCCTATGGGCTATTCCTGCTGCTGCTGCAGTGGGGTGTGGTCCACCTGCCTCATCTTCCTCATCATCGTCCGGTGCATCTGGCACTTGTAGCCATGGGGCATTGGTGCGTACACATATGTTGTGCAACACACAACATGCAACGATCATCTTGCACACGATGCCTGGGCTGTACAGGAGCCTTCCACCTGTGATGTCCAGGCACCTGAAACGTGACTTCAACACACCAAATGTGCGTTCCACGATGCCCCTGGTGCGTTTGTGGGCCGCATTGTACTGCCTCTGGGCCTGTGTGTTCGGGGCTCGGATGGGTGTCATCATCCAAGGGCAGAGTGCATATCCTTGATCACCTGTGACAGTGCAGAGACGAGTCAAAAGTTGGTTCTGCATGATGTGTTGGCAGGCTCACTATTTCATTGGTGTGTGATATGTGTGACTTAGTGATTCCTGTTTGACAGGTACTGCTTGTAGCAAATGAGCAGCATCAATGTGTATTACGTAGCCTCACTGCTGCTCCTCCCTCCCCCCGAGCCTATTTACTAGTGTGCGCAGCGCGGTTGCATCACTTGCACTCCTACGGCACACCATTGTCATGCCTGTCTGCGCATGTCTACAAGCCTGACAACGACACTGTGATGTTGTGCGCTGAAGGTGGGCGGCCACGTGTATGTAGGCCTACGGTAAGGATAGGGCGGACACAGATGTAGAGTTCATGGCTGGCTGAACTCGCGATGCGGTTGAGGGTAGTCCTATGGCCTATGCTGCGGTAATAGCGACACACACAACAGTTGGCATGTATGATCCCGGACCCCGAACGGGCTTGCGCCCCTTCATTTATCCCTTCGGCCGAGCCTGCACTCCGGGGGCATGCTACATCGCAACATTGTCCATTGTGGGACGGGTGGCGCCGACACTACAACAGAGACACACGCATTAGTTACTTCCTTGGCAAGGCCAACACATAGCAACGCCCAGAGCCCCGGGCTGATCATCCACACCCCTACGCTGGACTGTCGTACGCCAGCCCACTCCGCTTATGCTTACAGGGGGGTATGACACAGCTACATGTCCCAGGTCTTCCACACTGCCTGAGGTGACATGGTTGCGTCCGCTGTACACAGCACAATGTAATGTGGTAGGGCCCGGGGCCCTCATGCATACATAATGACCACACGGACACACTTAGATAGTTTGTGGAACTGGCTACGGGCACGTGCACCCGGACCCTTTTATTGCCAGGGTCACATGTCCAGTGACGCCTGTGCTGAATGGGTGTGGGGTGAGTGTAAGCCAGCCCTCAGGGAGTGGTTGGTGCTGGCAACAACTACAACAGTGATCAGACAATCAGAAGTTCAAAGTTCAAACAGCAAGGGTCCACGACTTGAGCTGCACAGAGTTAGTGGCCCCGGATGCACTGCGGCCGGCACAGGCACACCGCCACGGGACGGTGACTTGCGGTGCACTGAGGTAGGGCCACGAGAGCTGAGTGGGTCCTCGTCGATGTCAAAGGTGGATGTCGCGGAGTGTTTCGGGGGACAGTGGAAGGTGTTTTTCCAGGGCATGATGCAGAGGGCAGAAACAGGCAATATGGAGGAGATGAATGCTACAGACTCATTTTTAACACCAAGTCAGTATCAGCTACATGATGATGAAGACAACCCCCAGGCCATAGACTCAGACGCCACCAAAGTTCAACCAGAGAGTGTCCATGAATTTCGGGGCACAGAGTTAGTGGCACCAGAGCTGAAAGGGGATGCAGGCTGCGATGAGGCCTGTACAATGGTATAAACTCTGCCATAAATAAATCAAGACTCAGTTCCAAATGTGTGACCTACTTGACCGCAGTGTAGGCCGGAGGGAGCGGTCAGCAGGGGCCCACAGCCATGTGTTGTTGGCTTGCGATGCACAGAGTTAGTGGCACCAGAGCAGTTGTTGGTAGTGTTCGATCACCTCCATAACGATGATCCTTTTTTCCTCCGGACTGAACCGCGTCTTCCTCTTACTCCTCTCCTTGCATGCAATGATATGAACTCGGCCATTGAAAAATCAAGACTCAGTTCCAAATGTGTGACCTACTGGACTGCAGTGTAGGCCGGAGGCAGCGGTGGAGTACGTCAACGAGAAAGGAGTGCGGGGGGCCTGTGTCGCGGAGATCGTGATGGTCTGAGGAGGCTGCCAAGGTCGCGGGCCTCGGGCTTGGAGCTTGCACCGGCACGTTGTGGGCCCTCTTTGACACACGCTGGTGTCGGCAGGTGAGCAGTGAGGCCTGGTTGCGCAGGGGCGGCCAAGACGGGTCTGGGGACCAGCGGCCTGGGGTGCAGCAGACGCACAGGATCGCAGGCACTGCCGCTCACGGCGTCAGCCTCGTGGCGGGCTGAGAGGCGCTGCCCTGGCAGACACGTTGGCCATTCCGGAAGAGAACCACACCCAGAGCAACAGGCTTTTAATTCACACCCCTACGCTGGCCTGGCGTACGCCGGGCCAGCCCACTCTGCCCACGCTTACAGGGGGGGACATAACAAGCTACATTTCCACAATCTTCCCCACTGCCTGGGGTGACATGATTGCGTCCACTGTCCACTACACTCCAAACACCAGCAGTATATGTCGACATGGACATGTCTGTGGTCTGCATACTGCAGTCTGGCCAGCACATCCATGCCACACTTGGCATTGTGTACATTCTCATTCATGGGTCACTTGCCTCCTTCGCACATACCTGGTTCCCACCTCTCCCCACATTCTGCTATTGTGTGGCTGAGGTGCCATGCCGTTGATGGCTTGTGTACATGGCTAGCCCAGGTTACCACAGTAAGTTGTGCTGTCGTGTCTGGTAGGTGGGCATGTTGTTTGGCATGTTGTATGTGAGTTTGTAACGTGTGCATTCCCAGAGTAGTGAGTTGCATGACTGTGTAGTTGAGGTGTGTGGTGTGTTCATTTGGTACTTACCAACGAGCAATGCATTCTCATACGTGCCATCCTGAAAGCGCTGGTTGATGATGGACTGTCGGAAGATGAAGGAATCATGCACACTTCCTGGGTAGTTGGCAATGACATTGGTGAAGAGTCCCAGGTGGTCCACTATTGCCTGCACATTGATGGAATGCGTGTGCTTCCTGTTGCGGTAATTGTGTGCAGTGGCGGCAGGGGGCACGAGGAGTACATGTGTGCAGTCGATTGCCCCCAACACGTGCGGGAAGCCAGCTATGGCGTAGAAGCCTTGCTTGGTCTCCAGCTGTTCCTGCGCAGTGTGTGGGAAGTGAAGGTGCTGGTGATGCTGGCTGATGATGGCATCCAAGACAGGTGTGAGGAACTTGGATAGGGCTGGCTGTGAGACTCCTCCGACTCTGGCAGTTGTTGGTTGGAAAGTACCAGAGGCCAACAGGTGCAGCACAGCCAGCAGCTTTGTCTGCGGAGGGATGTTGTTTGTCCGCTGTGTTGGTACCGTCAGCCTGTGGGCAATGATGGTCAGGATGCGGAGGATGGTTGTCCTTTTGAGCCTGTAGTGGGCAATGACATCCTCTGGTGTTAAGTCTGTGAGGCTGGAGCGTTTTCTGAAGGTCCGCTGTCTTTGTCTGCGCTGCCTCTGTGGTAGTCCGGGGGTGGGAGGGGTGGGGAGGGTCCGATGGGGGGGGGTGGCGGGCCTGGGTGTGGTGGTGGTGGTGGTGGGTGTTGTGGCCCTATTGGGGCTCCGAGCTGCATGATCAGTAGCTCCATGGCATCTGTTGTTCTTCACGTGTGGCTCTGGTCTGGGCTTCCTTTTGTGGTGCAGGTTGTCGTCTGACTTAACACCAGGTAGGAGCAGGTGTTAAATCCCTGCTGCTAACGCGCCTTATCGCCTGCTTTGGGATCTTATTGCCGATCTGGCTGGTCGTAGAGAATATTGCAAAGCTGTGTTTTCGCGACTTTTTGCACAGGAACGCCTACTCTGCATCTCATTAGCGTTAGTTGCCGGTGTCGTCCCTGGCGATGTTTTTTGCGGCTGCTATCGCAGGAAAACTGGCGATGTCGGCTGTTAGCACCAGCTTGTGAATGGTGCGATAAATCTATCGCCACTTTGGCTGCGATAAAGTGCCGCTAACTTGGCGATAAGTCCTTGAGAATATGCCCCTATATATCATAAATACAATGCATTCCTGCCCTTGGCTTTTGACAGGGCAGCACAGCAGAGTGACTTACTGCACTGCCCTCCGTCAAAAACGTGTAAACGAAGCCCTAAAAGTGTCAGGACACTGGGACAGTCTCTGAAAAACCAGGACTGTCCGGGCAAATCCAGGACATCTGTTCACTCTACACTTGGAGCCATGTTTTGGGGCCTAAAGTCACTAAAACAGGGATTGGTAGTCACTTAGTGTGAGAAAGCAAGATTTGCGCTGTGGTTTGAGGGCAGGTAGAGAAAGGCTGAAATTCAAGGTGGGCTCCCTATCTGGCATTTCTGGGCACTGAGTACCGCACATCTGTCAAAGGCCCATTGAATAGCTGATTGACAGTCAGCCTGGCCCCAGAAGTGCTTCATTTAGCTTCAGGCAGTCCAGTACCCTAATTCTGTTGAGCAGAGGGTGTTGCAAGCTAATCACCCCTATATGGATTAACCATTGTTGAACCAATCCAAATCGAAATATCTCCGAGGTGTACTTTGCTGTTAGCAACACTGGCCCCAGGCACCAGACATCTCTTACCTAAACCTGTTTGAATAAGGCACCCTGATGCAAAATAACGTTGGCAGGACTTACATTTTAAATACACTCTCTCCCAGTCAAATCCTAGCTCTTAAGCGGGCTTTGAGGTGACATTTTTAAAGCAGCGCAGCCTGGTCCTTCAATTGGAATTCCTGAACTCATCCGGAAGATGGACTTTAAACCCCCCACGTGGCTGCGTGCAGGCAGAGAAGGTGCCCACTCGTTAACGGACCGTCAGGTGCTTCCCAAAAGCCACAAGCCCCTCCTTCGCGTGCCATCGCAGAGCAGCGGGCAAGGCAGCTTCTCTCTGAGGGCGCGCAGAGGGCAATGTTGTGCAGGCACGCAGTAATGCAGCGAGTGTCCGAGGCCGGAGGCGCCCAGGCACCGTCCCTGTACTGCTCTACGACATCCCCGGGCTGACATGCAACAGGGTCCCTGCGCCTGCCGCCTACTAAGAGCCGGCCGATTTAGTATGATCAGTGAAAACGGGTCCTGTTCAGGTTTCCTGTTCCAAGCAGCAGGACTGCTCTGCTCGTTTTCTGATGGTATAAACACTGGAAATCAAGTATTAGCTGAACAATCCCTCCCCCCGAGACTTTCAACACTGTGCCGCCAGTGTGTCACATTTCCAAGCATTACGAAGAATGACAAAACCAAACATATCCACACGCCGACTGGCAACGCCACCCTTCACAGCACTCTCGGCTTTCCTGCAGCTGGTTATCAGGCGACATATATGAGTTATCTCACTGAGTTAGACCTTATACCATCATTTGCTCACCAGACAACCAAATCTGTTTTATGATGACTGTCCGGTACACAATTGGAGTTTTGCTTTCCTGTATCTCCGGTTTGCCGCATCTTGTGCTCGAGCAGCCGACTGAAGGTTGTGGTGAAACATCTGCAGAGCGCAACCTTTCCTTACCCTGTAGCGCCACCGGTGGCCGCTGGGGGGATAGCACACCCGTGCGTAATTAATCCTCGCGCATTACGAGCCCGGCTTCCTGCCGCACACACTCGGGTTTCAGAGGCTGGGCACAGGTTGAAGGTCGAAGCGGTCTCTGCGCACAGCCTCTGCTCGGAGGGAAGCGCGTGCGTGCGTGCTTCAAGCGGCGGTGCCCGCGCAAGCCGCAGCTGCGTTGCCAGAGGTTATTATTCTTTCAATTGGTGGGCAGAATTGGCAGATATGAAATCTGCGCTCAGCATTAAAATACAATGAAATCATGTTTAATTAGCTGAGAATAATCTCTTGAAGGATGTTGTTTGAGCCCTGCCAGTGTTCTCAATTAAAAGAGCCTCTGAGCTACATCTGCGGTTGTCTTCAAGAAATGTGTACAGCGAATGCCCAGTGTCCACATTCCATTACCTCTCCACGTCCAAAAACTATTATAAACAACGGCACCGCCATTTTTCCCTAAACGTATTACCGCTTTTCTGACTAACACGGGGTTATGAAATCATACTTTATTTTTTTAGAAAAAAGAGTAACGTTTTGATTCGTATAGCAGAGCAAGCAACACGGAGAGGAAACTGTCATATAAGCACTAGCACTTTCATATTGAGAATTTGGATGAATGAACGGGCAGTGTAAGCATATCATAGTCGTTTTTAAGTCACAGTATACATTGTCCCTCAGTGCTGACTGAATTGGGTTCGGTCAGTGTGAGACACATGAATCCAGTGTTTTTGAGAGAAGTAGGATGGATGGATGATGGATGGATTTCGGAGGTGTAGGGTGGCAGGTAGGCAGAGAGCCAATCAATTAAAATATAAATGAACTGGGAGACCGAGTCTCTGTGTGTGTATGTATGTATACATGGCGGCGGTGTGGAGAGAGTGTGAGACCTCGTAGATCTAAAGAGAAAAGAGAGCGACGGAGAGAGAGAGAGGAGAGAGCATACATGAGCTAGACAGAAAGAGAGAATTTCCAGGCCTTTGTGGCCTACTTGTGGATGTGGTCCACCTGGCAGATGAAGATGAAGGAGGGGGAATGTGGGAATCACGCCTGTCCTGTAAAAATTTACAGCCAACCTGTTTTGATGAATCAGATTTGGTTGTGCTCAGACCAGAATATATATGTTATTTTATCATGGTCTAAGGTTGTGTGACATCGCTTTTTGTGATATTATTGATAAAGATCATGCATTGTTTCATCCTGTAGTGCTTCAAGCTCAAGTGGCATGTGATGCTTCTATAACTATCCCCGTGATTTTCGTGACATGACACGAAATTTTAGGTTGAACTTAGATATTGAGAAGGTGAACAAGAATGTAGATTTTCCTAGTAATTTATGACGGAAAGTCTTAATTTTATTAAAGACACGGAGGCGAGTATTATGCTTTCTTATCTTGCATTTATTAGAATAGCAGCCAAGATAAGTACTAAAAACTACAGTTCCCAGAAGGACAAGCGAACAGCTGACCAATGGGAACAAATAGAACCAACAACAACAACCAATGAATGAGCAGTCCCAGATATAACGACAGGTCTGACTGCGAACAGCCCTCTTTTCGTCAGCGAGCAGGCTAGATAATATCCAAAAACAGAGGAAAAATAGAGCAAACAATACAAAAGGCCAAAGTCCAAGCAAAAAGATCTTGACCACGATCCAACAGAGTCATCCTGGAAGGAGGAGCGAGTATTGAGGAATGATGGGCGAAGGAACATCACGAAGCAGAACAGAATCCTTATGAAGACCATGGTCCCAATCAGGAAGAAGCGGGAGGCAGAGCTGGAACCGCTGTAGGGAGGGAGAAAAAATACATATTAGAGATGATGCGGTGGGATAATACTCGCCTCCGTGTCTTTAATAAAATTAAGACTTTCCGTCATAAATTACTAGGAAAATCTACATTTTATGGCAAGACCGGAGGCTCCTATTATGCTTGTTCAAAGCATATCAACAACCAAAGAAGCAGCAGTAATAACAGGTTTACAATAAAACATACGGAACATATTGTCATTGGACCAAGCAGCTGATCTCAGAATGTCCTCCAATCTGGAGCCTGCCCAAAAAGCTTTGGAAGCCATGGCTCCCCTGGTGGAATGGGCCCCAAAGACAGAAACATCAATGCCAGCCAGGGACATAACCCAACGAACCCAACGGGCCAGAGTGACAGAAGAGACAGGATTATGAGGTTTGCGGAAAGAGATGAGAAGCTGAGAGTGAGAGGATGTTCTGAGATCAAAGGTCCGCTGTTCGTACACTTTGAGGCATTGACCCACACACAATTTAGGTTGAGAAGGAAAATAGGGATAAAAAACAGAATTCAAATTTGTTTTAGTACGCTTGTTAATGTGAAACATCACCCCGGCAGGGGTAAATTGGCGAGAGGAAACATCCATCGCCTTGACATCAGAAACACGTTTGATAGAAACCAAGCACAACAACATAGTAAGTTTAGCTGAAAGCATTTTCAATGAAAGATCTGGATTATCTGGCCAATCAGAGAAGAGTTTAAGGACTAAATTCACATCCCAAAGCTTAGAGTACTTCCCAACGGAGGTTTAGAGAATTTTACACCTCGTACCAGACGACAAATTAGGGGGTGTTCGCCCGCTGGTTTGCCCTCAAGTGGACAATGATTAAGGGAAATCGCTGATCTATACAGATTGACCGTTCTGTAGGACTTCCCTGCACTGGCTTCAGAGGCCAAAAAATTGACGATATAATTCAAAGGTGCTGAAAAGCAGTAGCGGTCCATGGTAGGAGTGCCGGCCGGGCGGTGATGTGGGGTGGGGGAGGGGCAGGGTGAGGGGTAGTAAACCACGGATTACGGCCGAATACAGGTAAGTAAACATTTAAATAAATAAAACGAATTTCGTTGCGCGCACTGCTTCGCATTTGGCGATACAGCGCTCACAACGAAATTCGTTTTATTTATTTAAATGTTTACTTACCTGTATTCGGCCGTAATCCGTGGTTTATTACCCCCACCCTGCCCCTCCCCCACCCCACGTCACCGCCCGGCCTGCACTCCTACCACGGACGCTACTGCTGAAAAGGGATTGATACGTTTTGCCAAACACCAGCTTGCCCATAGAGTCCATGCAGACTTGTAGGCTTTAGTCGTTCCTGGAGCCCAAGCCCTGCTGATGAAGAGAGAAGCTTCTTGCGAAATGAGGTGGTCAGGTTGGTTAGACCCGAAACTTTCCACGCGGACAGAACCAAAGAATTGTCCAGAATGAGACTTTGCGACTGACCCAATGGATCTAAAAGGAGGTCGTTGCGAGCAGGAAGAATGACTGTGAAGTCCACCGCCATCTCCAACAGAGATGGGAACCAAATCTGTGTTTGCCAGAAGGGGACCACCATCACTAGAGAGGCCAATTGTCGTCTGGTCTGAGCGAGAACCCTGCTGATCATGACAAACGGAGGAAAGGCGTAATTGAGATGAGGAGACCAATCTTGGAGGAAAGCATCTGTTGCCAGGGCTAAAGGATCTGGGCGCCAACTGAAGAATAGAGGAAGTTGAGAGTTGAGACGAGAGGCAAAGAGATCGATGTGAAAAGGGCCCCATTTTTGACACAGAGATAGAAAGACGGCAGGAAGAAGCTTCCAGTCGCTGGTATCTCGAAGATAGCGAGAGTGCCTGTCTGCCACAGAGTTGAGATCGCCCGGGAGATACTCTGCTCTGAGAGAGATCTTGTTGAGAAGGCAAAATTCCCAGAGGCTCTTTGCTAACTCCGCAAGGGGTTTGGATTTTGTGCCACCTAGATGGTTTATGTAGTGGACCGCAGAAACATTGTCCATGCGAAGAAGAATAGAACAACAAACCTTGTCCTTTGCGAGACTCCTGATTGCAAAGGAGCCTGCCTTCATCTCTAAACAGTTTATGTGCAATCTCGACTCCTCGAGAGACCATGTACCTCCAGTCGATATTGTACCACAACGGGTGCCCCAACCCGACAGGCTTGCATCGGATTCTAACACAAGATCTGGGGCCGAAGCGAAGATTGTCCTTCCGTTCCACGCATCTAAATGGTCTATCCACCATTGAAGCTCTAGACGAGACTCCTGGCCCAAAGAAATGAGATCGGAATAAGTCAGGCCTTGACGCAGATGTCAAATTTTTAGGCGCTGAAGGGCACGGTAGTGAAGAGGCCCTGGAAAGATCGCCTGAATAGAGGCTGAGTGCAGACCTACAATCCTTGCGAGAAATCTGAGAGAGACCAGAGAGGTTCGAAGTACCTGGGAGATTTCAGACTTTATAGCGGAGACTTTTGACTGAGGAAGATGAAGAGAAGCAGTGGAAGAATCT
This sequence comes from Calotriton arnoldi, assembly GCA_963921515.1. NCBI lineage: Eukaryota > Metazoa > Chordata > Amphibia > Caudata > Salamandridae > Calotriton > Calotriton arnoldi. Next base: position 1,555,606 of record CAWUFW010003820.1, read on the forward strand.
ACGAGAAAACCTAAGAAATCGATGCTTTGAGAAGGAATGAGCATGGATTTGTCTGAGTTGAGAAGGAAACCCAGGTCTAACAGAAGAGATCGAGTGATGCTCAAATCGGACAACAGAGTTTGTTTTTCCAAGTTCATAATCAGGATGTCGTCAAGATAGATAATTAGTCTGATCCCGAGGGACCTCAGATACTTTTTTTAAACTTTGTTTATTGATTTTATAACAGAGAGAGAACAGATATGACATGGTTACATCACCTTAATAAATATACGGCCTTTGACATCAATATATAGCAGGAGGACGTACGCAAAAAGAAAGCTTTCCCTCTATACACACTCAGCCACAGCATTTTACACTGAGAAGTTACTTCCAACCCACAAGTGACGTTTCCCATTGCCTCTCCACCTGGAACAGGGGCCGACAAAGCCGCAGCATACAACATTTTCCCCAATCTCTTACATTCAGCAGGTGTCTAGCCCACCACAAGACTCTTCCTGTTGCATGGGGTCCAGTTCTTCATTACTGGTCTCGTCGCGAAGCCTCAACCAAGCTGTGAACGGACCCCAAATGTCTTTTGGACGAGCGGACTGTGGCGTCATCTCCCAGAAACAGGCCAGCTGCTCCTGGCAATACACCACATCTTTTAACCAGTTCTGCAGGCTTGGTGCCACAGGAGAACCCCAATGCATAGCCAATCGGCGCCGAGCCAGGACCAGAAGCATGGCCGTCAAGCGTCTACGCTCCTGCCTCACCTCCGCCGCGTAACCCAGCAACATGCGTACTGGCTCACATACCAGGGGCTGGCCAATGATCTGCGCAATCGCCTCGGCCACCTCCACCCAATAGCAAGCCACCCTCGGACATTCCCAGGCCACATGCATGAACGCTGCACCTTCCCTGCAACACTTCCAGCAGTCAGAGTTGGCTCTAATCCCTATACGGTGTAAATGCACTGGGGTATGGTAGTACCTGTTCAAAAATTTAAAATGAATTAACCTAATTCTGTAATTAGGCGATAACAGCTTCGTCTGTGCGCAGCATGAAGCCCAAACTTCGTCCGTTATTGAATCTGGAATATCCCTGCGCCATTTCTCTAGAGCTCTAGGGCTCGAGTGTACTATGTGCGACTGGGTAGCTCTATAAAGCCTGGTCACCAGTTTTCGGGAGGAAGGGGAGGTGAGTATGCTAGCTAATGGCTGAAATGTGGGCGGTTGCACAGGAAAATTCACATTATGTGCTCTGCAGGCAGTTGCAAGTTGGTGCAGTGAAAGCTTATCTAGCAGTGTAGGCTCGGGCCCTAGCAGCGGTAGCTCTGGCAACCTGAATCTCCCGTCAGGATAAACATCCCCCATCTTCCGCAGGCCAAACCTGTGCACCCTCTCAATTGCCCCCTTATCATGCAAGAATGGAAAAAGTGGATGATAGGCCAGTGGTACCTGAGGGGCGGTCAGTGACGGAAATTGCGCCTTCTTCCTCAGCCCTTCCCAAGCCCAGCGCAAAGTCTCAACCGTATTAATCTCGTTCGGGGACCTGCGGTAGGCATGTAAAACCGCAACTGAAAGGGGGATGGGATCTGCAATATCCCGTTCAGTCGCCAAATGGGGTTGGAAAGGTATCGGGAATACCCAGTAATGTAAGAATTGCGCCTGTGCGCAAAGTGCATATAATTCAAAGTCTGGGGCCCCAAGACCACCCTCTCCCAGCGGTCGCGTAAGGACATCCCAGCTGATTCTCGCCTGACGACCAGCCCAGACCATCGATATCGCCGCTGATCGCAGCTGCCCAAAAAACGCTCTCGATAACGGAATGGGGACATTCGTAAACAAATAGAGTAATTTAGGCAAGACAATCATTTTCAAGATTGCAATGCGCCCCGCTATAGACAGGGGGAGAGCAGACCAGAACTTAGTTTTATCTATCAGCCAATTTAGCAACCTGCCAAAGTTCAAATTCCAAATACGCTGCATGTCTGAGCTCAGCCAAATGCCCAAGTACTTCACAGCTTCTTCCTGCCACATTAAGGGGAAATCCAATGTTTTCTCCACTGGTGCCTGCGTCAGGGGTAAGATCGCCGACTTCTGCCAATTTATGTTTATGCCTGATAGGCTACCGAATTTAAGCATTTCGCGTAGCAGAGGGTTTAGGTTTATGTCTGGGTACCGTACATATAGGGTAATGTCGTCCGCGTACAGGGACGTGAGTAGGTTCCGGTCTGAGAACACCAATCCACGTGAGGAATGATGTTGACGCAGTCTTGCCGCAAGAGGTTCCATGGCCACCGCAAACAGTAATGGGGAAAGCGGACACCCCTGCCTAGTGCCCCTGGAAATATCAAAAGGTTCAGAGATGATACCATTCGCCAGCACACGTGCCCTTGGAGCAGAGTATAATAAGCGGATCAAGTTCAGAAATTTGGCACTCACCCCTAAATGAGACAAAACTGCAAGGAGATAGGGCCATTCGAGAGAATCGAAGGCTTTTGTGGCGTCCAAAAATACCGCCACTGCTGGTAATGTGGGATCCAACTGGTGTATTGTTGAGAAAAAGGTGCGTAGATTGTGCGCCGTGGAGTGGCCAGGGATAAACCCCGATTGGTCTGGTCTGGCAATCAGCGGCATCAGTGGCTGGAGTCTGTTCGCTATTAATTTGGCTAATATTTTAGCATCTACGTTCAGTAGAGATAAGGGCCGGTATGAGTCGCAACTTGTGGAGGGTTTGTCAGGCTTGAGCAGATTGATAATTACCGCTTCTCTCAGTGAGGGTGGAAGAACTCCACTATCCATGGCCTCCTGGTAAACGTCTAGTAGGCGAGGCGCCAACTGTTCTACATAAACCTTATAAAAGGATGTTGGGAGCCCGTCAATTCCAGGGGCCTTACCACCCGGCAAGGCTTGTATCACTCCAGTAATGTCTGCAAGGGTAAAGGGCTCATCTAAATACTCCCTATGTTTAGGGCTCAACCACAGCAACTGCAGCAAGTCCAAATATTCCTGGATGTTAGCCTGATCTATGTTTCCTTTTGACGTATATAGGTTTTTATAAAAATCTGTTAAAACTGCATGTGTCTTAGTTTGCCCAAACACAGAGCCACCTTCAGCTGCCTCCAATTCTAAAATGTGTGGTGGGTGGGAGCCCTGTCTGAGCAGCCAAGCCAATGATCTTCCAGGCCTGTCACCCTCCCCATAGCTCCTAGCCTGCCTCGCTCTACCAAGGAATCTCAGCTCCCTATCTGCTTCTTCCTCAAACTCGGATATGGCCTCTCTAACGGACGCCAAGGTGTCAATGTCTTGTGTATCATGGTAGGACGCTTCCAAAGCCTTAATTTTATCCTCAATCCTAGCCAGGGTACTGTGAATGGATCTTAGCACTCCAGAACTCTTAGCGATACATGCCCCCCGAATTACTACCTTGAAGGCCTCCCATAAAGAAGCCGCTGTATCTACCGAGCCCTCGTTCCTAGTAAAATATTCTACAATGTCTTCAAGAATCTCAGCTCTGAAAGCTCCGTCAAGCAATGCCGAGGGAGGCAACCTCCAGCTAAACGCCCTAGGAGCAGTGTCTGGAATATTCCAGCTAAGCAGAATAGGGGAGTGGTCAGACAACGTCCGGGGGAGGTCAGCCACCTCCACCGTCCATGACATCAACTCCAATGACACCAACCAATAGTCGATTCTGGACTATGCTTTATGGGCCAGGGTATAACATGTACCCTCTCTTTGAAACGGATGAAGGATGCGCCAGGCATCCGCCAGCAACCGGTCTGACAGGAGCGAGGAGAGGAACTTAGTAGTATGCGGATGTGGAGTGCGTGCCGCCCCTTGTCTGTCCATATAGTCATCTATAACAGAATTAAAGTCCCCCCCCCAGATCACTTGGTTTGCGCCCATAGCCACTATTTTTGCCCAAACATTTAACATGAATTGGTCGTCTTCAATATTGGGACCATAAACGGCTGCTAGGGTAATGTGAGTTGTGTTTAAATATCCGGAGAGAAGGACATATCGACCCTCAGGGTCCAACAGCGTGCTATCCCGCTTCCAACAGAGACCACGCCTAACCAGGATAGCCACCCCACGAGCATAGTTAGAGTATGCGGCAGAGTAAGTTTCTCCCCAATATCTATTGTGCAGCTTAGCGTCATCCCCAGGTTGAAGATGCGTTTCAGACAAAAAACTTATATCAATGTGGTGCCTCTTCATATAAGCATGAACCATACGTGCTTTTTTGAAGTTGTTCAACCCCCTGATGTTCCAGCTTAAACACCTAACTCTGGTCATAACAGGTCTAATGCCATGAATGTTCGGGTGTACCCATCTCCCATATCAAGCATCTGTTGTATTGCTGGACCCACATAATCAAGTACCATTGTCTGAATCTGTCAAAGTGCCACTCCAATTGTTACAAAACCAGTCATCAACCTCTCTCTTTGAAAACAGTGTTAAACCTTGAACCCCCCACCCCGCCCACTACAACCACCCCAACAGGTTGAGAACCAGATCCCACCCTCACCCCAATTTTCCAAACCCAAAAACATGATTAATGCAATAGAAAAGGGAGGTCTCCCAGGGGGTAAGCCGCAAGGTGACTCAGCCATCCGAGACCCGGGAGCCAGGCCCATACCTTATATAAACGTGACCCTCAGCTTCGTAATGACCATGAACGACCAACGAAAATCTGGACCCAAAAGGCTCGACAGGGAACCCAGCCAAACATACAAAATACATTTTAAATTGTGACATCTCGGGGGTAAGCTCAGCATGCAATCAAACCCCCATTGTGGGTAAGCCACAAACATAACTAACAGCTCAGTAAGCAAAGATATTCAGCATTGACGCGCAATCTGCAATGTGGGCAATAGTGTTCAGTCATTATCTTCTAGGGAGTTAGCCTTCGCCACAGCAGCCGGGGACCCCCGGTGAGACCCCCGAGGCCGTATATGCCGGGCAAATTTCAGCGCAGATTTGGCATCGTCAAATACATGTGTTTGCCCATCATGCGAGACCCTCAGCCTGGCCGGGTAGAGCATGGAGAATGGAATGGACGAGTCATGTAGCAGTTTCTTCACTTGGCTGAATTCCCTTCGCGCCACCTGCACCGCATGCATATAGTCCGGGAAGAAAGACAGGGTGTTCCCCTGGACAATGGGACTCTTAGCACGTGCCTCTCGGAGAATAGTGTCTCTGTCCGCGTAATTAAGCAGTCTGATCAGGATCGGCCGCGGCGGAAGGCCCGGCTGCGGGCGAGGCCCCAATGTACGATGTGCCCTCTCAGCAGCTAACAGCGGCGACAAGGCGGAACCAAATATGTCGCGAAGCAAATCAGTGATGAAGACGTCCATCCTGCCCATAGCGGTGGATTCCGGCAGGCCAAGCAAGCGCACATTGTTTCTACGTGATCTGGCTTCTAAATCTTCATTCTTTGCCTTGATGACATTCAGAACCCTTTCCATACTGAGGAGCTGCGACCTGGTCTCGGTGTGCTCATCCTGTGTATCGGACACCCTATTCTCCAAAGTATCCAGGCGTTGTTCGTGTGTGTCTACTCTGCATTTCACCGCCTCTAGGCCTGCTGAGAGGGAGTCTATTTTGCTATCTATTGTTTTGAGACTAGATCTGACCTCCTGCAATATGGAGCGGAGATCCTCTCCAGGTGGGAGCGCGTCGCCCATCGCAGTTTCTGAGACCTCCTGGTCCGAGGAGGCCTCGCCAGTTCTTGTGTGCCGCTTCTCAAAGGGCAGCTTAGGCTGTTTGGGATCAGGTTTACCCATTTTGAGCAGTTGCGCCCGGCCCCAGTAGCCCCACCTGGGGCCCTCTCTTCGCCTCCTCAGGGTCTCCTAACAAAGAATCAGCCGCTCAGAACTCAGGCAGGAATGGCCAAAAACACAGAGGGAGGGTTCCCACGTGTCTCCGCAGAACGTGGGTGTCTCCAGGCTCCAGACCCACCACTGCAAAGGTCCTGAACGCGAAGTCTTCCACCAGACCAACCGTGGCTGCAGCGCACCTGGGCCAGACAGATTGCCAGCAGCATGCACAGAAGCGGGCACCAGGCGTCAGTCAAACACAATAAAGTTGCTGTTCAACACCACCAAGCCAGAGCCATACTAGTCCCCCGATCCACGGAATGGGAGGGTGTCACAATCCCATCCAGCAGGACCTCAAAGGCCGCAGCGGCCATGACTTTGCCCCCGGGCGCTTCGCTACTCTCTCGCGGTACAAGGCTGCAGCACCCGCCGCCCCACGGCCCCCCGCCTGTGCCGGTCCATACCGCACGTAAGTGCAGGGGCCAATACCAACAGGAGGGTGGGTACGTGCTAACTGCGGGCTCCTGCCTCCCCGCCCGCCTCCTGGATCAACGGGTGCACCGGAGCTCCCTCAGAGGACAGCGCCGGCCGTGAATCGGTGGATTTCCACAGTGGACCCCCCGGCGAGCCTGTTACCTCGCCCCGGGGCCCCCGGTTCCTCCACCAGCACCAGCCTCGCCCCCCCCGGCTCACCGCTGTCCCCTTACCTGCCGCGCCTCACACAGGAGCTCAGTCGGGCCTCCGGGTCACTCCGCCGCTCCACCCTGCAGGGGCTACGCAGCTTCTCAGCATCACAGCGCAGCCAGTCCCCTCGAGGATTTCCAGCAGCCGCAAGACCGACCGCCAGCCTCAGTGCGCCTCCGCCTGGGTCCCAGTTACGCTACCGCAGGGCTATGGTCTCTGCCATGTCCGCATCGCACACGCGGCCTATCCTCTCCGAAGCCGCGCCCAGCCGCCATTTTCAACACAGGGCCTGCATCAACACCGGGCCCGCTCCCCGCGGCTCCGATACCTCCACGCGGCCACCAATGAGCACACAGTCTGCCCCGGCGTCTCAGACGGCCATTCGCTCAGTCTCGGCCAGTCCGCTGCACATAAATCGGGTCTTGAATGGTCCTTCACGCTGGCCGGCTTCCGGAGCTCTTTTAGCCTGCGGCCATTTCGCTGCGCGCCTTGGCCACGCCCCCGACCTCAGATACTTAACCACCGGCTTCATGATCTTTGTAAAGCACCATGGTGCTGACGACAGGCCGAAAGGAAGGGAACAAAACCGATAGGTTACTCCCAGCCATTGGAATTGAAGAAATTTTGTGTGATCGGGATGAATTGGAATCGTGAGGTACGCGTCCTGTAAATCTATTCTGACCATCCAATAGTTTAAACGAAGAGAATCCCTGATATGGAGAATGGTTTCCATTTTGAAATGGCGATAAACCACAAATTGGTTGAACCACTTCAGATTTATCACAGGACGCATTTTCTTGTTCTTTTTGCGAACCAGAAAGATGGAACTGAGAAACCCTGAGTGATCTAGAGGAGCAATCTGAATTGCCTGTTTGTGGAGAAGGGATTGAACCTCTATTGAGATGAGCTCTGCCATGTCGGAAGAAAAAACGAGAGGCGGAGGGAAAGCTGTTTGGAAAGGTGGAGCGTAGAACTCTATAAGATAACCTTGGATAGAGTTTAGAACTCAGGGATCTGAGGTCAGAGTTCGCCATTTTTGAACGAATAGTCTTAAACGACCCCCAACGGGGGAGGATCTGATGGACTTATCTTGTTGGGAATTGTTGTGAAAGTTCTTCTGTCCCCGACCTCTGAAACCTCGACCTCTTTGGGGGTAGAACTGGGGTTTGTAGTCTTGATAGTTGGAATTTGAAGGTCCTCTGGAGCCTTGATTCTGATAGGAATGGCCGGCAAAGCGACTCCTGCCTCTGCCGGCCCATCCAAAAACCTGGGGAGAAAAAACTTTCTTGATGGATTGTTGGGCTTTATCAAGAGAAGCAAAAGTGGTGACGAATTTGCTTAGGTCTTTAACCAAAGAATCACCAAACAAAAGGCCATCGGCCTTAATACCAGGGTCAAGGGTAGCCAAATTAGCCAATTTGGGGTCAAGTTTAATAAGGAGACCTTTGCGGCGTTCATGAATTATAGCCGAATTGGCATTTCCAAGGAGACAAAATGCCCGTTGTACCCATAAGGAAATATCCTGAGGATCCAAATCTGTGCCATCCAAATGAGCAGATTCCGCCAAGTCGAATATGCGAGCAAGGGGACACACAACGTCCAATAACTTGTCTTGACAAGTGGACCAGGCTCTATCCACCCCTTTACGGGGATCCTTGCCAAACTTGGAGAAGAAAGTTAATAAAGGCTGATCAATGGTCGGAGCGATTGTAATATTAGAAGCCAGAGAAGGCTTAGGGCATTCCGACTTCAGCTTGGATCTGGTGGACTTATCCAAAGGGAGACGAAGTCTGGCAGAAATATAATCGCCAACGTGGGAAGCTGGAAACCACTCGGTGGAGTTTGGATGGCGAATAGAAGAAGGGTCGAACATAGGAGTACCCTCAGAGTCCAAAACAGGAGTGGAGGAAAAGGAGTCGGATTTCAGTTTTTTAGGAGGAGGGAAAGGAGGATCAGTGACATCAAAAAGGTCAAATAAATCATCAGCGTCATTCATATCATCATCTGTGTCCAAAATCTGGGAAATTACAAGCTTTTTAGGTACCTCCACATTTTTTTATTTAGCTTTACGTTTACCATCTGAAACGGAATTCCCCTCCTTAGCAGGAGGCCTGGGAGGCACTACGTCCTCAACCTTGCACGAGGAAACCTCGCTGACCATGCGTGACGCATCAGAAAAATAATTTTTAGGTCTCGCGCCTAGCGTTGCAGTGCGCAGCCCTGCTCGTGCAGCGCGAGACCTCTTGTATGGTCTTCAGAAAGCTAACCACACGCTCATGCGTGTGGTTTTGCTTTCGCAGGCTGGCATTGGCTGTAGCGTGCTTTTAAAAAAAAAAAACGGCACGCAATTGGGCAAAGGCGGGCGCATGTCCCGCCTTTGCTCCGCCCATTCCCGTCCGTGTCTAGGACGCGCATCAGCGCACGGCACAGACGACAGGCTCCCTCGCCCCCTGCTCCTCTGTGGTGCGCGCGCACCACTAGTTTCGATTCCCGCGTTCGGCTCCTTTGTGGTGCGCGCGCACCACAGGTTTCGATTCCGTGCTTGTTTAACGGAGGATTGTCCAGCAGCATGCCCTACCAGCTCTGCTGTATAGCATGCCACATATCGCCCTGATCTGCTACAGCACGCCAATGTTACTGCCCATGTGTACTCCAGCCTCACACGAGATTGTCACGTGACACTGATTTCATTGCTAGGTCATTTCCTGGAACGGGAGCTCGGTGCTAGTCATTTTCCACGCTTAGCAGAAGTACTTCCGGGTGGGCGGCTCTGCGGTATCTGCCGTGAAATGACTACGCTACGTGCCTTCACCTGTGACGACCTCTTCCGATTCAATAAGATGTGAGTCCGGGGTTTGGGTGGTAGACTATTTGAATAAGAATGAAAGGAGTCTGTGGCAGCTATACTAGACGCTTGCATACTACCCTGCTTGCAAGGCTTCAGGAGGGAGAGACTGTTACTCCCTGCGACCTCGACGTAGAGCGCCTATAAATATACTGAACATACTACTGCATTGCATCTACTGTGCAGCTAATGTATTTATTGCAGCAAGTTAAACGAATGTGAAATGTGCTTTCATTTTGCTTTTCCTTGTAGGAGTGCAATGTTCTTCAATTAAAACTTTTGAAGTGGGGAATTTGACTTGGTTACTTAGCAAGTGGTTTTACACCATTAATACATAATGCATTGCCAGCACGTTTTTGGCACAGTGCTAGAATATTACTGGGCAGTTTTAGGAGGGCTCTGCAGGGCTGCAATACTAGATGATGTTTCATAAGGAGCGCAGGGCTTGATCAAAATGACAGTTGTTGGCAACAAACAAAAAAAAAACACGCCATAACGCTGTCGACTTTTATGTTAGTATATGCTCCCAAAGTAACCCACACTCAAGTCCTCACTGCAAGTTAAAGGCTCAGTTCCGATCCCTGTGCAAACAGGAGTTTCAGTAACCACTGCCTCACAGCCTCAAGACTCGCTCCACTTTCAGTAACCACTGCCTCATAACCCCAATACTGGCTCCACTTTCAGTAAACACTGCCTCATGGCCCCAAGACTGGCTCCACTTTCAGTAACCACTGCCTCATGGCCCCAAGACTGGCTCCACTTTCAGTAACCACTGCGTCATGGCCCCAAGACTGGCTCCACTTTTAGTGACCACTGCCTCACAACCTCAAGACTGGCTCCACTTTCAGTAACCACTGCCTCATGGCCACAAGACTGGCTCCATTTTTAGTATCCACTGCCTCACAACCTCAAGACTGGCTCCACTTTCAGTAAACACTACCTCAGGGCCCCAAAATTGGCTCCACTTTCAATAATCACTGTCTCAGGACCCCGAGACTTTCAGTAACCACTTCTTTGGGCCCCAAGACTGGCTCCACTTACAGTAACTCCTGCCTCACGTCCCCAAGACTGGCTTCACTTTCAGTAACCACTTCCTCGGCCCCAAGACTAGCTCCACTTTTAGTAACCACTGCCTCACGGCCTCATGACGGGCTCCACTTTCAGTAACTACTGCCTCATGGCCCCAAGACTGGCTCCACTTTCAGTAACCACTTCTTTGGGCCCCAAGACTGGCTCCACTTAAAGTAACCCCTGCCTCACGTCCCCAAGACTGGCTCCACTTTCAGTAACCACTTCCTCGGCCCCAAAACTGGCTCCACTTTCAGTAACCAATGCCTCACGGCCTCATGACTGGCTCCACTGTCGCAGGACCCCCAGACTGGCTACACTGTATGAATTAGGAGCTCTGTGATACGCATCATACACTCTCGGGTTTTCCCTTATAATTTCCTGCAGGTCAAACCTGGCGAAATGTACCTGAGGTGAGGCCAGGAAAGTAGGCATAGCATGTAGAATTAGGGGCCAGATATACAAAAATGAGGAACTTCAATTTCCTAATGGTGATTCTTACTGAGTCATAATTAGGAAATAACATTTCCTAATGTAAGAAACCTTTCTACCTATAATTAGCTATTCTTACCGTGTTGCAAATCAACCATTTTATTTCTCCCTGCTGTCATTTGTCTAGTTTTGGGGTTCAACTGTGTATTGATGGGGTGGGTCTCGTAGTAGTAGATGTGTACAAGACCCATCCCATAAAGTAAACAAGCATTTGCAATGCAATAGGTCTCGCATTATTAAAGTTTGAGCTATTGGTGTTGCATTATTTAGCAATGCCAATAGCTCAAACTTTAATAATGCGAGACCTATTGCATTGCAAATGCTTGTTAGAATTGGAGGGTACCAATTTCCTCTTTCTGCTATCCCCCGCAGAATGGGCCAAAGCTTTGGACATCAGAGCCAGCATGGAATTTTCCATGTTTTTGGAAAAGCGCTTCATGGAGGCTTCCATCGCATGTTCAACAGAAGAATTGATAAAAACGTTCAAATCATTTTTGAAGGCTTCCCCTTCATCATTTTGCATATCAGAGCCGGGAGAGCTGTCAATCTCCATAATAAAAATATGAGCTGAGGAAAAAAACGGGAGAAAAGGGGTTAACTAAACCCAGAGCAGAAGGCTGCCAATGGGCGTCAGAATGCAGGAAGGAAACCACTCCCACTGGGGTGGTGCACAACCGGAGAAAAGGAGAACAGCTCCGGTGAAGAAAGCGAGGGAACAAGACCGGCAGTTCAGGCGCCAACAGCTCCCTGAAGGTGAGGGGAAAGCAGGACACAGTAGAAGCGGCCACCGCGCAACGTTGAAACAACCGTCAACGCGCGCGAGCGGCAAAGCGCGCTAGAGCAATTACGGGCAGCTGCAGGAGAGCGCGACAGCGGGGCACAGAGTCGGAAAGACCCGCGTCTGAAACAGAACAGCGCTAAAGCAAAACCAATTTAAATATCACATAAACCAGGCACAAATACACCATTGAAATGAACTCAAAGGGAAGAGAGGTACTTATCTGACTGCGAGCAGCAAGAAAAGAGGGCTGTTCGCAGTCAGACCTGTCGTTATATCTGGGACTGCTCATTCATTGGTTGTTGTTGTTGGTTCTATTTGTTCCCATTGGTCAGCTGTTCGCTTGGCCTTCTGGGAACTGTAGTTTTTAGTACTTATCTTGGCTGCTATTCTAATAAATGCAAGATAAGAAAGCATAATAGGAGCCTACGGTCTTGCAATACAATTCGGATCACTGAGGAACTCCGAGGAAGCTGATCCCTCACATTTAAGCTATTCAGTTTTATTAGATGTGTTTTCATATCAATGATGCTGCCCCACAGATGCTTCAAAGCACTTTTCAGGTTTAGGAAGAACGTTACAGGAAGTTGGGTGTTAGAAAATTCTTCCTCACAGGTACCATGCCAGCAGGCGGTCCAGTGTTGTAGGAAGTCATTTTTCAAATAATCCAAAGGCCTGTCTTAAAAGATGTTAATTCAGGGCTTCCCTAGATCTTGAAAAATCTGTTTTGAGGCAGAGGGGGTTGGAGTGAGAGCACTCCACCATATTGAGCCTCGTGCATGCAATGTTCATTTTGGGATGTCCACCTTCGATGTCTGATCAGCCGGTACAGTATCATTACATTTGAAAGATAAGAAAGTATTCTAAGTCCTTAGCATGAGGCAGACTAGCATGGGTCTGCTCTCTAAGAGTCAGAGCAAGCAACTATGGTTTGGCTCAAAATGAGCTCTCTTTTGTTGGAAAATACACAGCAAAAATCACACAGCCAGCATGACATCAACAAAATGTTGCATAAGATCAGAAACTCACATCACAGAATAAAATGCATCAATACTTAACACCATCCTACCACTATCCCCTAAATGAATAATGATTAGTCCCCTTTTGCCCCAATGTCATCAGATTGTACTGTAAAAATCTAGTAGTTAGATATAATACAATGACAGACTTATGAAATGAATAGGTCAACTGAGCCCGGGCTGGTAGAACGGAAGAAGCAGCAACATTTAAGAGGAAAGCTTCCTACTGAGCTTACAAAGAACAACATTTAAATTATAGAGAGCAAGCGGGGTTACACAACTTATTGCATTCAATAATGCTTTCAGTGCACATTTTGCTGCGTGTGGATTCAGTGAGAAATGAAAACATGGTCACCTTTGAAATACAAGATGGAGCCTGGTCCTGGTTTGGCCAAGCTAAGGAAACACAGTTCTGCAAAGGGGAACACATTTGTTTTGGTTGCAAATCATTCATATATTTAAATAATCTTTATTAATTAAAAATCTGCTCTAGAAGCACACACTTGCACAAGCACTGAAAGCATGTTGATTCATCTACTGCACTGAGCCCCTCCATTCGGACTATGGTATATCCTTAGTGACAGTCTATTTTTTAATTCTAGATCCGAAAACACTGAGGAGCATTTATTAAATGAATCACAGAGGAGGGGTATAAGAAGTAACCATTTAGATCATTCTAGTTCAGATATAGAACTGCCTTCTTTTAATGAAGACCATGCTCTCGACCATTTTAGAGACATTAATATCTACATTTAAGACCCAGGCAGAGCATTCCTTAGTTTAATTAGGGAGCAGCTAATTTGTTCCAATAATTCAATCATTGATAATCATATGAAAGTTAAATTCACGCATGTGGAGTATGTTTCACAACTGATGTGTAGATACTGATGGCTGCTTGTCTGAAAAAAGTCAGAAATTTAAGACTAAATTGAAGAAAGAAATATAGGTTACTCATAAACTTAAAAAAATAAGTTCCTTGACTAGTTAAAGCTTGAACAAAGGAGTGAGGTTAGCTTTCTGTACAGCCAACCTATTGTCCATGCCTTGAAGCTGCCTAAGCTGAGCCTAAACTTGAGGCAGCAAAGAAACGTTTCACCTGCATCCATGAATCCAGAGGGTGGCATGGTGCAGCACACGTGTTTAATGCGGGGTGTGTACAGCTGACATAGCTGCGAGTTATTGGTTCTTCTAATATTTCTAGTACTTGGCGATCACAGACTATAGATGATGTTGTGTTAAAACCAGTGGGGTTAAAACAAGACACAAGGGTAATATTGATGCAAATTTTAATAGTTAAAATTAGGGTCTTAGGGGCACATGCATCAACATAGACAATAGCGATTCTTTAATTGCGATTATTAAGGAATCGCAATTAAAGAATCGCTATTGCCTATGCATGTAGGAATCGCATAAAATTTTGCGATTCCTACAAATTCCTTAATTGCAACTCGCAAATTGCGAGTCGCAATTAAGGAATTGATTCCCATTCATTCCTAAGGGCCCAGAGGCCCATAGGAATGAATGCCAATTGCATGCGCAATTTGTGAGTACCCAATATGTACTCGCAAATTACACATGCAATTTCAAGGGTGCAAGAGTTCCAAAAGGATACCCTGCTGCACCCCTGAAATTACAATTTAACCACATGTTGTGCACACACATGCCCCAAGGGCATGTGTGTGTGTAACATGTGACTTTGAAAAATGCACTTTAGTGCATTTTTCAAAGAAATCGAAAATTACCATCAACTTTACATTGATGGTAATTTGCGATTCATATTTGCTAAATCGCTAATTTTTTTTGTTTAATGCATTGCATTTAAGGAATCGCAATTTGTGATTCCTTAAATGCAATCGCAATTTAAGTAATCGCAAATTTTGTGATTACTTAAATTGCAATTTTTGCATTTGGGGTGATGCATCCCAAATGCAAAAATACCGGTCCAAAGAGGCAGATTCTGCGAATATGCCCGTTTGCGACCGTTTTTTTCGTTGATGCATGTGGCCCTTAATTTTTTTATTCCTTGCTACAGTGCCAGGCATATTGATCTGAATGAGATCTCCTCGTCATCGATTTGGTGGTATGCAGTTAAGAATAGCATATTAGAAAAACCATTAATAATTGTAGCAACATTTTCACAGCCTTTGCATTGATTCCAGCGCTAAAGGATATTGAGAGTGGAGACAGTAGGTTTTCTTTCTGCTTTGAATGGAATGGAGTTACCAGATTGAAGTTATTTTTCCCTCTTCTTAGTCAAATATTTTTAGCTGCTGAGCCTGAACTTAAAATGGCAGGGGTTTTGGTGTCATTTTTCCCCACTAACAGGTAATCAATTCACACAACATAAATTAGTTATCACAAATGTTAATTTCTTCAAACGTTCAGTTTGATAACAGGGATGTTGCTTTACCAGGAGACAAACTTTAAGCATAGCCTTAGATAATGAACATACATCTAGTCCCCCATGTCATGAAAGTTAAGATCAAAGCACCTTAAATCAGGGGTCTTCAAACTAGGAGGCGGGTCCCCTATGGAGGGCCTCACGTGATGCAGGCTCTGGCCAAAAGAAGCATCATGCTGACATCCCTGCTTTCTTTTACCGGGGGTGGGGGGACATGAGCGGCAGTAAGCCGCTCTGTAATGGGCCATCACTAACATCTTTTGCCATGTATGTCCTAGCTGGGAGTATGTATCAAAAGGGAAGGGACTCCAAATATTCTTCAAAATCCCCACATCCATTTCTAATAATCACTATGGATACTTTTG
This sequence comes from Calotriton arnoldi, assembly GCA_963921515.1. Classification (NCBI taxonomy): domain Eukaryota; kingdom Metazoa; phylum Chordata; class Amphibia; order Caudata; family Salamandridae; genus Calotriton; species Calotriton arnoldi. The sequence continues at coordinate 1,571,058 of CAWUFW010003820.1, forward strand.
CATATTAGTAAGGCCTGCCTGACCAGAATAGTATGTTTGACAATCATGTATTTGATTGCATTTTTAAAACGGTAACAGAACTTCACTGCAATGTTTAAATAAGTATAGACATATTTAAGAATTGCCAATTTAATAGAATAATCATGCAAAATTCTGAGGTGGAGCCACTGAAGACTTAGAGGCATTGAAGGGCAGGTTGACTTTAAAATCTTTTATTGGAACATCTTTGATTTTGCTAGATGGCGTGCTTGTTGCCCCTATTTAGAAGCTGTTGACCAAATATCAATTATTTGCTCCAAGAAACTGGTCACTGCCCCAATATCTCTACCAGGTTTTACTGTGATTTTTAATCCGCAAAAGTTCCAGAAGACGTGGATCAACAGGGGACCATGGCAGTTTAATAAAGGATAATACTAAACTCAGAAGTAACCTTATTCAGCTGTATACTAATACTATAATGATGGTGAACTATGACTTGCATGATCAGTCTATATTCAAAAGTCTAGTTGTTTTTAATCTTTAATTTCGGACAAAGTGTTAAATTCATAAGGATCTAGAAATACTGGAATTCAAAATTTCAAATGTATGTGTACATTCTAAAGCTATACCTATATTTATTGGTGTTGACTTCAATGCTAGGATTTATAGAAGTCCATCCTTCACTAATGCATATTTACCTGACTCTGAATTTATTGATGGAGGAGTTGTACCAGGTGGTTGTAAAAGAGGTGGAAAAACTATTTTGTAGAATTAGTAATATCAGCCCCGTGATACTAAATGGGAGGCATGCACCTGATCTGCCCCCAAGGTGAATTTGTATCAAATGTCTTCAGAGACACCCTATAGATGATATGTTGGTGGATGCTAAATGTGTCTATAATGTGGTTAAGGACTTTAATATGTGTGGAAGACTGCTTAGTTATCATTTCCTATTAAAGCCATCCTATCTCTGCGGTCTGAATCTCTACAGTGTAATAAGGGGGATTTTATATTGAACAATAATACCAAACTGGAGAATAGGGATAGAGGAATTAATTATGTATGAAGTGTATTTTGAAATAAGTCTATTGTTGAGAAAGAATCAATGTAGCTTCCTGCTGAGGCAGATATTGATGTCCTATTGTCATTGGACCATGGAATATGCTTTTAAAAATAGTGCATCTATTGATGATATAAAGTCTACAAAACCAAAGAAAAACCGTGGTATAGGAAAGAGTAAATTTTTACCACAAATCTTTTAAAAGGACACAATGGAATTCCTTCTGATTGCATATAAGAATAAGCCAGCAACTTACAAGGTTCAAGTGAAAGTGTAAAAGAAAGAGGGAGCACTGAAAGCCTGGCAGCTCATGGAGGCAGTTGTGAATAGAAATGCTATGTTTCAGTTGTGGAAGTTGGTGGAATTGGGATCTGGCCAAGAACAAACAAACATTGCCTTCAAGAATGCAAAAAATCAATGGAGGGAATGTATTACACAGCATTATAGCCACTCTGAAGATGTTGGGAACTCAGTGACCCCATTTACAATATGTGATGAAATTGTATCAAAGATTTGTTTAAATAACATGAAAGAAATTATAAGAGGCATCACCCAGAGTAAGGCAGCAGTCCCAGATAGCATATCTAATTTTATTTTTAAATTATATCTCCCCTTGTGGGCTAGTGTACTATGTCCAGTTTGTATGTATGTTGTGACAGCAGAGAACATTCCTATTTCATGGAATGGTATTACTGTTAAAAGTATATACAAAACAAGGGTAGTCTGGGTGATCCATCAGCTGATGACCTTAATTCTCTGTTGCAATGTTTATCTAAAATATTTTCTAGAATATTTCTGGAGGGATTTGAAAAATGGATAAAAACTGAAGATTTAAATTGGCAGGATTAGATTTCCCCCAGGCATAACTCATGAATGTTTTTGCATTAAATAATATCACATGCAAGTACATAAATGATGGAATCCTTTTAGCCTGTTTTGTCCATTTCGTGGTCAGCTTTTGACTTTGTAGACCTTGGAATATCATGGGAAAATAGACTAGGGATACCCCCAGGCCTTTCAGCCATGATAATGAGCCTCGTTGATAAAATAAAACCCAGGCATGGGTACAGCTGTCCTCGAAAGAGAGAATGACTAGAATGACTAAGACCAGAAATGGGCTGAAGCCAGGCTGTGTCTGAGTGCCATCACTGTGCATTTTATTTTTTCATGGTTTACAGTCTTCCTTTAGTGGTGTCAAATGTAATCCTTCTAAAGTTGATGGCCAAGCTGTCAGTGTTTTATTATACTATGAAGATTCAACTTCATTTGACTGCATGCCTATTGGATTACAACATCAACTAAATGCTTCAGCAGAATACTGTTTTACTAACAAATTGATTATTTATGTGAGCAAGACCAAGATTACCCCATTTGGTAAGGTATAAAGTGCTTTTGGGGGGGGCATTATGTAATAAAAAAGATTGTGATTATTAATAATTATATATATTTGGGAGTTACTTTTGATAAGAATCTCAATTGGTTAGACCGTTATGCAGCAATATACAAAAAAACATTAAGAGCACTCGATGCCTTTATCGAGTTAATCAGCAGTTTACAAGCTACACTTTGCAACCATTCATTAAGATTTATGCTCATAAAATAGTTCCTAAATTCCTTTATTCTCTAAGTGCATTTACTCTGGAACCACAGTTTAATGCTGAAAAATGGAAAGTATAATACTTGAATAGGTAGGTATGCCATCTGCTGTCCCAGTGGAGATCTTGCGCATTGAGCTTATGCTGCGTATTTTAAATCTATACATTACAATGTTAAACAGTGTTTATTAATAAGATCGTAAACTCAGAAGAAGTATCTGTTATTTGTAGAACGCAGCATGGCAATAAACGACTCCAGACTGAATCTGCAGATTGTTGGTAGCAGTGTTGTTTCTAAAAATAGCATCTTCATTGGTGCATAAGTGCAACATAAGGTTAGCGAAGGTGGTGGTTTACACACAGGAGGTCAATGGCGCGCGCTTGTTGACGCCCAGTTTGTTTGTATAGCTATCTTTGCGGTGCACAAGGCGGGGGAAAACCACAATAAGACCCCTTGAGAGATGGACCGAGGTCCCAGTAATGTACACAGAGCCTATGCACATGCTAGAATATTCATTAACAGTTTTAGTGAGTACACATAGGAAAGCACGAGAAAATCTTGTGTGATGTTTCTTCTTATTTATTCGAACACGGGGTCCAGCCAACACGTGTTTCGTCCAAAGGGTAGTGGCCCTGGACTCCTTCAGGGCTGATATAACAAGAAAATTAGCTGAGACCTAATAGCCGGTGATAATTCCAACCCGGCCGGTCATGCGTGATGCCAAAGGAGTCTTTAAAAGTAGGCTAGGTCATTCTAAAGGCCAGTAAATTATCCAAAATCGGTAAGTCAATTAGCACGCTTCAATATTTATTATGTGGTGTTGGCACCAAATCTTAGAGCGAGTACGCTGTATTCCTGAATCAGACTCCCGGGATCGCGTAGTTGCCGGATCTACGCTTTGGACGAAACACGTGTTGGCTGGACCCTGTGTTCGAATAAATAAGAAGAAACATCACACAAGATTTTCTCGTGCTTTCCTATGTGTACTCACTAAAACTATTAATGAATATTTTAGCGTGTGCATAGGCTCTGTGTACACTGCAACATAAGGTTGTTGCAGAGGTATAGGGGTGGGATCACCACCGCAGTTGCAGAAGGAGAGTTTGCTTGAAATCTCGAAAAGTTCTTTGCTAGAATTTGTGGCTTCAGATATCCAACCTTGGAAAGATCCTTTTGTCTGGACCGAAGACTTTCCAATGAATTCGACAGGCTGTACTATTGACAGAAATATCTGACTGCCTCCACCTTCTCTCCAAAGCTCTGGCATTTCAGGAGAAAGAGCTCTTTGGGAACTATTTGTTTTTCAGTAACTTGGCCTTGCAATGCAGCAGGAGTGCACATAATCCCGTTGCAGTGATCATGTTCTAATACAATAAAGTGGGAGAGGATGTGGCCTAATGACGAGAGCGGTCGACTTTGAAGATGGGGAGCCGGGTTCGAATCTCAACAGGGTCGCTCAACATCCAGTGATTTTGGGCAAATCACTTAATCTACCAGTGCCTAACAAATTGAATGTGTCTGTCTGTAACCCAACTGGTGCTCATGTAAAGTGGTCTGATACCTTTGGGCAGAGATTGCGCTATACAAAACTCCCCCAAAAAAAGCCAGATTTGCTGATATGGAAAATTATGAAATGAGTACTGTTGAGTGACAGTGGCCCTGGCTTTAGATTATGTTAGTAGTTTCATATGAAACACTGCACACAACTTGAGGGTTCATTACTTACATCGAGGAAAAATGTAAAGTCTCTGAACAAAATGACTAGACGCTCTGACAAATACACTGATTCTGCAAAACAGCCCAAGAGATTAAGGGCCTTATTTATGAAGGCCTTGCGCCGCCGGTGCGTCACTTTTAAAATGGGACAAAGTGGCAAAGTGACGTACCGGTGGCGCAAGGCCTTCATAAATAAGGCCCTAAATGAATACGTGTGCTAAAACGTGCAGCGATTTGGACCCTATGTCCAGAGATAGCAAATGCTGCAAAGAGCAAACAGGACAGTTTTTGCCCCAGTGTGCATATTCCGCCCGCCCCTTTTACTGGAGGTTGACAATGGTTTTCTGGACAAGTATTTGGCTCAGTATGTGTGGGCCATGGCCCAGACGCCCTCATTGTGAGCTCTAATCCTAAACGAAAAGTTGTTCGCGCTAAAGGTACAGAGTCTTGAATTGTGGAGTTCAGTGCGATTATTATAGGTTTCTTTTGACTCCAGTGATCTTGTTTCACTAATCCTTTTTGTAAAATACTTTGTGCATCAGGCTATTAAAATATGTAAACAAGAGGAAGCGGGGTGGCAATATCTCAAGCGCATTTCAGTTATGAGCACTATAAAATAGCATGTCATATTTGGCAGCGCTAGCGAATGACGTTTGGTGAAAGCATGTTACCTTTCGAAGTTTGATGTTTTTGTATATATCACATTTACTGTGTGTATATATACATGAAAAGGCAGCCTTAGAACTTTTAACAATCCCAAACACGGAGCAATTCAATTTATTGAGAACATTGCAGTGAATGTAACATTAAGGTATCAGTCTAAAGTCATAAACAGCGCTAGTCAGGAATCATTAAACCTTAACATTTCCACCACTCATTGTATACAAATTTGTACTCATTTATAGATGTGCTATTCTACTTTTAACAGTAATGCATAGATTTATTTGCATATTTAAACATTTTACATTTTTAAGGACATAAATCAGGAAAATTATATATTTGAGCCATTTATGTGAACATCATTTGTATTTTGTAGGGAGTAAAAATGCATATTAACGTGGATCTATTGCACTGTACAAGGTGGAACAATATTTGTGAACCGAAAAAATCCTGGAACACATTTCAAATTTTAAAATGTATCTAATTCTGCTACACTATGTAGTTTAAAAAAATATTTTGTCAGAATACATGCCACTAATGCCAACAGTAAATGTTGTCCATAGGTTCCAGACTTATGATTAGTTTCACTACTCCTTTCTTAAATACAGAGCACATGGACCCGATGCTGTGCTTATGGCAGAAGGAACTCTGCTTGCAGAACTGACCCAGTCGCAGATGCTGCACATCGCCCAGCAGATTGCGTCTGGCATGGTGTACCTGGCATCGCAGCACTTTGTCCACCGTGATCTTGCTACCAGGAATTGCTTGGTGGGAGAAAATCTTCTCGTGAAGATAGGAGACTTTGGGATGTCCAGAGATGTCTACAGCACGGATTACTACAGGGTAAGTGGAGATTTCCTATTTTTTTCCTTTATGCAACATCAGAATGTTGCAAGCCGATTGGCTGGTGGCATTACAGTGTCTGTCATGGATATTTACACCAACCAGTGGTGGCTGCTAGGGAACGGGGGCGGGGGGCGGTGGAGGGAGGTTAGAAAAAAGCAAACAAGAAAAGAAAAGAAAACTTACCTTCAGAACGCCGGCCGCCGCCTCTCCTCCGTTCTCCCTTGGCTCCTGGGTCCCGGAAGCACCCACGCTCTCAGGCTCCCCTTACCAATCACAACGCTGTCTTACAGCAGCGGTGTGATTGGTCTGAGCGCCGTGGTTCAGCGCTCAGAGAGGGACTGGGGGCCTGATCATGTTCTCCACCCAGGCTGTAAAGCAGTTTGGGCGGAGAACATGCCCACCACCCCTCCCATTGCTGGCTGTGACAGCAGCCTAGCCCCACCCCGCGCTGTAAAACCTCCGCCATGTGGAAAAAGAATATGATAATAGTGTAGAGTTATTATTATTTTATTTTTCCGTTTTCCACTGCTCGAAGAGCATTGGGGCGGCACTCTTCCACCTTAGCAGAGGAGCTGCCGCTGACACCAACTCAAAGTTATTCCCTCGTGCTGCCGCACTGTCCATATCACCAAGCACAGTTTTTCTCAGAGATGTGTAAAATATCTCAGAAATATTTCCATTCAGTGTGATGAGCGAATTGAGTCATTTCAGCATTGCTTGAGAAAGCACAGCATCTGGACAGGTTAACATAAGCAGATGTGGACAGGTTAGTTAAAAACATGTGCTGCCATTCCTTTCCCTGCTGGTGGAGCTATTTTGTCTAATACACTAGAAGGACAATTGTTTCCAAAAGGTACAATGAGTTTATTATAGTTTTTACTTTGTATTTTGTGGCAATGTTGGAAAAAACGTCGTTACAATATAAGTTTTCATTGCATTTGATTTATTTATGACTGTTTTGGAGACTCCTGCCCCCGTTTGCTCATAAAGTGGCCTAATGCCAACTGCCCCCAGGATGAGAAATGCCGCTCACATTGAATTGATGCTTGCTCCCTTTTCAATGGTTGTTGTCATGTCTCCGCTCAAGGAAAGTAGGAATGCAGAGAATGTTTAAGAGCAAGTGCCCACCTCAAACGCTAGAATATCTTCTAACATTTTAGGGATGTTTAGTTGTGATTTTTTATAACAGTTTTGTATAGCACAGAGGCACAGAATAGTATTAGCTCGCTTTCCATGAAAACAGCAATTACAATTATTTAACTAAAACCTAAGTCACTCATTTGGAGGTGAAAATGGAGAAACAGGAAACGAATCATGTATTGCAGGGCAGTTTCGAAATAGCTATTTTGTTCAATTTATTTGAAAGTATTGTCTCCTTTTTGCTTAACGGTGAGTCTCTGCTAAAATAGAGTATGCAATTATGTAGAAGAATGAAAATAGGGCACTGTACAGAATCAAAAATAACAATATTTTTGTTATTGCACGTGAACCAGTGAGTGATGGGTGATTGCTGGTAGTTCAGTGCAGGTAATCCTGTAGACGACCTATGTTATGTACTTCAGCACTAATTATGTAGTTTTGTACACAGCCCGTTATCAAAATGAGAGTTATATAATGTTCAGAGCTGCTTGTTTTCCAACCTTTGGGTTCTTTTTGTTTACAGCGTTTAGATTTGGATTGGTTGATGGACGTGGCAATGTACAAATGGAATTTATGTAACGTCTTCAGAACTGTGAATCTGAAGCAAAACACCTGTGACTTTTGAATGTCTAGTTGTCGGAACGTTGTTAAATTGCCGTTTGTATACGCGTTGCTGTTGTCTTATGTTTTCACAGACTCTGGTAGTTTTTAGAAATGACATTGTGCCGCTGTTGATGTTTTCTCAACTGTGGAACTTTAAAGGAATGCATTTGAAACTACATACATAATACCAAAGTAATGACTTTAAATGGACAGTATTATGGCCTCTTCCAAACTCTACAGAATACAACCTAATCATGTTAAAAGGTCGTTCTGATGTTTGACATTATGTCCTTCGGTATTTTAAATGCACCCCACGGAGAAGCAAAAACATACAAGTACACATTCCCATCAAATTTCCTGAAGCAGAATTTTCCACCTTGTGTATGTTCAGATGCATACATTACCCACATATAAGCACTATGTTTCAAACATATTAGGAAGCCCAAAGGAGAAAACTTTGACATTATGCCCCCTGCAAGAGAATGTGATGGATGCTGTGAATCCTTCATTCCATACTTCTTGGTTTTTGAGGTAAACATTAAATCTGCACTTTCCCTGTCATGACAGTGTACACGACTGTACCTACAAAGTGTACCTAATGTATGCATGTATGTATGAATGCATGTATGTCACATACATAGTGCATATCTGGCTAAAATGGAACAGAAGGCTTTATTGAAGATGTGTAGTCGAAGTAGGTAGGGGCATTGAATACACTGGAGATAGACGAGGGAATCTTAATAGGTGGGGCCATGGATTGACAACATGAGTAAGAGCGAGACAGAGTGGGCATGCACAGGGCTGGGAGAGCTGAGGGGACTGGCGCTCCTCAGAGAGTGCAGCATCAGAGCAGCAGTACTGCAGTCAGGTGTTATTTAAAGAGATGAGCATTAAACTCCTTATAGAAGTCAAGAATGCATAGACCCCCCCCAGATTTTAACTGGGGTGGTGCATAGCGGGCGAATGCTTGGCGCCTGGAAGTTGCATTCATTTTTCTTTTACCCAGTTCAGTGAGGCTGCAAGTTGTGCATGTTCTACAACATCTTGATCTTGGTCATGAGGCAAGGTAAGGTGGTAGAGTTTACATTACTTATAGATGATGCAAAAGGTCTTGATTGTAATGCGTGCATGGAATAGGAGCCTATAATAAGACAACACAAAACGTAGATTTTTATCGAACAGTAACACACAAAATCTATTTCCAATATATATAATGTAAAATGCTGAATTATAGTTGTACTCATGTGGATAATAATGGCCCTTCTCCTGCACACCATTTCCCCTATTGGCAATTCCTTTGCCAGTGATGAGGGGCACACTGACTCCCTGTGATTTGTGTTCTCTCCATGCATTTTGTTCAGCAGGCAAACTTTTTTGACTTCTTGTGAGAGTCGAATTTAGCCTCGAAATCTCCGATCACTTACTAGACCAGGTGCTGCCTTTAATTTCATCTGAGCAGCACCAGACTGTGGTGGGGTCACTTGCCGCAGTTAAACTTGATAATGGGGATGTCTTCTATGTTGCCTTCCCAGCATTCTAGCAGTTGTAGTTTGTGCAAAAATGGTTGGTGAGTAGGCTGAAATGAATGGACTGCTGTTTGTAGCAAGACAACTCTTGGACTAGCTCTCTTTTGAATACAGAATTACCAGGACAGACATTTGATCTTCAAGTGCATTCATGAATTGGACCCTACCTACAATAAGAAGGCCAAGATTCACCCTTAAAAATCTTATTGACAATTACAGTAGGAATAACTAAAAAATGTTGATTGTCCCTGTGGTCCACTACAAAATCAAAGGCATAGGGGCCGATTCCGATCTCGGCCGGTAGGGCTCCGAATCGGATTCGGCTTTACCGGATCCGATTCAGAGCCCTGTTTCCCGACCGATTCGTACGTGCGTCCAGGCGAGCGAGTACGATGCGAAATCTCCGACCGACTCGTTCGCGAGACCCAACCGCACCGACCGACTCGTTCGCAAAAGCCGACCGCTCCGACCGACTCGCACGGACACGACTCGCACCGCGCAATGGAGACGTTCCCCGGCCGGGTAAGTACGATGCGCGCCTCGAGCAGTCCGACCGACTCGCGCCGTCCGGCTCAAAAGAGCAGTCGGAGCCGCACTTTGGGGGTCTGTGTCGGACCCCCCTGTACGCCTAGCCGCGCGAGTCGCACACAGGGGGAACCCATGGGTCCCCCCTACCTGTGCATGTACGGCGCGACCCGCTTCGACGCCTACCCGCTGTAGGGGGCGCCCTTGTTCGCCTCGCACCCATTGAGTCAATGGGAGCCTGCGTACGCGTTGTACGACCGGCTCCCATTGACTTCAATGGGAGTCCGACCGAATCGAGTCCGATAGCATGCGTGCGCATCGTACTCGTTCGGTCGGACTGCTAGGGTCCGATTCGGTCGGAAATCTCTCCGGGTCCGGCTCGGTCGGAGAGATTTCCGGCCCGAATCGGAATCGGCCCCATAGTCTCCATCTTGGAACATATTCTGTTTAAATATTCATGTTCAGAACTGATCTTTCATTGTAGATGAAATATTGAGCCACTGGTAAGGTATTTTTTTTTCTATTTTAAATACGTGCGATCAGAACTCCTGTAGCTAACAGACATAGGCGTTTTTTCGATCCAAGAATTAATTATTCATGAAGCCTTTGACTGCAGTTGGTGCATTCTTTTCTGGTTCTAAAACTTTTCTGGTACAAATATGGTTTATAGGAGAGGATAGTGGTGAATTGAAAAAGTCTATGCTGTATCCGTTGACTGCAAGAAGTATCCACACTTCTGGCGTAACTCTTAGCACATCTTAGACAAAAATATGAGTCTCCCATCTAGATGATCCTGGAAAAGAGTGAGAAAATGTATGTGCTACCTGAAGAAAATCTCAAATAATATTGGAACTGAGAAATTATTTTTCTCCCCCTCTTCATCTCTCAGGTGCAAGAGCTGTGTTGGCATTCCATACCATTCAAATACTCTCTGTGCCCTTCCTATCACAGTAACTATGAAGGGTGGTTAATCTTTTAGGACAAACCTGTTTGGCAAATGGGTTCTGAAAGCAATCAATTCTTCTGTACCTGGCTGGGGCCTGTCCTTCTCATCAAGGCAGTGTGGTTTGGGTCCAACTGTAAGGTTCTTCTGTCTATGAAGCATAGAGTGATTTTCCTAGATATCTAGTAGTATGTAGTAGTAGTAAACTTTATTGTTTAGTTAATAAAAACCATAACAACTGGATTTAAAACAGATAAAAGGCAGTTAAATACCTAAACAAAAAAGCCTGACAGTGGAACCCTCAGAACCACAGCACCTGAACTGCTATCCCTCTGATATTCTGACCCCTCTATACTTTTTGGGGTTTGTGTGCACACTGAAACGCACCCACCATCACAGTGCAAATCCTCATGGGATCTTAACAATTTGAAACATAAGCACAGGTGCACCACACATCAATTACAAAAACGGAGAGAACAAATGTATAATCTGTATACAATGCAGATATTATTCAAAATTTTCCTTTTATGCCAATTTTCTATTGTTTAAAAATGTGGTCATAAACATCAGTTTTCACAGTGATACAGCCTTGTTTAAAAACGTGGTCATAAACATCAGTTTTCACAGTAATACAGCCGACGCGTTTCGTCCTACTAGAGGACTTCTTCGTCACGGCAGGAAGCCCGTCCTTCCTGCCGTGACGTTTGGCTCTTGAAGACTTGATGACAGTCTAATATCGGCTGTCATCCTCTGATCTTGCACATACAGCTTACATTTGAACTGACATAGTTTGGGTCTGCTGCATACGGTATTGGGGCTAATGATATGGTGCTTATCCCTGAAGAAGTCCTCTAGTAGGACAAAACGCGTCGGCTGTATTACTGTGAAAACTGATGTTTATGACCACGTTTTTAAACAAGGCTGTATCACTGTGAAAACTGATGTTAATGACCACATTTTTAAACAATAGAAAATTTGAATAAAAGGAAAATTTTGAATAATATCTGCATTGTATACAGATTATACATTTGTTCTCTCCGTTTTTGTAATTGATGTGTGGTGCACCTGTGCTTATGTTTCAAAAGGCAGTTAAATATTCAAAGTGCAATGAGCAATTTACTAGTGTGACGTTACACAGAACAATCAGAGCATTATTAAGATAGTTAAAAGTTAAAAGTAGTGGTCCTGCTGCTGGAGACCAAGTTCACAAGATTAAGTCCTGTCCTTAATGACTGGATGGCTACCAGAACATATTTAAAGTGCCCCTCGGCCTTCCCACCCCAAGTCAAGAGTCTCCAAGATATGCACCAATGTGTCCCACAGGGCATAATTTTAGCCCGCGATATGCGAGTTCTAAGATCCCCTTTACTTTTTACTTTTTGTGTTCTTCCTCTAAGTGGGAGGGGGAAATTGTGGGCATCCTCCATAGAAATTGAATGAGATCCAACTAAATTCTTTGTTGTGGAGTTTGGGAACATACAATTTTGACGGCTCTCCATATTTTCTCCTTTTTTTCGTAACAGGAAAAACATTTTTCTGAGAACAAACTTCTTCTTAGGTACCTTTATCGTGGCCGAGAGGGGCAGAGAGGGAGAGTAGGTAAATTAAAACAAAACATTTTTTTTTCATTTGGACACCTTTATCATATTTTAATTTTCTTGGATGATTAGAATTTTTTTTCTAGAGTGACCAGTATTTACCTCCCACTTTCCTCCATCATGATACAGAAGGAAACTGAACTAACACTGGATAGCAAATGGATAGGTATAAAAAGTGCACAGAATCAGTATCCTATATCAGGTGGTGGGTAGGGTGGAGATAAGCTATTGGAATGAATTGAAATAGTTTGATCATTTAAATACTAGCAGTGGGGTTGTGGGACAGGTTCTTCTAATTTTTTATCCTTCACGAGGATTGGGTACTGGACCCTGTGAGTCTTGCATCAGGCGTGGGAGGTGACCAACCAATGGATATAAACATTTCCCTGTTGTTCTTAATATGGCAGAAGTCTATTTCAAGGTATTCCAGTAGTTCTGTGGATTTGAGAAAACAAGAGATTGTAAAAAGAATCTCTTACAATGTCCTGTTCTCTCTGTTTGATGTAAGCAAATAGTGAACAGGAAAGTGTTAACAAAGAGGGCACCATAAGTGTTGGGCCAGTTCTCAATTCCCAGAAGGCTCGAAATGTATCGACAGAGTTGGAGATATTTGCATCACCAAAGCAAAACACCAAAAATGAACAGTAACCTAGTAAGAGTAACTTCCTTGCAAGATGGCTCTTATAAACGACACCTGGATACATGTAAACCAGGTTTATTGCAGTGGTACATCTTATGCCTCTCTGCATTAACATGCTTTGCAGGACTGACGATATTAGTAGGAACAATTATCTTTGTTGGTTTTACTCTGATTTATTTTCATTATTTTCATACGTTATATGAGGCGAGTCAGTGTAAAGCAAGTGCACACTGATGGCTACCACGAACTACTGACTCCTTTAAAGACAGTGCGAACCTACCTGCCACAATATTCTCCAATTATTGTTGTCCAATATAATACAAAAACATGGGACTAGATGATTCACAACTAAGTTATTTTTTCCCTAGCTTTAAAATGAATGCTATTACAGGTCGAGTCACTGAATTAGCAAGCATACTCACTTTTATGCCTTCCTTACTCATTTTTATGAATGGTTTAATGATTTTGAATTTATGACATGGTATGCTCTGTCTGTCAGACCATCCTGCTCTAGTGCTTTTATTGTGTATAGTGAGCTGATTACCACAGTGACTTCGTTAGTAGTAAATTACATGGCTAGCTGTTTGTAGTATTCTCTGTTTAGCGTTTTACAGTGCATCCTTTTTGTGCCAAGCAGACACAACCATTTAAACATAATTTCTGTTCATCTTCCTGAAATTATCTTTTAAATTATATATTAAAAAATCAATACTTACTTGATTTTACCATAATTAATTCAGTTAATATATTCTAATTGTTTTCTTTCTTAACTGCTACGCTAATAATTCCCCTTTTTATCACTTGCTGAATGTTTTAGCAAGTCAAAAACTAGCTGTATAAGACTCTGGCCCTGATTTATAGAAAAAGGTCACAACATGCAGATTTCACCAATTTCTTTAAATTGTTACCAATCGGCGAAATATAATTATGCTTCTCTTTCGCTATCACTCTACTATATGAGCTTAAGTGAATGTAGTTTGTAATGGATCCAGCAGGATCGCCCTGAGAAATGATTAGATTCGACCTTGTGGTTGTTAAGGAACCAGTGGCGTAGCTAGGCCTTAGGCCGCCAGTGGCGGCCCCTGCTTTTGCCGCCCACGGTGGCAACAGGTAAGGCGGGGGGTGGGGAGGCCGCCGGCCACCATTCCCAAAACCGCCACACCCCTTGTTACGCCACTGAAGGAACCAGATTCACGTTTCTCACAATTTAAGTTTTATACAGTACGCATTTTATTTCCACGTTTAGGCGCATGTAATTGTAGGTTTGTATTCATACTTCGATAAAACATAATATCTGAAATCCCTTCTGATCGGAAGTAGTTGTTTATGTCATTCTATAAAACTAAAAGTCTCCCTTTGGCCTTGACACTTAGGACAAGAGAGTTGAAAGGTTATCGGTTGTACTCAACAAAACATTAAACAATATTGTTTTACATGTGCGCTAAATTTGATAGTTTCTTCTTAAAACGTTACTATCATGATAATCTATCAACGTGAGATTCATTGCTTAATGCTAATTGTCTGGTCCAGATTTTGTGTATATAGTGTCAACCTCTTAGCATTTATAGATAAAGTAACGGCCATGCAGAGAGAACCAAAAATGCACTCACTGGTTATGCGGGGTAAAGTCCAGTGCTATATCAAGGCCAGTGTGGTAAGCTTCCTTAAGATGCTACATGCCCGCCAACTCACACAGTGCCCCCATGTGACACCTGATATTGGCTCATATCACACTGTCTCCCGGTGAGGAGCCGATATCACACGGTGGCAGGGTAAACGAGCTGAAAACCACTGTAAATAGTGGTTTTCCAGCTGGTTGTCCGAGGCTTTCATCTGCTGACGTCCATTAGTGGTGTGAAAACCCCCCAGGACATGGGCACCAGCCTCAGCAAGCTTTTTTGGGGGGGGAGAGGAGGAGGCTTGGGTGCGGGGTGGGGTTTAAAAGTGACTGGTAGGTACATCTCGGCACGAGGCCCCGTCCCCTTCTCACACGGTGAGATTGTTCTTCAAGCTGGCAGGTATGATGCTACTACTTAACACTGAAGGGGAGGCAAGATTGCAAAACTGTCCTAAAGAAGGGTCTTGCTATTAGAGGTAAGGGAGTGTTCAAATCTTCCTAAGATGGGTAAACAGATTTAGAATTTACTTGTTCTAGTCCTTTAGCTGGAAATTTACCCACTAGACCACAGCGTGTCCTGCAATTTTACTGCTCTTGTGTATGGTGCTTACAAATATGACCTCACCGACTGGTCAAATAAATGTGCCATTCGGCACACAATAGCAGACTATGGTTTGCAACAAGCCCCAGCCCATTCATATTTAATGTAAGTAGCTCATCTGACTCGGCATCGTGGCAAGCTCCAGCTAGGGTGTAGTGCCTCACCACTGAGATGTGTCACGCATCAGACCTGCCCGTCAGGCTTGAGTGTGTCACCACACAGCTGTGCGCTTGTATGTGGGAGGGTTTGTCAGGAGCGCGGCAGTAGAAAAACAAGAAAAGATTTGCAAAGCGCCAAGCCGCCTTGTCAAGTTATCCTGTGGGTGTGAGCATAGAACTGGCACAGTTTGAAGGCTTTTATTAGAAACTCTTTTGAAAACCTGCAGTTGAAATAAAACTTCATCTCAGTGCCTAGAACTCAAATTTTATTTCCCACCTTATTGTGAAAGTTAGTGCTCAATCTTTGCAGCATAGTTACAGCTATACCCTGTTGTTAGGTTGAAAATATGACATCTTATTTCTAGAAAGAGATAAGGTGGGGTAAGCATACTTTTAATTATGCCAGTGTAGTTGTGCAAATTCAGTGAATGTTGTACTTCACAAAAAAGTTAAAAGTTTTGCGATTTGCTCATGGTTGGCATAGTTTAACTTCGCCCATTCCTATAGATAGAGTCCTGCCAATCATACATCAGACTGTACTTATTTGTTTCCTGGCTGTCACAAGAGTGGCCGTGAGAAACTCAGCGGTCCGTGTTTGGCACCCTGTTTCTTGTCTCTACTCCCAGAAGTTCTGTCCTGGGACTACCGGCAGTGGGAAAGGTGTGATAACTGAATATTGTTGTAAGAATATCATGTGACATAAATATTGTGTGTTAAATATTGCCTGCAAAAATATCTCCCATTGGGGTTAATAATAGAAAATGCATACCCACTGGGATAATTTTTTTGTCAACAATATTTAAAATACAATATTTTATGAGACGATATTTCAGTATGTGATATTCTGACATGCAGCCATGACGAAAGGAAAAAGAGCACACCACTACAACCAGGAAAAGGCAAACGACTGCCACTCCGGCTGTGCAGATGCAGGAACGTTCCTGCTGCAGGGAGGGTCCCTTTTTTAGCCCCAGTTTATTAAAGATGTGACAGCTTTGTTTTTAATCTGATGCATTGCACTACCAAATGAAGCTGCTATATTTGTTTTATGTCAAATTCCTCATTGTGCGAGGCAGAGGAAGTTCACAAATTTATTGCTTGTGTTAAATGGACTCAAAAATGCCATATACTATTGTGTTATCTGCAGGTTGAGGGGTGTGTGTGAGGATGGCCTAAGTCCAGGTTATGATGGAAGAAGGGAGCAAAGGAGTCTGAAGTAGAGGAGCTAGAGGATATGCGATGGCACTGTAAACACGGTGCATTAGAGATCATTGGTCTGACCAATGCAAATAAGTGCACTTGGTCAAATGATACAGAGTCTAACATTGCACACAGCACGGTGAATACTTATAAGCGAGTTCACCTTTCATGCTGTATCAATTTATGGGCCCACATTTGGTGTCCGCTTAGCAGCCACGAATAAGTAAACGCATACATTTTCAAAATCTAACCACAACACATCCCACTCACATTGGGCTTATAAAAGTTTTACTCCCTTAGCATGTGCCTGTGACCATTGCTTTGAAGCAGCTGTGGCAGAGCAAGGCTTTGGTGTGAGATAAGCGATGTTCTGCAAACATTTACTACATTTTTATTTCACATTCTTCACTGACGTTCCTCTTCAGACTGAACCGACTCTCTTCTGCTCCCCCATCCACTGCTTCCCCTATCATTGCGTGTATTCTACACTTTCCACCCATGCAGAAGCGTACAGACCACAGCACCGCCTGCACAGTGTTTTGAATATATGTCATGTTCCCTGCCTCACATAAATGAGAGTGTGGGCTCGATGAACAGACACATGTGTCTCAAACAGTCTACTGGGCCTTGGCATAGCACATCAGATCCCAGGTCAAGACCCATGTCATCTGCGTGTTGAAAAGTATCATTCATAAACTAAAATGGTTGCTGTGTCAAAGGAAAGATGAATGCATCGAATGAAAGCATGGACTCTGATGATGTGGCACACTTACTAAATGATACACTACAGATATTACTCACATCTCCATTTGGTGACATTTACCAGGACCTTTTTGCCATCTTACTTTTGGGCCCATATTATTTTAATAGAATGCTTTTTATAAATTGTGTTTTAGCTATTGTTCTATGTTGCTTTTAGTTATCTTAAATACTGTTTTTAACACAAAACCTCTCATGAACTTTTAAATCTCTTGTATCTGTTGTGTTGCTTGACAATCTACACTATGCACTTTAATTCATTGGCGATAATTAACGTATTTGAGTCCCCTCCTATTGGTTTTATTCTAGTTTGCCGGATGGCATAACGGACCCACCTGGAGCTACTTAGGGCTTTTTTTGGGGGTTTTTGCTTTATGGCACTTTTATTATGCAAATATAATATTGGGGTATTTTGTGAGATTCATCAACTATTTTAGCTAAAGGATGTAATCTGGTTTGGAACTCACACCAGTGTACTTATCTGTATTGTAGCAAATTGAGCTTGCAAGGTCATTGTGCGTTTTTGTAATTATTGTATTTGTTCTTATCTGCTTTTATGGTTCTTTGAACCGAAATAAAGAGGGTGATGATGATGAGAATTATGTGATTTAGCATAGTAGGTTAGTGAAACAGCAGGTAGGGAAGTGACAATGAGTGTGTGAATTAGCAATTTTTGTAACCCCTCTGATATTCTTTGTTGATTCTTGGCTAAGACGATAATGGGCTATAACCATTTTATGAAACTGAGACTTTTGCCAAATGCTGGTTGTTTCTAAATGAGAAAACATTTAGGACATGTCTAAGAGTGAGTCATTAAATTCCAATCCCTGCCAAACTCCTGTTTGCACAGGAATCTGAATTTCGATTATTGTGGTAATTACCACACCCCTGTAATTATCCCGTAGTGAATTTTGTCAGGTCAGCTCTGCAAAATTCTACTAATATATGAGAAAAGCACCAAATTCCACATGTAATTCCTCCTTTTCTCAAGAACATTTTTCTATAGGCGGTATTTACCGCACCCAGTAAGTTTCGCACCCACGGTGTCAGTGTTTACCAGATGCAGTTAATACCTGATCCTCTTCGGGCCCACCTGTAACCCAGACCTTAGTCCTGGTTTACCAAAAACTATATTTTCGGATGACGAATCTTTCAGAGATGTGGTAAAAACAAACACTACAAAAACTGAAATACAGAAAAACATACATGAAATCTAGAGGTTTGAGGAAATGATATATTCAGTAGATGTTTTTTCTTACATTTGATTGAAAATTAAATACTTGTAGTCATCGTTAAGAGATACATCCAGTGCTTAATTTGAGCTGGTGGTTGCCGGTGGGAACTTCTGGCACTCATTTTTGGGGACCAGCACTTATTTTTCCTTATCAGACATTTCCCTAAAGCAAGAGAGGGAAAAACACAAACGGGAAAGAAGGAAGAGAAAGAAGGAAAACACATCACAAAGGGAGAAAGCAGGAAACTGCAAGAGTGAGATAAAGGGCCCGGGTGTGTCTGGCAATGGATTAAAGAGGCCCATGGTGGATTTAGGACGTCACAGTCTATTAAGCACTAGATACATCCTCACCGAGTAATAAAAAAGGAAGCCCGTGCTGTGGAGAACGTTCACAAAAACATTAGAACAATGGTTCCCGAGGATGCTATCAGAGAACATAGTTGATTATTCAGTGGAACATGGTAACAAGGCTATATATAATGGTTAATCATAAATAAAAATCCAAGCACCAGTGAATCGATATACATCTTCATCAACATAACCATAGGGACCAAGCAAGAGACACAGAGAGTTTTCAATTCACTGGTTATTATTTTGTATGTACAACGTGCATGTTTACAAAGATAACACAACCGAAAGTTGTCCTGAGGGCGCAATGCACAGAGCGGAGAAGTGCGGAAGTGAAAAGAGTATCAATGAAGTTTGCTGCAGACTAGGGGCCTAATTTAGAGTTGGGCAGGTGGGTTACTCCGTCACTGTGACAGATGTCCTGTCCACTATATTACAAGTATCATTGGATATAATGCACTTATAATACATGGAATTCTGCAATCCCTGTATAAACGCCTGTCTCTAATTTGTTTATAATCAGCAACTTGTGATGCACCCATTTGCCATAATAGAGAAGAGAGGTCAAAACACAGCTACAATAAGTTATTACAGTTGAGGTGAAAGACAGGTCAGGTTACAGAGCAGCTGCCTAAAGCAACAAAAAATAAATGGTGCTTTTCTTTCTTCTGGTCTATTTTTCTAGCTTACATTAAAAAGCAGAAAGAGCATGTTTATTTTTTGCACTCCTTAGATAATTGTAGAAAAGTGAGAGTCTTTCTGCATGTTTCTACACATTCCGAGCTACTGCTTTTTTTTTTTTAATGAGTTGTATTGAACTGTTTCTAACATTGTTTTGCAACAAGTATCTAACAGATTCTTGATGTGTTTAATTTTGCACTAAAGGTTTTATTTTTATTCTTCATGTTTGAAAACATACTCTCTCTTTCATATGAAAGAGCTGTGCACCAAGGTTTTAAGTGGTTTGTGGGAAAGGTGATGACGTGACCATGTACTATATGGGATAAAATACCCCTTAGCGTGCATGAAAAGGATATTGCAAGTCAGCTCAGAGTTCCATAACCTTCTAAAAGTACTCAGCCTTCGGCCTTGTTCCTCTATATGGTTATAGAACTCCTCAGCAATATCCTTATAATGTATGGCAGAGGATACTTTATCTCTTGTATGGCGCACAGGATATCCTCACACAGCTCTAAATCAGGCCATAGATCTCAATATATTGTAGGAGGCCAAAGGGATAAATCAGAGAAACCCCTTTGCTATTTTTAAGAATATTCCAGTCCTGTCAGTGGCTGTTTACATTTTGGGCCTTTGAGGCACGAGTCCATTGGTCTCCTCAGGACCCGGCACATCAGACTTCTACAAGCTAGGTCTTTTTGACAGATCACTGAATAGTAGGTCATTAGAAGGAATGGAAATAAAAATTATCTAAATGATTCCAATCCTGCAGTTCCTCAATATATGTGAAGTTAGTGGCATCACAGCAGGAAGCTCTTCACTGTCCACCATTATCTCAAGAAATCGAGGGCCTTTCCTACATTTTATTTTCTTCTAACACATTTTAAAAGAGGGAATTCCAAAGACTAAGATAGGATTCTTATATAAAAGCTACTCTTGTGTGGGTTTAAGTATCAATAGATTGCAAAGACAAGTCTTCAGTATATAAAGAGGTAATCAATGTGGTAATATTGGGCAATTAGAGTAAATTGTCAAATCACATATCTCCACTGGGCAATTTGGCGGAGGTGCCTGATTTACAAAGTGAACCTGCATATTGTGAATGGCCCAGTCATTGTCCAGAAGTCAGCGGATTTTTAATTCAGTTGCCCCCTCCACACACATATAAATTTGAGTTGGCGAATGGTAAAATTAAAAATGGAAAATACACTGTCCTAGTGAAAATTCCAGTTGCTTAGTTTCAAATGGCTTCTATTGGATCCTATTGTTGAAAGGATTTTTTTAACAATGGCCTTCATGAGCTCACTATTAAAATAGTTGAGGTTCCGCTGGTAACAAATACAAACTGAAAACAATAGGCACCATTACACAGCAACAATGCGTTCCAAGACAGAATTAGAATAGAATGAAATGTTCTTCATAGCAGATAGGACCCGACTCACAAAATGTTTCCAGGGTCGTGATTTACAACTCAGGATTTGTAAAATTGAAGGGCCACAAATTCTCTGTACTAATTATTTTTTACAGTAGTAAGTCAGGTTAAGATGTGGGAAAATGGGTACTCCAAAGTGAGTGGACTTTGGGAATGTTGGGGAAAAAACAGATAGTAATAGTGTTCACAAACATTCCCAATTATAATTTCTGCAATATTTGAACACATAACTTTAAATCTGGAAAGGAATTGAGGGGCAGATGTATCAAGGATTGCATTTGCGATTCCTTAATAGCGAATTTTAGCGAATTGCTATTAAGGAATCGCAAAATGCTATGTATGTAGGAATCGCAATAATAATTGTGATTCCTTAATATTCCTTAATTGCGAATACCTTCCCATTCATTCCTATGGGCGTAGAGGCCCATAGGAATGAATGGGAAGACATTCTCAATTTGCGAATCGCAATTAGAGAATCGCAAATTGAGAATGCAATTTCAAGGGTGCCAGGGTGTCCTTTTGACACCCTGTTGCACCCCTGAAATATGTATGTGTGCACATGTGGCGCACATACATGTATGTGCGCCACATGGCACTTTGAAAAATGCTAAAAAGTGCATTTTTCAAAGAAATCGCATATTACAACCAACTTGAAGTTGGTGGTAATTTGCGATTCCTTAAGGCCAAATTGCACTTTTTTGGTGCTTCTTACATTGGATTTAAGGAATCGCAATTTGCGATTCCTTGAATGCAATCGCAAAATAGGGAATCGCAAATATTGCGATTCCTTATTTTGCGAGGCAGTTTTGCCTTAATACATACCACTAAGCAAAATTGCGTTCGCAAACGCCGAAATTCGCAGAATTTCGGCGTTTGCGAACGCAATTTTGCTTGATACATCTGGCCCCGAGTGTGCAAATAGGGCGCAAAACTGCCTACAGCCGCAATATTTTGTGTGGGTGTAGAGGGATGCTTTTCTCCACGTGGAAACATACTTCCATTTTAAGAAAATAGGGGGAAAGAGTGAAATGCATAATGTGCTTTTTCAGCATCATAACAGCTGCAAATCATCGGCACTGCAGAAAATTCAGGTTGAGGGACTGGTGGTTCCACCTGGAAATCTTCGATTAGCAAATATTTCTGACGCCTAATCCCCAGAATTGTGAGAATCCGAAAATATAGGAAATCTGTGCACAACGTATATGTGCGAAATTCCTACTTTTTAAAAATCTAATGGCACTTTATATCTAAAAACTCTCATGTTTCAAATGGATGGAGTAAAACCATTTGCAAATAGTCAGTTGTCTTGTTTTCATGTAACCCGTGGTTCTAAGTATGATCCCTTTTAAAGACAACTCTAGACTTTGTAAATATCCAATAAAGGGAAAATACACTTACACACTGAGGGATTGGAATGCAAAATACAGGCCTAGGAACAGCAGGAGCATAATGTGAGGCCGTGTTCTGGCATGGTACCAATGTGCATGGGGAACAGGCCGTCCCCCCTTTGTAGGAAACACAGTGGAACGCGCTCTACTGAAAGGGATACAAGTGGGCATTGGTAAGAGGGTTCCTGGAAAGGAGGGCGGGGAATGAGATTTCTTTCTGTAATGGCGGGGGCCCGGGGAGCTCTCAGCAGAGTCCTTGTACAGCCCCCGCCAAGAGGCCTCTTATTATGCAAATAATTGATGTCCTTGAAATGAAGGGACCTGGTTGCTAGGCAGCAGAATGAAGCATTTTTTTCTAGTTTATTTCCAAGGACAGCACAGCCTTTGCTTCACACGGACAGAGCCAGATAATAAGAAAGAGCGAAGACTATAAGTGTGTGAAGGAAAAACCAATGGAGACGTAAACATGGTGGAATCATATGTATATGTATATGTACCTGCTGGATGTGATGACATGGAAGCAATCCATGAGAATGCATTTGTACAAATTAAAAACTACACAGTCTCACATATATGAGGGCTAGTTAAAGATATTTTAATATCAATAAAGCTTAATCATCTCCCACTCAGATAGCTCTCCAATACTTACTTACTACCTAAACCCTCACATCCCAAATCACGTGATCTCATCTTAACTTCATTCTCAGCAGCATTGATACCACCTTATCACTCGATAATGCCCATCTATTAACTTTCTTACATTGTAATCCCCATTCCAAAAAGGAAAGGCCCTTCCAACATGATCCCTGACTATTTCAACCAAACACAAAATGATCTGTTCCACCTTTCAGATAATGTCATTTGGCACCCGCAATACCCCACTCTCAATGGTCTTCAACTCCCGCCACTCCATGGAGACCTTCAGGATGACTCTGTCCTCACTCGCAGAGTGTCTAAGCATCTTTCATCTGCCTGTTACTCTGCCACAGCTTACTTGCTTGATCTCATTTGTTCAACTCCACTCAAGGAATTGTATTGAACTGTGGACTCCCTCCTATATAAGCTTACTTCTAGACCCTCCACAGTGTACTCTCTTCCAAAATTCATACAAAATGCAAACACTCTGTATGCTCCTGACTGCCACTCTTCTTCCACGACTCCTCCCCTCGCATAACCCCCAGTTACATTGTCACTTACACAAAAACTAAAGGAATATAATTCAACTCTGGCATTCGCCTGGTATAACTAGTGTGCACCATCGCCACTGCTGCTGGCCTTCAACTCCACAATGTCAGAAAAATCTTCTGCACTTTCTCTTTTTTTGTGACCATGTCCCTGATCAATCACATAGTCACGTTTGTACTTGTTTATTGTAATACCTTCCAGCTCCAGGATGCCATATCTATCCTGGATACAATTAACTGTGCCTGCCTCACATTCACTGTAGTCATCCTACCAACATCAACCAGCATGGCTCTCCACCGAAAATGGGGTTACTGCAAATGATTTAATCTTGTGCTCTGTGCGATTAACGGCAATGCTCCTGGCTACTTGTTAGGTCTGATTCCATGCCCCTCTTATTCTTGGCCATAATACAAATCGTGGCCAGCTAGTTGTATCCAGATGCCCCATGCTGCTTTACATTTTTTATTTGAAAGTACTTTATTATAATTTACAGCTCTGGAACACACTCCCCAACCAGCTCAGAGAGCTCTATTTCAGAGAGCAAAAGAGCCCTGAAAGCTTAAATTAGCCATCTTAAATTTTTTCCATTTCGCCCCACATTCTCACTTCTCCAACCCACCCCACAACTACCAAAATCATTAGCCTTACTAATGGATTGCACTATCATTAAGTTATAACTATAGAATCTTTGTAAATATCATGTAGCTCCTATATAGCATGTCCAATTCCCTATATAATTGTAATTGCATTCATTTAACGCTTACTACCCCATACGAGGTGTCAAAGTGCTTTTTCGGAGAGTAGCACGCTTCTCCGGAAACCCAAAAAGGATTAGTGGTGAATTAGTATAGGGAAATATGAAATTGATTTGAGTGGTGGACATGTTAGTCTGTTATTTGGATTGAAAAGGATAGTGAAGGGATAGAAGAGGGAAGGGTTTGCATTTATATAGCGCTTGCTACCCCTGATGAGGAGTTGAATCGCTTTTCTGCGAGTAGCACGCTACTCTGGAACCCAAAAAGGATTAGTGGTGAATTAGTATATGGAAATATGAAATTAATTTGAGCGTTGGACATGTTAGTCTGTTATTTGAATTCAAAAGGATAGTGAGGGATAGAAGAGGGAAGGGTTTGCATTTATATAGTGC
Source organism: Calotriton arnoldi (assembly GCA_963921515.1). Lineage (NCBI taxonomy): Eukaryota > Metazoa > Chordata > Amphibia > Caudata > Salamandridae > Calotriton > Calotriton arnoldi. Next base: position 1,595,638 of record CAWUFW010003820.1, read on the forward strand.
TTGCTACCCCTGATGAGGTGTTGAGGTGCTTTTTCGGCAGGTAGCACGCTACTCCGGAACCTAAACATGCACTACTTCAGCATTTTGGACCTCTGATGCCGGGTCTGGTGGCTTAGTGGACTATTGCATCCATTTCAGGGGCCTGTGCTTGACCTCATGTTCACAGGTGCAAATCCCGGCAGGTCCACTCAGCCTTTCATCCATCTGAGGTCGATAAAATGAGTACCATTGAGTGGGTTAACAATAAACATCTGTTATTCAGCGCAAAGATGCCTACGGATGAACGTGCGCTTTACAAATACACATGTTATGTCATGATGGAGGAACTTCCAGACAGGCCTAAGACATTCTCTAGGCTTTGTGAAAGGCACCTGGCACTGCAAGGATCTGGTTGCAAAAACATTTAGGGGCCGATTCCGATTCAAGCCGGAAATCTCCCCGACCGAGCCGGACCCGGAGAGATTCCCGACCGAATCGGACCCTAGCAGCCCGACCGAACGAGTACGATGCGCACGTATGCCATCGGACTCGATTCGGTCGGACTCCCATTGAAGTCAATGGGAGCCAGTCGTACGACGCGTACACGGGCTCCCATTGACTCAATGGGCACGACGCGAACAAGGGCGCCCCTACAGCGTGTTCGCGTCGATGCGGGTCGCGCCATACATGCACGTGTTGGGGGACCCATGGGTCCCCCTGTGTGCGACTCGCGTGCCTACGCTTCCAGGGGGTCCGACACGGACCCCCAAAGTGCGGCTCCGACAGCTCCTTGGAGCCGGACTGCGCGAGTCGGTCGGAGCGGTCGAGGTGCGCATCGTACTTACCCCGGCCGGGGAACGTCTCCATTGCGCGGTGCGAGTCGTCCCCGTGCGAGTCGGTCGGAGCGGTCGGGTCCTGCGAACGAGTCGGTCGGAGATTTCGCGAGCGCACGCATCGTACTCGCTCGCCCGGACGCACGTACGATTCGGTCGGGAAATAGGGCTCCGAATCGGATCCGGTAAAGCCGAATCCGATTCGGAGCCCTACCGGCCGAGATCGGAATCGGCCCCTTTGTCTCAAAGTTGATAGAAACTAACTAAACAGTAATGAGGGTGTCAATGGGGAAGCTGTGGGTGGATTCAATCAATCAATCAGTATTGGTTAAGTGCGGCTAATCACCCCCGGGAGTATCCAGCCGCTGAGGTACGGTGAGCCTCAGTCAAAAAGCCAGGCCTTGAGTCCCCTCCTGAAGCTGTCGAGTGAAGGGGAGGTTCAGAGGTGGAGTGGTAGGCCGTTCTAGGACTTGACGGAGAGGTAGGAGAAAGAGCAGCCTCCGCTGCGGCTCCGTCGGATGCGGGGGATGCGTGCAAGGGAGGCGGATCGGGGTTGTCTGGTCAGGTGGTTGAAGGTCAGGTGGTGGTTGATGTAGGAGGGGCTGGCGGCATGGAGGGCCTTGTAGGTGAGGGTCAGCAGCTTGAACTGGCATCTCTTCAGGACCGGGAGCCAGTGGAGGTTCCTTCAGTGGGGGGTGATGCTGGTCCATTTGGGGAGGTTGAGATTGAGTCTGGCTGCTGTGTTCTGGATGGTCTGTAAGCATTTGAGGAGGCAGGTATCAGTGCACTTCTGTAGTCTAGTCGGCTGGTGATGAGTGCTTGGGTTACTATTTTCCTGGTGTTGATAGGGATCCACCTGAAAATCTTGCAAAGCATGCAGAGTGTTGAGAAACAGGAATTGGGACTGCGTTGACCTTGCGCTTCATGGGGACGTCCCTCTCCAGGATGATGCCAAGGTTGCGGGCGCGGTTGGTGGGAGTAGGTGAGAGTCCAAGTGCCAAGGGAAACCATGTGTCGTCCCATGGGAGGTGCTGTTTCCAAATATGAGAACTTCGAGCTTGTCTGAGTTCCGCTTCATCCAATCGGCGATGTTGGTCATGGCAGTCTGCAAATTGTGCCTGGTGGTGGCGGTGTCCTCTGTGAGGGAGAGGATGAGTTGGGTGTCGTCTATGTATGAGATGATGTTGAGTCTATGGGTGCAGACTATGTCGGCCAGTGGGGTCATGTAGACATTGAAGAGGGTGGGGCTGAAGGACAATCACTGGGGAACTCTGCAGAGGATGTGTTTGAGTTCGGAGGTGAATGGGGGAAGTTCGATTATTTGCATGTGCCTTTGAGGAAGGCGGAGATCCACTTTAGGGTGTTTCCTCTGATGCCTATGTGGAGGAGTCAGGTGATGAGGGTGTTGCGGGATACGGTGTCGCAGGCCGCTAAGAGGTCGAGGAGGATCAGGGCTGCCGACTTGCTGTGGTCAAGGATGGCTCTGATGTCATCGGTTGCAGCTATCAAGGCGGTCTTGGTGCTGTGGTTGGAGGGGAAGCCTGACTGAGTGGCGTCGAGTAGGTTATTTCCTTCCAGGTAATAGGTCAGTTGGTGGTTGATGGTTTTCTCCAGGACCTTGGCTGAGAAGGGGAGCAGCAAGATAGGGCGGTAGTTCTTGAGCTCGCTGGGGTTGGCAGAGGTTAAGGGCAAGGGTAGGATTTGGTGGTAAAAATGAAGGTTCATTTTCTGACGAGGCAGCATGAACAAGAAATCTACACAGGTAGCTCTAATTGCCAAACAAAAAAGCAGCACAAGTAATCCGACATTCAAAGATAGCTGCATGAAAGTAACAGGTAGATTATCAAAGAGGAAGGACAAAAAAGAAAGCGGCTGGGTCTTAGAAGACTGCACCACCTGGACTAGTCACTATGTAAACAAATGATATTGCCCACCTCAAATGGTCTGCCACTTGTAGACCATAGAAATGAATATATGAGCTAGTTAGATGAGAGGCAATATATACACACACACAGTTTGTACAGAAAAAAGCACATCAATAAAAAAACGTCAGCAGAGAGTCGTTTCTGGTCTTTTATTTCCAGATATACTTGATATGCAATTGATGGAACCAGCCAACGCGTTTCGCCCAAACATGGGCTTCTTCAGGGCTGTAACGGCATACAATGAGGGTATAATTTAGAATGTTGGTGTAAGACCACGCGAAACACATTAATGAGTGAAAAATAGCAAAGGTTAGAGAGAGAAGGAAAGAAAACGAGAGGAAAAAACGCAACCAAGGAGTGATGGAGTTATAGAAGAATGGTGAGACCGTGAAGGGAATAGACTAGCGTGCCATCAGAAAGAAAGAGTGAAAGCACCAGTGACATCCAAAAGATGTGTTTGGATGTTGCAGGGTAGTGGAAACCCACAGAGTCCTTAGAGATAATAAACGCAGTGATACACAAGTGGAGCTAAATCAAAAGAAAAAAGTGCCCGTGCTCAGAGAGAGACTATTAGAATCCAAGGGTAGCTGGCTTACCAATAAGATAGTGATATCAGTCAGATCCTCAGTAGCTGGATCAAGAACGGAAAATAAAACCGTTCTGAAAGAAGCAAATTCAGAAATAAGGATAAAAGCCCCGTTACGCATGGCAAAACTTTAACGATATAATGGAAGCACAAATAGTGCAAGGGTGTACAAGCGACATACCTAAGATGTTATGGAGAATTCTCGTGGTGGAGAACAGTTCTGTGTTTAAGCAAGGTACCTGCGGATAAAGAAGTAGTGCAATAAGCACGAGGACGGTTTTCAACGCTAGTAGTTCAACACACCGCAAGGTGAAACCAATAAATGAGTATTATTATCAAAAAGTTGGAATACGGAAGAACGGTTAAGTATCCACTTATGGAGTACTTAAAGTAAAGTGATTACAAACTTAAACAAAGCCAAGTATGAGTTTAAAAATGAGAACGGTAGTCAGAAGCAAAGCTGTAATGCCCGCAGTTAAGGATAGTCATGTATGGTGCGCAAGAAGCGCAAAAACATTAAAAATACAATTTGTATGTGACTAAAAGCGGAGCACAAAATTTTAGTAGCAGTAGAGAGCCTAATCTATAACGAAAATGACCACCGTTAAGGTAAAATTGTACGTTGCGCATAAGGCGCCCATAGTGAAAAGCACAGTGTGTACGAATCTATAATGGAGAAAAACGCCAAAGCTGAACAACGAGAGAAAAACAAACTATGGATACACGGTGCACGTGATGCACAAAGCACGGAGGTACATCGTGTATCCGTTTAAAAAAGCAATTAAAAACTGCAAACGTCTCCTTACAAGAAATGCGGCGCGCAAGAAATCAAATACGGAAGAGTAGGTAGAACTTACCGTATTTCAATATTCGCCGTGAGATGGATCAGAGCCGTGTCCGGAACGTGTCCTGTAACCAGCGTGTCTGGTAGAATCTGCCCTACGCTTACATGCGCTGCTAAGTAGCGTGAGTCTATTTCCGGTAAAATGGAAACTAGACTGCACAAGGCAAAGGAGTAAATACTCATTTCCGGGGTGTAACTACACGCGGCAAAAGTAAGCGCAAATCATTTCCGGATGAAAGAAAGTTCAATGTAAGTTCAAGCAACCTCTACGTCAGTAAGAACGAACTAAGTTAAGGTACCTGAAAACACGAGCAGGGGTAACCATGGAAACGCGTAACATTTGTTACCCAAAAAACCGGAAAGTAATGAAAGGAGCCAGCACCCGGTGAAGTGAGAAAATTTATAATGCTATGTTTAAAGTGAGAAACAGACAGCTAAAGTGACCCTTTGATAACTTGAGAATTCCTAAGCGAGTTGTAAAAGAAAAGGACAATAGTATAAGGGCACACAAGAATAATAAGAAACAGAGGCAATGCTCAGCAAGTCTGGAAATCACGTAAATAGTACGGGAAGTTCTCTTGTAAGTCCAAGAGACAGGGAGAGGACAGAAAAGAACAGCATATTGGGGTATACTATGCATCTGATGTAACTGTAAATGAAGTTCAGGAAGCAGTGCCCAAATGGAGATATGTGTGGCAATAAGGTTACAGTGCCCCCAACAATTAAAGAACCATATACAGATTTGACAGTATGTTAAGCAGTCAGGTTTGCAGATGGTACCAAGCATCTTTGGTTCAGTTAGTAGGAACAGTAGTAGGGACATAGAGTCACACAAACAGTGAGACAAACATTCAAAATTATAAAACATTACGACTAAAAGAAGTCAACCATGAAGTTTAAGCAATACAGAAACACATGTAAAATTAGTAAGGCTTTAACGTTTAGGCAACACAGAACAACATGTAATTTAGTTGGTCTGAAGGAAGAGGTGGGGTTTGCAAACACATACGACATGTCTGTTAGATTAGGAAGTGAGTCAAACATCGGAACTAAATTCATGTACAAGTGTCCCACGAACCGTGTGACACACATCTAGACTCTAATTTTTCAGATAAAAAAGGATCATACATGTATGATCACAGAGTACTATGTGATGATGTTAGTATGACAGGCAGGTAGGGTCTACAGGCAGGTTTGGCATAGTACTTAGAGAAAGTAATGCATCTCCCTATCTGTGTTGAGGCCTAGGGTTGAAGAGCGTAACGTACAAATCCACTTGGCTTCAAGTTGTCTCAATGTAAGTGCCCTGTCCCCGCCTCGTTGGTTGTTCGAGACAGTGTCCTTGCCATGAAAGTGGAAACAAGCTCTATCCACACCCGTTTTACATTCATGTGAAGCAATGGCATACGTTGTGTCCCCATTACGTGCAGCTCTGCGGTGTTCCTGAATGCGAACTTTGAGTTGTCTGGTAGTGCTACCAACATAGATCTTCCCACAACCACAAATAATAACATAAACAACAAAGCTGGTCAAACAATTAATGAATTGTCGAATCTTATGTTGAGTGTTGGTGTTATAACTGAACGTCGTCAACCTATTGCAGCCTAGTTGGCAGATGTTACAGGCGCTGCATGTATAAAAACCCTTGGGTTTTGTTAGCCAGCTACGTTGTTGTGGTACATTCGGTAAGGTGTAGCTAGGGCAAAGAACATCTCTCATAGTCTTGCTTCTTTTAAAGGTCATGGAGGGTCTTTCAGTAATCATGTTGTTGACCCCAGGTACCCCTTTAAGCAGTGCCCAGTGTTTGCCCAGTGATTTGAATACCTCATGATTTAGTGTAGAGTAGGTGGTGATAAAGGAGAGTCTCTGGGCTTCCTGCTCTCGTTTCCTATTCTTGTTTTTTAAAATGTCTTCTCTTTTTATGGTCTTGACCATATCAAAGAGGGTTCTGCTCCATGTGGGATCTGCACAAACACCTTTCATAGAGAGGTTTAACCTTCATGCAAGCTGATGTGTTGAAAAACATGGGCTGTTTTATTTACACACAGAGAAGAGGTCTGTACCTGCCCAGAGCTTTCTTAGGGGAGGGTAAGGAGCATCTAACCTACTCCAGTATTTGTCACAAGCTAGGCTTTTACTGTAATATTTGATTTTGGGACTTGTATGGCTAGTGCCACAAAATTCAATGCTTTTTTCAATCCTTCGATGGAGGGATTAAAGCCTTTTACTGTGTTACTTCCTCTAGTGGGCATCTACGAAGTGATCCATACAAAGACCACCAAAGATTTACTCCCACAGCAGAGACTTTGGGTATATTACCTCTCCTGAACTTGGTACGGCTGGCAATGCAGCTCTATAAAAGTTCCTCTACTCAACACCTCAAGTCAAACCGGATCTCAAACCAAACACCATAAATAGATTAACAGAAGGGGTTCTCACTAGTTTAAAGTTGGCTTCATAGGACTCATCATCAATACCATCCCCGAGGGGAAAATTCACAGCATAGTACTTGCCCTTCCCCGCTCCTATGTCCCGCAGGTCCTCCGTATAATGCAATGTCTCCATCTGTGAATGCCCATTACTGCACCCAATCTATAAATAACGTTTTGTACCACCTTCTGTTCGATGGGTTCAAACCGCAATAAATATTTGTACACCCATTTTTTTAATGTCCACCATTTTTTTAAGAACAAGATCTACATGTTTACAACAGGTTTAGCAGCAATGTTAAATACATTTTAAAAATCTTCAATGGATAATCAACTTTTGATAACTCTTCTTGGCTAATTTGCTAATCGATATCTATTGTCAACTGCTGCCCCATAGAAATGAAGACAATGCCAGTGCCTACCTAGAAAACAAGCGCTGTTCAACTTACACCAGAAGCAGTAAATGAGGAATTGACTTAGGGCTGTAAGCAGGTTTAAGTAACTCAGGGGATGACTTTTGATTGACAGTATATGTGTTTTTTGTCTGAATAGGCTACATTCCTGTGAGGTCACAGTCATGGACAACTGGACATCACTTTGTAGTCCTATATGACTTGTGCACCTTAAGCCCAGCAGAAGCCTCTCATTTCTAAGTATGAGAAACTGATGACGGAGATGTAACCAGGGACCAGGAATGGTTTCTGTAAACGTGTAAAGCTTGGCTATGAAAACTGAGGAGATTGGTAGTGATGTGAAACAATATGACATAATTCCTGATTGATTGACTACTATGACATGAATCTGTATGCAATCGACTTTTGAATGCTGCTTGTGTTCCAGAGAGGCTATTGTTCTGGTTCATGACACAACGTGGCTTGTGACTGGACGGGGTGCTGATGCGAGTTGGTTGAGTGAAGTATATAAGCCTCGGAGACTATTTATTTCAGAGTCCAACCCTCAGTTGTCATATTTAAATGCAGGATAAGACCTGTTCCCAGGCCGATAATTTATCTTGACTTGCAGAAGTTTGCATTCAAGCCTGACCATGTAAGATGCTTTCACTCAACAGTGCCAAACACATCTTCAGTCCACACGTTTGTCCTTCAGGATTGACACGCTGAATTTCAACGTAGCTTTTCACCAGTAAGGCTGCAGCAAGTAGCCCCATGGTTAAATCGTGACTCGGGCCATTAAGCATCCCTGGTGCCAAGGATCCTGCAGTGGGAGGCTAATGGCTACCATGTTCTTGGAAGCGCATCAAATGCGAGAGGTCTGTATTTATTGCTCAAAATAGCTTAAAGAGATATTTTTAGCATATTGGAACACAAAACACTGACACAATCAAAATAAATCATGTCAATTAATATAAAAGAGTGAAGATGGTCATGTTACAATAAATCATTTGTAAAGGCCAAGTACTAAGAAAACAGAGATGCTGGCCAGGAAAGGAAATTGCACAAGTTGCTCATCTAAAATGTTTCATTAGTATTCCGTCCTGTGACTAAGCGGATTAGTCAGACAATTTTGTATTTGTGTTTTGTGTGTATTTGCATACCGCGTGAAGAAAAAGCACCCTGAACAGAAAGGGTGTGCATAGATTGTGTAGGTGTGCATAACGAAGTCAGAATATCTGTGGTACTAAATATCAAGGACAAAATAAAAAAAAATAGTGACAGGTTAGTCTAGAATTTCTATACCCAACTCCACATCTATGTACCTACGCCGTCCATATATCTTCAAGATACGTAGATGTGGATTTATACATAGTAAATCTATAGTTCCCTACATGCACTTACCTTTCGATATTTTAGTCTCGATATTCTGTCCTCGATATTGTTGTACCACAAAATTCTTAAAAGTCGATATTCAGTAGTACAATTGATTGTGTATGCATGTTACTTGTTGAACTCATCTATCATCTCAAATGGCCTTTTGGCACTGTGCCTCTGACGTAGTTACGATACGTACACGTACAGAGCCATGGTTTTAGTTATTTCTTAATTTAAAAGTAGTTTTCAGTTTGTATGAGGCATAGTGGCATACTGTGTGATAGTCTGGCATCCCAGAATAAGAACAAGCAGTCGTCTTGCCTCTTAGTGCATACAAAACCGCAAAATGGGTTTAGAAATGCAATTTGGAATTCTTTAGGGCATCCCTTCTGAATTACAATTCAGAATGCTCTGTATCAGTGGTTTGTACCCTCAATGTTTTTCTTAAATGTATATCCATTTCCTTTAAGGAAAACGGGCTGCATTAAAATGTATTACTTTATTTAAATATGATCATGACAAGGTGGTCTGCTGACCTCAGCAAGCTACTATCTCTGTGATGGTGTTCTGTCGGAGTGAGTTTCAATTCATGACTTACCACCTCAATATTGATGTTGAATTGCGACAAACTTTGAATTGTGGTGATTTTGAAAACCAACCTATTAGTACATGTACATAGGTCGGTTCACAAAATCAGAGTTGATTGACAAAAAGTCAGTGCGCAATATCAGACCACTTTTTACGAATTGATTCTCTGGACTTTTGCCCCACAGAACCCTAATTATAACAACTCTAGCCCCTGGGACCCAGTGAAGAGTTGTGAGTGCTGAGTTCTGAAGTCTCTGCCATTGTTTATCAGATGAACTGGAAGCCCCAGATACATATTTGCATAATTCATATAACAGCCTAGACTATTTGGGTCGGGGGAGCAGTGGAATCTCAGGATTTCATTTGAAAAAATCCTTTCCTAATCACTGCAGCAAGTTCTGGACTCACAATACATTGTTGTTATCAAGAAATTCCTGTGTTATTCACCATCTAAATGGGTGTAGACCATTGGCCAGTGCAATGAGCCAGAAAGTTGTTTTAGATGGATTCATCTTTACAACGATGGTGGTCACAATTTCAGATGTATAACACAGGTACTTAGTGAATGATTAAATGGATTCCATCAGCATGGTTATGTATGTTGATGCCTGTAGTGCAGATCTGCATACAAAAAGGTAGTATATAGATATAAGGAAATATAAGCAAAAGGGCATCTTATCACAGTGTCACTATCTGAGTTCTACAGGAAAGGAGTGAAGAGATTTACCTCATAGTAGTCCCAGGGATTTCAATGCCCTGAAAACAACAACAAGTATAGTATGATCAATGACATCAAATGACGTGACTGTTCCAGTAAAGTAAATGCTCAGACACTGCTCAGGTGCCACTCAGGCCTAAGGTCGCCCAATATGGCCATTGGCACTGATTGAGTACCTCATAGTGGGCGGCCTCCTTGTTGGGCTTGCTGCGATCAAACATTGAAGTTCACGTATGATTCGGGGCATTCCATAACTGCTCAATCCATACTCTGTGGTACCCAGCAGTCATAGAGATCATGGAAATGCAAATCGTGTAAGGGTGGTGTGGTGCAAGGGTGCCAAGTGTTGACAAGTGCCAACAATACAAATCGAACAGCGTTGAGTGTCCATGCAGTCTTACCCAGTTAAAACAAGGGAGCTTGCTTCCTGTATGAATCGCCCATCAGAAAGTGATCCAAGGTGTCTTTAGTTGAAGGCCTTGAAGATGATACCAGTGGTCCAGTGGCGCTGCATTCCTGTGAATGGGCAGGGGAAAGACGTCAAATTAAACATACTGTCGGTGTCTGATATCCATCACAGTAAAAAGAAATATTGAAGGATAGCATTTCTACTAAGCTATTGGCAAGACATCCGTTACAGATACAGCCCCAAAAGCATCAATAATTTGCCTCCCCTTGCGGTGCCCCTAAATACTGCACTGCTTCTAGAAGGGAAATGATAGAAATTTAAACCAATTGGCTCTCAAGAAATCATAACAATTATTTACTTTCCAAGTGCTGCTGTTTAAAAGGGTAAAGCAGTGTTAGAAACACTTCAAGCAGTAGAGAGGCAAATATTGGAAAAAACATTTTTGGGACTTCTTGGAACGCTCAGGCAACTTTCCTGGAATCATGACTGTCATTGAATATTAGAAGAACATTTTATGTTCAATCAGCATTTTTGGTTTATCTGGTGGGCTATAGTGCACTCGGCGATGGAGACCTGCAAACAATGCTACATCTGAGGTATAGGCCAATTGTCCACCTACAGTAATTTTATAATGTATCCTTTATAGTCCTGGTTCTCTGACAGTGTCAGCTGCCTGCTGGCTAATGACCTATTGTGTCCAATATAGACTTAGGACCTGAGGTCTGCTCCTTGCTCATGATTTGGTGTTTTTTTTTGTGTCTCTGACCCTAGTGTGGCTGTGGATATGTGTATGGCACATGCTATCAGCGTAATTTATGCAGAAAGTTACATTTTGAGTATATGAAAGGGTTAGGAATTCCTACGGGATTGTGAATATAGACCCAGATGCAGCCACAGCGGGGTTAGCAAGATTGGTAGGTAGGTAGGTAGGTAGATAGATAGATAGATAGATAGATAGATAGATAACGCGTACTGCAAAGCTACAGTGTTCTGTAATAATTGTAAATTATGTGATCCAGCGCTTACAATAAAAATAATTTCTCCTAATATGTTTTTGGTCATCCAGGTGCAATTATTTCTCTAACAAACACACACACTATATCCATATGACGGTGGGGCCCATAACACCGCATATACCATTCACTTACTCATTTGTTTCCCTGGATTTCCTCAGTCATGAAACCTAGGAGAAAAACGATTCGCTGGAAGGAGACGGGATACCTCTTTTATAATAACACAATAATTCTCATTTACTTTTAAGGTATTCCGCTCATTGGTCGATGGACCAACTAGTAGGAATCAGTTGATGGTGATTAAGACCAGCTCAATCACAATGAACTCTTTTACCAATTCATTATTAATCATTATGCTAAAGAAAATCACTGAGTCATTTGTTTACAGAATAATAAAGTTTATATAAAGTTTTGAATGCAGGAAATTCGAGATTAATTTATTATTCAGATCATTGCGTTTATCATCAATATAAGAATAGTTGTAATTGCATGACACTTTTATTAGACGGAAAATGAGGTTATCATACTAAGAACTCTATAGATCAACCTATCTATCTCTCGGGAAATCCTAATAATTCTAATATAAATCTTATCAAATGCTAGTTTTCCTAAAGCAGCATCTTATACTCAACTGGAAAAGGAAAATCACAGCAGCAGCATCAGCTCATCAGCATCAGCAACCGCAAACTCTCCCATCTACAGCATCTAACTTCTTCAGCATCTCCCGCAGCATCCCGCAGCATTCTAACCCCTCCCACCAAGAGTAGGTCTTCTTATACCCTAATTCTAGCTTACAGCATAAAATGTTTCTTCTTACATGGCGCGATTCATTCTCATTGGTCCAAAACTCAGGTCCCTATACATTTTAATCAAACTTCCTGGTCTTAACCAGTTCCGTGAGGAATGTCCATGCAAGCATCGTTTCCCACAGTTCATGCACTTGTTCATCCGTTTCGATCAGTCCAAATTGTTTCTTTTTCTGCAACAATTTGTATAACACAGTTCTTTCTATTGATTCAACCAGGCTTCTCACGCTTCTTGCTGATCATCTTGGCACACATCTGCTCAGAAGGGTCACAGCAGCCTTGACCATACTTTCATCTTAGCCTCTCGGCATCAGCACGTGATCATCCCTTTGCAACAGCCTCTCTCCTCTATCACATGGTCGCATCCGCTCATGCGCACTCTAGTATCTCGCTGCCATTTTATATTGCTGCTCGGCAGGCCTAAGCGCACTATTTCTAAAGAAAACAAAATGTTATTAAAACAAAGAAATATAAACCCTTTCGTTTCCCTCCCGTCTTTCTACGTACCCCAATTAGGTATTACCTAGCAGAAGCAACATATAAAGCTGTCCCTTACTTACCATCGCTTTATTTTGCAACCACACGTTTTATTCAAAGCACAAATCATGCATTTTATTATTATTTTAGTACGCAAAATATTATGTTATGTTAGAAACGTAAACAATTATTAGTTCATTACTTTGCACATTAAACTGCGTGTTATCCTTAACCCTTTACATACATTGTTGGTTATTTACTTAAACGAACATGTTTATTAATATTATACGAAAATATTAGGAGGTTAAAAATTTTTATATTTACCCTGCTCCATCAACTCCCCCCTTTGGTGATTTTTAACATCACCACAAAAACCCAAGTTATACAATTTTCTCAGACAGCATATATCTTTTATCCATTTGCTTTTGTTAGTCTATACTTCTGTATCTCTTTCAACTTGTTTCTTCGTTTTCTTGTACATGTTTTCTTTTATTTCTTCTAACTCTATTTCACCTATTTCTCTCTCTCTTTCCTTGTTTATCATGGTTTTTTTTCTATCTTATTCTGCTTTCTTCTTCTCTTTATACATGTTACTGCAAGCTTCAATACTAATATTATTATTATTATCATGGTTGCTATTATTATAACTTTCCTATTATTAATCCACTCATTCTTGTTAACCAATTCGTTACAGAAGAAAACCCTTTACCAAGTTTTCCCCAAACACTTTCAACCTCCAGTGGAACTAGTTCTTTGTGCAAATTTGTAATATTTGTTATATACTTCTGTATATTTTCGCTTTTAATGCTTTCATCCATTCATTTAATTCTTCTGGAGTCGGACCTACAGGTGTACTATTTAACTCAATCCAATCACTGGTTCTTTCTGGTGTTCCTGATGCGGACTCTGTCTCCATAGGCATTCTTCTAACCTCACTCTCATTTATCGTCAAATTTGTAGGTGGACTTGGTCTACACGTACTAGCCGAATTGTGTGCACCTTCATTATTCAGTTCCATCCCTTCTCTTTTTCTTTGCACATGTGAATTCATGGGAATCACCAAAGAATGTTCATTTATTTTCTGATTTTCAAAAATTGGCATTACTGGACCTATCGTTACTGGTACAGTTACAGCTTCCATATTCTTTGTCAATTCTCTTATTTTCTCAGTCAATTCTTTTGTTGTTTTTGCTAGTTCAGTTGCATTGTCACTTTCTGTCTCATCATTTTGTGAAAATGTAAATGTTTCTTGTGACCTATTTATTTCATTTCTTTGTTCGGGTTTTTTATTCCTCCCAGTTTCCATTTGCGGTGCATTAGGTGTCACCACTACAGAAGTCTGTTGGTATGGAGGTGGGTTTCTATTTAAAATATCTTCCAGCAATTCGTCATCCGTTTCACTACCACCATACACATACTTTTCTACCACTACATGTTTCTTTTCTCAGTACACTTTCTCTTTGCTGCTTCCTCAACCGCAAAAGCTGGAAACAAACCTCCTGCCATGTTAGCATATCTCCAACGCTTTACTCTGTCCTCATGATTTATTCCCCACAACCTTCCTGGTATAAACTCATGATTCTTCAATCCTCTGGATCTCTCTCGTTCATACATCTCATCTTCCCATTCCGCTAAAGCTTCAAACTGTATCGGTCTAGGTCTAGGTTCTAACATTACCATCTTTTCTCTCAAATTCCGTAATACAGCGACATTAAATGAACCATTCTCAGGAAAAGCCAATGCTCCATCGTTCTTGGTGTATTTTGTCCAATATTCTAACCATATGCATGTATGATATCCATATTTCAGCATCATATGTGAAGCTGGTGATTTCGGCGGAGGAATTATTTGTCCCTCTCTAGTCACTACCTTTTTGTCCTTCTTAAAGAAGTTATTAACTTTCGACATCCAAGACGTTTTCTCTTTCCCATACTCATAATACGACATGATTCACAACCTTTTTCTCCTTAAAACAATCCGCAATTCAATACTGTTCCCTATGCGTTATTTCAACCAATGCTAGCGCAACTCACACCAACGCTCCAATCACAACGATTTCTGTCTACGGCGCACTGTCCAATCCCAGCGCGGCTTTTGTCTACGTCACTTCGCTCCTGTTTTCATGTGACTAGCGCACTGTCCAATCCCAGCGCGGCTTTTGTCTACGTCACTTCTGCTCTTGACCCCTCCTTTACAAAATTTATCGGCAATTTCTTTTTCAACAATTCTTGTTAGTTACAACATTTTATCCACATTTCCATTGTCTGATTCGCTAAACCGAAAAGATAGCTTTGACCATTCACACAAGAATTCTGTATTTTCCAGTAGGCAGCGCTTACCTCTACTCTACCACAGAACTTTCAGTTTCGTCGATAAAGTAGCACTTCCCTCTACCTTACTCTTCTTTCAAGCAAACGGTAAACCCGTTTCTCTGGGGATAAAACACATGTGGGGACTATACTGCTCCTGAGAATTAAGGCCAGAGTTTCACAAGAAAACCAATCACTATTTCACTTACACACCTTTTATACGCAAAATATCCCTGAATAACACAACCTGTGTTATTACCAAATTGAACTCAGACAGTGTAAAAATTCCATGCGACTTCTCTTGCCACACGTGTTCCACTTCCTACTTTCCGGAAGCGTGAAAACTTACACATAACATAACGCGACTCAACAAAAAGTGTTAGACATAAACTTATCAATATTCTATAATCAAAAATCAATAATCACCAAACTAATCTATAGTAACCATAACTCTGCTACCAAGAAATCTGATCCAGCGCTTACAATAAAAATAATTTCTCCTAATATGTTTTTGGTCATCCAGGTGCAATTATTTCTCTAACAAACACACACACTATATCCATATGACGGTGGGGCCCATAACACCGCATATACCATTCACTTACTCATTTGTTTCCCTGGATTTCCTCAGTCATGAAACCTAGGAGAAAAACGATTCGCTGGAAGGAGACGGGATACCTCTTTTATAATAACACAATAATTCTCATTTACTTTTAAGGTATTCCGCTCATTGGTCGATGGACCAACTAGTAGGAATCAGTTGATGGTGATTAAGACCAGCTCAATCACAATGAACTCTTTTACCAATTCATTATTAATCATTATGCTAAAGAAAATCACTGAGTCATTTGTTTACAGAATAATAAAGTTTATATAAAGTTTTGAATGCAGGAAATTCGAGATTAATTTATTATTCAGATCATTGCGTTTATCATCAATATAAGAATAGTTGTAATTGCATGACACTTTTATTAGACGGAAAATGAGGTTATCATACTAAGAACTCTATAGATCAACCTATCTATCTCTCGGGAAATCCTAATAATTCTAATATAAATCTTATCAAATGCTAGTTTTCCTAAAGCAGCATCTTATACTCAACTGGAAAAGGAAAATCACAGCAGCAGCATCAGCTCGTCAGCATCAGCAACCGCAAACTCTCCCATCTACAGCATCTAACTTCTTCAGCATCTCCCGCAGCATCCCGCATCATTCTAACCCCTCCCACCAAGAGTAGGTCTTCTTATACCCTAATTCTAGCTTACAGCATAAAATGTTTCTTCTTACATGGCGCGATTCATTCTCATTGGTCCAAAACTCAGGTCCCTATACATTTTAATCAAACTTCCTGGTCTTAACCAGTTCCGTGAGGAATGTCCATGCAAGCATCGTTTCCCACAGTTCATGCACTTGTTCATCCGTTTTGATCAGTCCAAATTGTTTCTTTTTCTGCAACAATTTGTATAACACAGTTCTTTCTATTGATTCAACCAGGCTTCTCACGCTTCTTGCTGATCATCTTGGCACACATCTGCTCAGAAGGGTCACAGCAGCCTTGACCATACTTTCATCTTAGCCTCTCGGCATCAGCACGTGATCATCCCTTTGCAACAGCCTCTCTCCTCTATCACATGGTCGCATCCGCTCATGCGCACTCTAGTATCTCGCGGCCATTTTATATTGCTGCTCAACAGGCCTAAGCGCACTATTTCTAAAGAAAACAAAATGTTATTAAAACAAAGAAATATAAACCCTTTCGTTTCCCTCCCGTCTTTCTACGTACCCCAATTAGGTATTACCTAGCAGAAGCAACATATAAAGCTGTCCCTTACTTACCATCGCTTTATTTTGCAACCACACGTTTTATTCAAAGCACAAATCATGCATTTTATTATTATTTTAGTACGCAAAATATTATGTTATGTTAGAAACGTAAACAATTATTAGTTCATTACTTTTCACATTAAACTGCGTGTTATCCTTAACCCTTTACATACATTGTTGGTTATTTACTTAAACGAACATGTTTATTAATATTATACGAAAATATTAGGAGGTTAAATTTTTTTATATTTACCCTGCTCCATCAACTCCCCCCTTTGGTGATTTTTAACATCACCACAAAAACCCAAGTTATACAATTTTCTCAGACAGCATATATCTTTTATCCATTTGCTTTTGTTAGTCTATACTTCTGTATCTCTTTCAACTTGTTTCTTCGTTTTCTTGTACATGTTTTCTTTTATTTCTTCTAACTCTATTTCACCTATTTCTCTCTCTCTTTCCTTGTTTATCATGTTTTCTTTTTCTATCTTATTCTGCTTTCTTCTTCTCTTTATACATGTTACTGCAAGCTTCAATACTAATATTATTATTATTATCATGGTTGCTATTATTATAACTTTCCCTATTATTAATCCACTCATTCTTGTTAACCAATTCGTTACAGAAGAAAACCCTTTACCAAGTTTTCCCCAAACACTTTCAACCTCCAGTGGAACTAGTTCTTTGTGCAAATTTGTAATATTTGTTATATACTTCTGTATATTTTCGCTTTTATCAGGAATGTAAGTGCAACAATGTTGGACTTTCAACATTCCACAGACTCCGCCCTCTTTTGCCAAAAGAATGTCAAGGGCAAGACGATTTTGCATCACCATAGCTCTCATGGCAACCATCTCGGTATTTACCATTAAGAACCCTCCAGCAGTATTTGTAGATAAACGATCTACTACTGTGGATAATTTCCAAATTCTAAATGCATTCAAAGATATTCCCACTGCTGGTATCAATGCACCAAAAATATCACCTACTATTTCTGAAAAACTTTCCCTTTTTCTACGTGTAAAGGTATTTATCATTTTGTGTGTTCCTTTTTCTTTTCTATCCACATGAAAAATCTTTGGAAAGACCAGGCCTAAATAACATGATCCATACCAATGGTCCGGCAACCTATAATAAGCCCTATTCCCACAAACGTAATAAATCCCTAGAAATATTGGATCTTTTCCCCCTTTGAATCCCCATCCACCTATAATTTGGTAATTGTCATGGCAATTACTGGAACCCACAAAATAATTGTCATATCTTGTCTTATTTCTTCTAATGCACAACCTTCCCTGTTGGGGCCAATCCAGAGTCATAGCTGCATTTGTCTTTTTCTTGTCATGATGGTCTTCCTCAAACGCCCAAAGAGGTGTTTTTGTCTCTTCTATCACTTTTCTTTCAAATTTCACTCTTCTCTCCTCAACCATTTCTAGAAATACCTTTTCTTCCTTCTTTAACTCACAGGTAAGGTTGTACCTAAATATATTATCTGATGTTAAAATCTTATCTTCTAAGAAGTATTCACCAAACGTCTTTCCCTCTTTTATTTTGTTAAGCTCGGGAACTACAGAAACCTTTGCAAAAATCCTATCTACATCAGTGTAATAATATTCTAATCTTCCTGTTTTATAAAATAAACTTGCTAATACACTACATGTTATTCCATATGTCAAAGGGAGGTGATGATAAGTCACACCCTCTGCTACAGATGCAGGCAACTGCATACAAACATAGCAATCCCTTACATCCATTGTTTCTACGTACTCATACAGTAATTTAGTAAACACATTCTTTGAAAAATCTGTTATTGATTTGTCCTTATGTAATTCTGCACTACTCCTTAAAATAACTGGCTCTTGAGTGTTAGCTCCTTTTTCTTTCTCAGTATTATTAGACTTTTCCACTACAGCTAAACTAATCGGAATAGTTATTGCTAAAACTACCCATACTGTTATTAATAAACCTGTACAAAAACAGCACATTTTGCACCATCTACTTAAAAACTCACATCTACATTTTCTATCTCTAATATTCTCCATTTTGTACTTGTTTTCTAGAAAATTGTGTCACTACACCTCAGAAATGACTTGCTTGCCACTCTGTACTTTCAATATTTTGTCTTTGCTTGGTTCTTTCTTTTAATTCTTTCTCAGAATTCTTTCTTTGTCACATCCGGTAATTTTGTCAGTTCAGTGTTTTGTCAAATCCGGTAAACTATCTACAGAAACCTCTTCAGGTTTGTTGCTTCAGGTTTGTTGCACTTCACTTTCTCCCATCAAGTTTCTTTGTTCTGGGTTTTCGTGAGTGTTCAATTCTTCTTTGTGACTAGTCAGAGCACGATACAACCATTCAGGCGATCTGTACTTCTGATTCACTTTCTTTATTCTTTTTGTTTTCTGCAAGTGTTTACCACCTTGTTTTCCTTGCTCCTTTTGACTTGTTATTTCATTCACTTGTTCAGCACTTTTTCCATCCAATTTTACGATTCTGTATCTTAATTTTCTTACTTCGTCGGGCCAATTGTCTCCTTTTCTTGGCCTTTTTGCTTCACTTCCTTTTTCCTCTCTTTCTGTTTTCCAATTTCTTTTTCTTGTCTCTAGTTTTTCATTTCTTTCTTCTCCACTTTCTTCTGATTCTGTTTCAATCTTTTCGTTATTTCCTCTTATTTTGAAACTAATTATTTCGCTTTCAGCTACTTGTGGTTCTTTTCTTATCTTCCTTCGTTCTCCTATTTCTGTCCCTCCTCGAGGTTCTTCCGATTTTGTGTCAGTTTCTCTATCTGCTTCTAAATTTCCCTGTTCTTGTGTTTGACTATCTGTCCCTACTGCTCCTCGGGGTTTTTCCGATTTTTCTAACTTTTGGTCTGAAACTCTCCCTTCTTCATCTATTAATATTATCTTCGAAGGAATTTTACCACAACTTGTACTTGGTTGTTCACTGTCACTGTTTTCTGGCTCAGTTTCTTCTCTTATGCTTTCAAAATTCCACTTTCTTTTTGAAATTTCTTCTCCTTCTGAATGTTCTGTATCAGATTCTGAACTAGTATCAGATATTTCCAGATGTCGACTTACAGGTCGATCTTCAAATTCTGGAACTTTAGCTATTTCCTCTATTTTCTCTTCTTCTTCTATCGTTTCACTTGTAGTTGGGTCTTCCAGATGTCGACTTACAGGTCGATCTTCAAATTCTGGCACCCTGTTTGTCTCCTCTTCTCTTTCTGATGCTGAACTGTTGTCTGATATTTCCAGATGCCGACTCACATGTCGATCTTTAGGTTCTGGAACTCTGATGGTGTGGCTGGCATGTACCCAGTGTTTCACTCCTGCACACTTAACTGCGGTGGTCGTCACTAGGATCACTTGTCGTGGTTCGTCCCAGCGAGGAACCAAACAGTTTCTTCTCCGGTGGACTTTTATTCGAACCCAATCTCCTGGATTCAAGTCGTGAGCTGGTTTTCTTTCAAGAGTGGTCGCATCCGGTCCAACCTGATGAAACACAGAACGCACCACATCAGCCAATCCTTTG
Source organism: Calotriton arnoldi (assembly GCA_963921515.1). Classification (NCBI taxonomy): domain Eukaryota; kingdom Metazoa; phylum Chordata; class Amphibia; order Caudata; family Salamandridae; genus Calotriton; species Calotriton arnoldi. The sequence continues at coordinate 1,615,675 of CAWUFW010003820.1, forward strand.
CAATAATCCAGTACTAGATCATCAGTTATAGTCAGTAGCTTGTTGACAGGTACTTGTGCTTGTCTCATTGCTCGTCCCATGATTATCTCATGTGGACTGAGTCCAGTCTTCCTTTCCGGAATACTTCTGATTGTCATCAGAACCAATGGCAAAGCATCTGGCCATTTCAGTCCTGTAGCTTGACACATTTTTCCTAACCTGTTTTTGATTGTTCCATTCACTTGCTCTACTATTCCAGAAGCCTCTGGTCTGTATGCACAATGCAGTTTCTGTTTAATACTAAGGGCTTCACAAATCAGTTTAACTAATTCGTTTTGGAAATGTGTTCCTCTATCTGTTTCAATCGTGACTGGAAAACCATACCTCGGAATGAATTCTCGCAGCAAAAGTTTTGCTACTGTGATACTGTCATTCCTTCTTGTTGGATATGCCTCCACCCAACGGGAAAACAAACAGACGACCACTAAAACATACCTCAATCTGCTGCAAGGTGGCATTTCTATGAAATCCATCTGCATTCTGGTGAAAGGACCCCCTTCTCGTCCTATTCTTCCTAGACTCACTACTGTCTTCCTTCCTGGATTTAACTGTTGACAAATAAGACATCTTTGACAAAGACTCTCAGCTATGGCTCTGAATTTTGGATTGTACCATGTTTGTCTAAAAAGTCTGATCATTGAATCTCTCCCAATATGGGCTTGCCCATGGTACATCCGTGCCATGTCAGAAATCATGCTATCAGGCATAACTGGTCTCTCATCCCTGTAAACCCATACATCAGTTTCTTCATGTTTCCTACATCCTGCTTTTAGCCAAGTATCTTTCTCTTCATCTTCTGCAGCTTCTTGTAACTGTCTTACCTCATCCCATGTTTCAATTGAGTTAGTAAAAAGCAATGGACAAGAAATATGCTCTCTCTCGCGACATTTATTCAAAGAAACCACATTCTTTGCACAGTACTGTGCCATTTCGTCAGCATATTTGTTGCCAACAGTAATGTAGTCTTCCCCATTTTTATGTGCATTGCACTTCACTACAGCGATCTGTTTAGGCAGCTGTATCGCCTCAAGCAACTTTTTCACAAAATCTCCATTTCTTATGGGTGTCCCTGCAGACGTCAAGAAACCCCTTTGTGACCAAATCTGACCAAAATCATGCACGACTCCAAAGCCGTACTGGCTGTCAGTCATAATCGTAACCCGTACATTTCTTCCCAACTTACATGCTTGAATCAGAGCTACTAATTCTGCAACTTGGGCAGACCGTACACCTTTCAGACAAGATGCTTCCAATACAGTTGCTACTGTGCAAACTGCATATGCTGCACTTAGAACTCCATCACTCGTTCTTAAACATGAGCCATCCACAAACAGAATATAATCTGATTCTTTCAAAGGCTCATCTCGTATATCAGCTCTTGGTTTAGTACAGTATTCGAGCACATTCAGACAATCGTGATCTACTTCATCCATTTCAATCACATTCTCTTCATCTGGCAATGATGTTGAAGGATTCACATTCATACATCTGTCAATGGTCACATTATCTGCACTCAAAATTACCTTTTCATACCTAGTCAGCCGACTATGTGTCATGTATTGTGTTTTCGTTCTTGTCAAAAGAATTTCCACAGAATGGGGAACATACACTCTCAATGGATACCCCATCACTATGCCTTCACTCTGTTCCAGACTCACACAAGTAGCAGCAACTGCTTTCAAACATCCAGGCAACGCTTTTGCTACAGGGTCTAAAACAGCTGAAAAATATGCAATTGGTCTTTTCATAGTTCCATGTCTCTGCACCAAAACTGAAAATGCACATCCATCTCTTTCACTGCAAAACAGCTCAAAATCTTTCTCATAGTCAGGCATTCCCAATGCTGGAGCCTCACACAATTTCTTTTTCAGCTCTCTGAATGCTTTCATTTCTTCATCATTCATTTCAAAAGGATCTTTAACATCCTTCTTTGTCAGTTTCTGCAATGGTTTAGCAATTAGTGAAAAACCGCTTATCCATTGTCGACAATATCCAACCATTCCCAAAAACATTCTTACCTCTCTTTGTGTCATTGGAGCTCTCATTCCTTGAATCATTTTTATTCTCTCTGTCGTTACCTTTCGTACTCCTTTCTCAATTTTATGCCCTAAATACTGGACTTCTTGTTTACAAAACTGCAATTTTGAAGGGGACACTTTATGTCCTCTTTTTGCTAAATGATTCAGCAAAGCAATCGTGTCATTGACACATGCTTCCTTCGTTTTTGATGCCACCAGTAGGTCATCAATATACTGAACCATTACTGACTTTTCTGGCATTCTTAAGTCTTCCAATGATTTCTTTAGGATCTGATTAAAGATTGAGGGACTTTCTGTATACCCTTGAGGAATTCGGCACCATGCCAAAATACGCTCTCCAAACCTAAACGCAAATATTGGCTGGCTATCTGGATGCAATGGAATAGAGAAAAATGCATGACATAAATCAATCACAGTGTACCACTCTGCTTCGCGTGGAATCTGGTATAGAATCACGGCAGGGTTCGGTACTATTGGGCAACAAGGCACAACAATTTTGTTTACCTTTCTTAAATCCTGTACGATTCTATATGTTCCATTTGGCTTTTTCAGTCCCATTATTGGCGAATTACATGGACTGCTCATGATTTCTTTTAGAATCCCTTGTTCAATCATTTTATTTATTACTGGCGTTATTCCTTCAATTATTTCTGGAGTCAATTTATACTGGGGCGTATTTGGGTAACTCGTTCCTTCTTTTACTGAAATTTTTACGGGATCTACTCCTTTCATTAATCCTACATCTTCTCCTGTCAAGTCCCACACTTCTTCTTTCACTGTCCCTTTCAACTCATTTGGGATTTTCTCTGCATCAAATACAGGAAACAAACAATTTACTTCTGGTTCTAAATTTACCATTGTCATTTTGTACAGCACATCCTCATCTGGAGTCTGAAATGCAATTCCGTCTGGAGTACAATAAATTGTGCAATTCATCTTACACAACAAATCGCGTCCTAAAAGGTTAACGGGACTACAATCACACACCACAAATCGGTGCATTTCACTAAATGGACCGATTCTTACCTTTACTAATCTAGTAAGAGGCGTTTCAATTTGCTGATTGGAAACTCCAACCACTTGTATATGTTCACCTGAGAGAGGAAGATTTGGAATTTCCACTGACCTAACAGTAGAACGGGTAGCTCCAGTGTCAACAAGGAATGTTATATTTGCACCATTCACTTCTCCATCCACAAATGGACCTGACTGATCTACCTCTAGAGTTGCGCCAAGCACGCACTCTTCCCTCTCTTTCAGACACCGTCATGAACTTTCATACGACTCATCTTCATTCTGTCGTAACCAATATTGTGAAATTTCAGCTGCACGTGACAACTGTTTTACCTGTTCTCCTCCGTAGAATCCTGTTTCTGCACTGTATTTCTGTTGATTAGCACTCTTGGGAAGTGGTGGTTGTGGCACCTGACCTTGTTGAGTAACTACCTCACTCTGCACCTGTGAATTTAATGATTGATTTTCTACATTAGGTTTAGGAGGAAATTTACACTCGTTTCTCCAATGCCCTAGCTTTCCGCAGTTGTGGCATGGCCACTTTTTCTTCGCCTCATCTATGCTCATTTGTCCTTTTCCTTTACCTATATTAGGTCGGGATTTAAACTGTCCTGTTTCACTGCTAGTATTATTCAATTGAGCTTCTTGCTTCTCTGCAACTTTCACCTGTGCCCACATGGCTTTTTCTTTCAATTTACGCTGTTTACTCTCAATTTCATCACTGCAATACTTAGCATATCTCAAAACCTCATCCACTGTACTATTCTGCCATCCTATCAAATGCTGCTTAATCCTTTCACTTATCTCTGGTGTTAATCCATACACAAACCTATATACAAAGTGACTCATGTCCTTCTCACTTAGCGTCTCATAACCACTATACTGTTTGAAAACCAACAACAATCTCTCATAGTACGCATGCACTGATTCTTTGCTTTCCTGTGTTGTTCTGTCTATTTTCACCCAATCTGTTTCTTTTGGTGGAATTTTATTCTTCAAAAAGGTAACTACCTGATCATACTTCCTCATCACTTCTGGACCTGGCGCTCCTGTTTTGGCATCCCTTGGATATTCTACAGTTGGCCAGTCAATTGTAATCTTACATTCTGTCCATAAATCAGCAGGCACTACTATGTCAAACAATCCATCTAGATCTATCCACAGCACTTTTGACACCTTAACAAATCTCTCCACTTGTCTGTACCATTCTACTGGTTTCTCTCTCAATTTTGGGAAGTCATTTGTAAATGACAGTATATCCTGTCTGGTCCACGGAACATGCACATAACTACCACCTGGTGTTTCTCTCATTGGGTACTCTCTAGTAACTGGTTCCTTATCTGTCATTGCAAAAGCCAGAGATGCTTTATCCGTTGTTTTCTCATTCCTCTTTGTCCATCTATTTCTCCATCTATCCACATCACCCCACTTTCTCAATAAAACAATCAGTTCTTTTATCTGGGTCAGTCTTCCTGATGTGTTCAAATTTTTGATGTCTTTCTCACAAAAATCTACTCTGTACGGTTTCTGCAACGTCCTCACTTTCACAAATTCCACTCCTAGTTCACCTGCAATCTCTTCCAATTTGTCATGTCAATTTCTAGCTCTCCAAGTAAGACTCTTACACAAAAACATAATCTCATCATCCTGATAATTCTTTAGTTTTTCCGTTCCAATTGTTCCCAAAATCAACTCTTCCATGTCTATTTTTAACCTAATTACATCTAATGGTTTTTCTTCTGGTTCTTTTGCTTTTAATGCTTTCATCCATTCATTTAACTCTTCTGGAGTCGGACCTACAGGTGTACTATTTAACTCAATCCAATCACTGGTTCTTTCTGGTGTTCCTGATGCGGACTCTGTCACCATAGGCATTCTTCTAACCTCACTCTCATTTATCGTCAAATTTGTAGGTGGACTTGGTCTACACGTACTAGCCGAATTGTGTGCACCTTCATTATTCAGTTCCATCCCTTCTCTTTTTCTTTGCACATGTGAATTCATGGGAATCACCAAAGAATGTTCATTTATTTTCTGATTTTCAAAAATTGGCATTACTGGACCTATCGTTACTGGTACAGTTACAGCTTCCATATTCTTTGTCAATTCTCTTATTTTCTCAGTCAATTCTTTTGTCGTTTTTGCTAATTCAGTTGCATTGTCACTTTCTGTCTCATCATTTTGTGAAAATTTAAATGTTTCTTGTGACCTATTTATTTCATTTCTTCGTTCGGGTTTTTTATTCCTCCCAGTTTCCATTTGCGGTGCATTAGGTGTCACCACTACAGAAGTCTGTTGGTATGGAGGTGGGTTTCTATTTAAAATATCTTCCAGCAATTCGTCATCCGTTTCACTACCACCATACACATACTTTTCTACCACTACATGTTTCTTTTTCTCAGTACACTTTCTCTTTGCTTCTTCCTCAACCGCAAAAGCTGGAAACAAACCTCCTGCCATGTTAGCGTATCTCCAACGCTTTACTCTGTCCTCATGATTTATTCCCCACAACCTTCCTGGTATAAACTCATGATTCTTCAATCCTCTGGATCTCTCTCGTTCATACATCTCATCTTCCCATTCCGCTAAAGCTTCAAACTGTGTTGGTCTAGGTCTAGGTTCTAACATTACCATCTTTTCTCTCAAATTCCGTAATACAGCGACATTAAATGAACCATTCTCAGGAAAAGCCAATGCTCCATCGTTCTTGGTGTATTTTGTCCAATTTTCTAACCATATGCATGTATGATATCCATATTTCAGCATCATATGTGAAGCTGGTGATTTCGGCGGAGGAATTATTTGTCCCTCTCTAGTCACTACCTTTTTGTCCTTCTTAAAGAAGTTCTTAACTTTCGACATCCAAGACGTTTTCTCTTTCCCATACTCATAATACGACATGATTCACAACCTTTTTCTCCTTAAAACAATCCGCAATTCAATACTGTTCCCTATGCGTTATTTCAACCAATGCTAGCGGGACTCACACCAACGCTCCAATCACAACGATTTCTGTCTACGGCGCACTGTCCAATCCCAGCGCGGCTTTTGTCTACGTCACTTCGCTCCTGTTTTCATGTGACTAGCGCACTGTCCAATCCCAGCGCGGCTTTTGTCTACGTCACTTCTGCTCTTGACCCCTCCTTTACAAAATTTATCGGCAATTTCTTTTTCAACAATTCTTGTTAGTTACAACATTTTATCCACATTTCCATTGTCTGATTCGCTAAACCGAAAAGATAGCTTTGACCATTCACACAAGAATTCTGTATTTTCCAGTAGGCAGCGCTTACCTCTACCCTACCACAGAACTTTCAGTTTCGTCGATAAAGTAGCACTTCCCTCTACCTTACCCTTCTTTCAAGCAAACGGTAAACCCGTTTCTCTGGGGATAAAACACATGTGGAGACTATACTGCTCCTGAGAATTAAGGCCAGAGTTTCACAAGAAAACCGATCACTATTTCACTTACACACCTTTTATACGCAAAATATCCCTAAATAACACAACCTGTGTTATTACCAAATTGAACTCAGACAGTGTAAAAATTCCATGCGACTTCTCTTGCCACACGTGTTCCACTTCCTACTTCCCGGAAGCGTGAAAACTTACATATAACATAACGCGACTCAACAAAAAGTGTTAGACATAAACTTATCAATATTCTATAATCAAAAATCAATAATCACCAAACTAATCTATAGTAACCATAACTCTGCTACCAAGAAATCTGATCCAGCGCTTACAATAAAAATAATTTCTCCTAATATGCTTTTGGTCATCCAGGTGCAATTATTTCTCTAACAAACACACACACTATATCCATATGACGGTGGGGCCCATAACACCGCATATACCATTCACTTACTCATTTGTTTCCCTGGATTTCCTCAGTCATGAAACCTAGGAGAAAAACGATTCGCTGGAAGGAGACGGGATACCTCTTTTATAATAACACAATAATTCTCATTTACTTTTAAGGTATTCCGCTCATTGGTCGATGGACCAACTAGTAGGAATCAGTTGATGGTGATTAAGACCAGCTCAATCACAATGAACTCTTTTACCAATTCATTATTAATCATTATGCTAAAGAAAATCACTGAGTCATTTGTTTACAGAATAATAAAGTTTATATAAAGTTTTGAATGCAGGAAATTCGAGATTAATTTATTATTCAGATCATTGCGTTTATCATCAATATAAGAATAGTTGTAATTGCATGACACTTTTATTAGATGGAAAATGAGGTTATCATACTAAGAACTCTATAGATCAACCTATCTATCTCTCGGGAAATCCTAATAATTCTAATATAAATCTTATCAAATGCTAGTTTTCCTAAAGCAGCATCTTATACTCAACTGGAAAAGGAAAATCACAGCAGCAGCATCAGCTCGTCAGCATCAGCAACCGCAAACTCTCCCATCTACAGCATCTAACTTCTTCAGCATCTCCCGCAGCATCCCTCAGCATTCTAACCCCTCCCACCAAGAGTAGGTCTTCTTATACCCTAATTCTAGCTTACAGCATAAAATGTTTCTTCTTACATGGCGCGATTCATTCTCATTGGTCCAAAACTCAGGTCCCTATACATTTTAATCAAACTTCCTGGTCTTAACCAGTTCCGTGAGGAATGTCCATGCAAGCATCGTTTCCCACAGTTCATGCACTTGTTCATCCGTTTCGATCAGTCCAAATTGTTTCTTTTTCTGCAACAATTTGTATAACACAGTTCTTTCTATTGATTCAACCAGGCTTCTCACGCTTCTTGCTGATCATCTTGGCACACATCTGCTCAGAAGGGTCACAGCAGCCTTGACCATACTTTCATCTTAGCCTCTCGGCATCAGCACGTGATCATCCCTTTGCAACAGCCTCTCTCCTCTATCACATGGTCGCATCCGCTCATGCGCACTCTAGTATCTCGCGGCCATTTTATATTGCTGCTCGGCAGGCCTAAGCGCACTATTTCTAAAGAAAACAAAATGTTATTAAAACAAAGAAATATAAACCCTTTCGTTTCCCTCCCGTCTTTCTACGTACCCCAATTAGGTATTACCTAGCAGAAGCAACATATAAAGCTGTCCCTTACTTACCATCGCTTTATTTTGCAACCACACGTTTTATTCAAAGCACAAATCATGCATTTTATTATTATTTTAGTACGCAAAATATTATGTTATGTTAGAAACGTAAACAATTATTAGTTCATTACTTTGCACATTAAACTGCGTGTTATCCTTAACCCTTTACATACATTGTTGGTTATTTACTTAAACGAACATGTTTATTAATATTATACGAAAATATTAGGAGGTTAAAATTTTTATATTTACCCTGCTCCATCATATGCATTAATTTTGTTTTAGGAATATCCTGATGGAACGCATTGAACATTTTAGTCTTGAAAAGCTGAACACTTTTTTGATGGTTGACCCTGATTTGGCCATGCTTGAGATTCATTTTGCCAAATACATCAAAGAGTCAATCAGAAGTATTAAGTTTTTAACATTGGTGACCAGACCTGGAGATAGCACTCATTCTTGGGGCCAGCTATCCTTTGGCCATAGTGTGGTTGTATCACCCGGTAGAATACTCTCCATTTGACTTCAATTCATTTCTTCATAATTCACACTGATTCATTGCTCAGTGGCATGAAGGCAAAATGAAAAACAAAATATTTGGTAAGGGGCAGTCAGCAGAGGTTTGTAGCCAAATATGAGGGCTATCTGCATAATAGAGAAAATGTGTACTCCGAAAGAGTGTTGCTTTCACTTTGTTGGAATTGTGTGGATGTTAAAATACATGTGGGGCAATGCAGAACTTTGCGGCACACAATAGGTGGAGATGATGATTGAAAGTGGGGCAGAAACAACACGTGATCTACCTGGTAAAATAGATCTAAAGAGCGATGCCGTCCAAACCACACTCCTCCAGCCTGAGAAATAGGGTGGCAAGGTTGATGTTCTTGAGTCATGGGTAGATCAAGCAGAATCAATGCTCTGCCACTGCCACCATCCAACTGTATTCTCGAGTTATGGAAGATGGCAATCATGACAGACTCTGTATCTTGGACTCGATGAAATCCTTCATGGATTGAATCCAAGAGACTATTACTAAATATAATTTGGCACATATTATAGATGTATTACAATTGTTTCTAAAGGCTGAAGCCACACATGGTGTGAGTGAGGTGTTTTAAAGAAATACCTCATCTGGAGGACCTGAAGCTGAGCTACTCTTAACTAGTGTCATAAATGTATGACATATAAGAGACCCTGACACAACCTCACTTTTGTAATTTGTCAAACTGATTGCCCTATAGGAAAGAGATTTTCCAGGTGACCCATATAAAAATATTGAAATATCCAGACCACATATTCCATATTGACCACATCAATGGCTTTAGTTAGTGCCTTGAAAAAGCTCATTGGCTGATTCACTGGCGCAAAGTGTGTGTTGGCTGTGAATGTTTACAATAAATGTTCAATAAATAACTACTTGAAATATGAGAATTACTTTCAAAATTACAAAAGTTGGGTTCTGTCGGTGTAAAGAACTCCCCGAAGGCTCGCATAGGTACGAGAATTGCGTTCTTTATTTACTTCACCAACACAGGCTCCTACAGAACATGGAGCGTAGGTAACATCGCTGCTGCTCGGTCATCAGCTGTCAACTGTCAAAGGTTGCCAGTTGACAGCTGGTGACAGCACAGACGGTACGGTGTCCGCGCAGGGACACAGGGTGCTATACAGTAACGGTGTCCTCGCAGGGACAGAAGTATGCAAATCACAACACATTCCCCCTCCTTAGGGAAAAGAGAGTGAGAGAGATAGAGAAGGGAAAGGAGGGAGAAGAAGAAGGGTGGAGTAACCTAAACAAGATGCATGCAATTGCAGTTTACTCACAAATGTAATCTGAGAGTTTTACTGGTGGTAAAAGTCGCCTTCCAGCCCTGCTCCTGCCGATAGGTATTGGAGCGTCATGTGCTGGTGTAGAAGGCAACTGTCTTCTAACTCTTCCTGGGGTATCAAGATCTAGTGGAGTACGAACTGGTTCAGAAATGGGCTGCGTGATGTTGCTGTGCGCCATGGTGTGGAGTGTGGGAAACTCATAGTCAGAATCATAGTCGGAGGCACAATGGTGTGTTTCGCTACGACTGGTTTTTTCGGGACAGTGACTGGTCTGATCAGTGGGCATGCTAACATTGGGATACTCAGTGGGTTGTCTGAAGGCAGAAAGGGCGGAGAAGTGCCACACCCTACCATCGCTCAAGAGTGCGGAATTGCAGTACACCTCACGCACTGTAAGGGAGAGGTGTATCTGTCCTGACCCTTTCCTATGTGTCCACTTCGTTTGACCTTGACAGTGTTCCCTATCCTGAGCTCCACTTGCTTACACCCGTGCTTGTTATCGTATCTTTCTTTACAACTGGACTGTGCGCGCGCTAGCCTTTCTCTGACTAGATGGGAGGACCAATGTACTCTCTTGGCTGCCTTGACCCAACCCACATTGTCTTTGGTCAATGGAGTTCTTCCCCGCATAAGCTCAAATGGGCTGTGACCAGTGGTTTCGCATGGTGTGATGCGGTAAGCCCACAATGTTTTGAGTGTCTCCTGCTTCCAGCTTAGGTTATTGCTTTTAGCTAACTGGACAATACCTTTGATTACTCTGTTGAAACGTTCAACAGCCCCATTGCCCGCTGGGTGATAAACTGATGTAGTTTTGTGCAGAATTTGGTGTTTGTGCATGTAATTCTTGAATGTCTCGGGCATGAATTGTGTCCCGTTATCACTGATAACCTGTTTGGGAAGTCCTTCGCGTGTAAACACGTCATCAAGGAACTTGACTACACTATGTGTGTCTGGTGTTTTAACGAACTTAAGTTCAGGCCATTTAGTGAAATGGTCAATGATGACTACTATGTACCATTGCTCAAGATCCTCAGATATGGGACCCATTATGTCTACACCAATTCTCTCCCATGGCATGTGTGGGCATGGAATGGGGTGCAAGGGAGGTCTGAATGTCACCTGTGTTTTATCTGAGTTGACACATAGAGTGCAGTCCCTGACCATTCTCTCCACCTCTAAGCTAATGCCTGGCCACCAGTAATTGTTTTTAACCCTGTTCTTTGTTTTAGCAATGCCTAAATGTCCTTCATGACACAAACTTAGTATCCTCATTCTAAGGCTTTTAGGAGGTACGACCCTACCACTCCTTAATAAAAATCCATTCTCCTGTGACAATTCGTCCTTTACCTTCCAGAAGTGTCGTAGTGGTTCTTGCAACTGGCTTTTGCACGTCCATCCATCAGTTAACATATTTACGACTTGACTTATAATGCTGTCTTTGTTTTGCTCCGTGAGCCACTCTTCTTTCGATATTCCGTTGAACTGTTCTAGCACATTGGCTATGCTTGTCTCCTCTGTTTCCAAGCTGTGGTCATTGTCTGTTGATTCGACAGGCAACCTACTCAAAAAGTCTGCCACCACGTTCTTCACTCCAGGAACGTATTGAATGTCGTACAAAAAATCAAACAAACGCACAGATAGCCTGGCCAATCTGGGTGAAGCATTGTACAACCCCTTTGTTGTGAACACCTTGGTAAGAGGCTTATGATCTGTGCATAGCGTGACTCTGCTGCCCCAAACAAACTGCCTGAAGTGTTCTAAGGCCCACATGCACGCTAGTGCTTCACGCTCAATGACTGAGAATTTTTCCTCAGCAGGAGTCAGAGAACGTGAAGCAAAAGCTATAGTGTATTCCACACCCTTGGTATCTTTTTGGGTGAGGACTGCGCCCAATCCCTTGGAACTAGCGTCCGTGGTAACAAAATTGCTCAGTGATGGATCGAAGCCTTGCAAAGGTAACGCAGAGCACATTTCCTTCTTGAGGGCCAGAAAGGTTTTGTTACACTCCTCTGTCCATTCAAATTTGTTACGCATTTTGAGCAGTTGTCTTAAATCGTACGTTTTATGTGAAAAGTTTTTGATGAATTTTGCGTAGAACTCTAACATTCCCAGGAAGGACCGTAGCTCATCCTTGTTTTTGGGAACAGGGGAGTCATTTATGGCTTGGAGGAGTTCTTTTTTTGGGCTGATGCCGTCTCCACTTATCTCGTGTCCCAGATAGTTCACGGAGTTGCTTGCAAACTTGCACTTAAGGTGCTCGGCAGTTAAACCCTTTTCATTCAGGATTTCCAACACCTGTTGAACCTTGTCGTCGTGGTGTTCTCTTGTCTTTCCCATTACCAGGATGTCATCCTGGAAAAGTAGTATTCCTGAAACACCGTCAAAAATGTTGAGCATAAGCCTCTGGAACATCGCGGCTGCCGAAGCCAGACCGAATGGTACCCTAGTAAACTGGAAACACCCGAAAGGTGTGACGAAAGTGGTGAGTTTTTTGCTGTCGCGATGCAACGGCACCTGGTGGTAGGCCGACTTCAAATCGATAGTGGTGAACCACTTTATGCCCTTTGTGGTTGCCAGCATCTCACTTATTCTTGGGGAGGGGAAACTGCTCCACAACAATGTTGTTGTTGAGGTCCCGTAGATCCACACATAGCCTCAATTTGCCATTAGGTCGTTTCGCGACGACTAGTGGCGCGACCCACTCTGAAGCTTCCACTCTTTCAATGATTCCGTCTGTTAGTAGTTTTTCAAGTTGAGCCTTTACCTCATCTCTTATGGCAAACGGTAGATTCCTGGCTTTGTGTACCACTGGTGTGACTATTGGCTTGACTCTGATTTTATGCTGGTATCCTTTTAGGACCCCCACCTCCCCACTAAATACTTTGGGGTACTTGTTCAGTAAAGACTTTGCATAGTCTTCGTCGCATGCTACGCTTAATACAGGGTCCTCCTTGCTAGGGTCAAGGATTATACCAAGTTCGCCCTGGTCCATCCATCCAAGTACCGATGGTCCTACTTTGGAGACGTAAAGTTTACCGGCAGACTCACAGCCTTTAAATCCAAATTTTAGTCTCCTATAGCCACACACATCGATGGGATCCCCTGTGAATGACCTTATTATGATGTCTGCCTTTTCAAGTTGTTCCCCTATGACGGGTTTGAACTTCTCTTCCCATATCTTTCTGTTGACAATCGTGTATGGCGAGCCTGAGTCTGCGACAATGCTGATATCCACACCTCCAATTGTCATGCTGCAGATGGGTTTCCTTGTTTTTGTGGTACTTGTAGCACTGACACTATTGACTTGCTCTTCTTCAATGTTTAACACAAACATGTTGAAGTCGTCTTCATCAGACATGTCCTGAATATCTGCTTATACTTCATCCACCATCTTTATAGACCTTGAGTTGCGTCTTCTGCACGCTTTGAAAAAATGACCTATTACACCACAGTGTGTACACTTCACATTGCGAGCAGGACATTTCAAGTCATTGGCCATGTGGGAGATGCTCCCACATCTGTAACAGCGCCCGTTATTGATTGTTTGGCCTTTGTAATATGTGGGTTTTGTATTCTTTTTGTTTCAGGTCTGTCTGGGGTTGTACCTCTGCTCCGTTACTTTACTGACAGTGTCACCCTCTTTTCTCTCCTTATTCTCTGTCAAGACAGCCTTTGCGCAACGGCCTGTGAGCTCAGCTTTCCTAGCAATATCAATGATATTCTGTAGAGGGTATTCACCCTTGGCCCATAAACTGTCCTGGATGCTTGAGTTGGACCCCTGCATGACTATCTGGTCCCTTATAAACTCGTCGTGCAGATCACCGAAACGGCAATTGATGGCAATATTTTTGAGTGAAGAGACAAAGTCATCGATGGACTCCTCCTTGCTTTGCTTTCTATGAAAGAATTTATATCTGTCCACGCCAACACAGACTGTTGGTTTGTAATATGTATTCAGGTCATCTATAGCATTCGTGAAGATGTCACCCTCATTCTCTGCTCGCACCTTCTTAGTTATGGCATTAAACACCTTTAGTCCCCCTGCGCCTAAACTATGCATAAGCATTTTGTATTTCTTTTCTGCTTACACTTCCTCATCTTCTTCTAATGTAGAGATGTAGTTTAGAAAATACTCTCTCCATTCCTCCCATTTAAGTGAAGGTTCACTCCCTGCACGTTTGAATGTTTCTGGTGGTGACAAGTTCCATACATAACCTGTCGCCATGCTGGGGTTGAGCGATGTCGCAGTGTGGATATGTCTATTTAATTTTTCTTTTATTTTGAGAGTATCCCCTGTATTTTGTTTATTAATGCCCTTCCTTTGTTAGTCTGATCGCTGTCCTATGAGGGCACAGAGTGTTGAAGGTGCTCCTCCTGAATTGAGTTATACGCAGGCATGTGCACCCTGCCCATTACCATTTAGAGTTTATCTATATGCAGTTACCTATTTCTCTGTTTTATTAACAGTGTTTGCACATTAATGTACCTTCCTTTTTCCTTACGTTAGTTGACCGCTTTCTTGAATATGCTGCACGGGACAATTCTATGAGGATTCCGGTGGTCCGGTCTGTTCCCTCAGCAAGGCTGCATTTTTTTTTTTAAATGGCGTCACGTACCGTGCGTGGTGCGTCATCTTGTGCACTAGACTGTTCCCTTCAGTTCGTCCCAAGATGTCCTCTAGCACGTTGCGTGAATACGTAGTGAGAGGTTTTACAGCTGACGGTGACGTAGATTCCAGCTGGCGATTGCTCTTTGACGTTAGAGTGTCTTCCGACAGTTGAACTGTCACCAGATTTCCGTTTGTTCTAAAAGTACTTTGTAATGCTCCACACTGAGGTAATTTGACGGCACTTTTTATTTCCTTTCATTCTCACAAGACCGCTCTTTCTCCTGTGATTCTTTTATTCCTTTTGCACTTAAATTTTTTTCCTCAAAGTAGCGCTTTTAAATTCAAAGTCCCGGTTGCACTTGGGTTTATTTTTATGCCGTTACAGATATTCTTTTTTTATGCACACTCAGCCATTGTGCTTTAAATTTAATTTCCTAAATCCATTTGACAGCGAGTACACGTTGCACTTCAATGTAGACTGACCTTATGTCCGTATTCTTCTTTTCTTCAGTCGTGCCTCTATTTTCAGAATTTTTCTTCTTTGGTTTAGTTTTTTTTTTTTTTTACACGTCTTCTTTCAATTTTTTTTTCTTTGATGTACGACCTGTTTGCAGCGTAATCTTCATATATGAAGATGGTATTTGGTGGGTTCACGTGTTGGTGCTCGTCGCCACTTTGTAAAGAACTCCCCGAAGGCTCGCATAGGTACGAGAATTGCGTTCTTTATTTACTTCACCAACACAGGCTCCTACAGAACATGGAGCGTAGGTAACATCGCTGCTGCTCGGTCATCAGCTGTCAACTGTCAAAGGTTGCCAGTTGACAGCTGGTGACAGCACAGACGGTACGGTGTCCGCGCAGGGACACAGGGTGCTATACAGTAACGGTGTCCTCGCAGGGACAGAAGTATGCAAATCACAACAGTCGGGTTCCTGCAATTCCAATGAACTGAGTCAAAAGGGCAAGGGTTATAATAAAAAGAAGCTGAACAGGATGAGGAAGGGGAGAAACAACAGGTGAGTGGAGGTGGGAGAGCAACATGGAGAGTGCAAGGGGTTGGTGTCTAAATTGGGAAGCAGCATAGAGGGGGCTGCACACCCATGGGGAGCCAAAAGTTAAAGAAAAAGTAATTCTCTGAGCGCATGTCGGGAAAGAGTACAAGTCAACCTGTCAAAAGGATAGTAAAAAAGTATGCTCTAGGGGAGGGACAAACGCAAGATGAGGAAGGAAAGCCATTTAATAAGAAGCAAGCAAATAAAATTAACGAGAGTGAGCGAATGATATACAATCTAGAGTTCCAAAAACCCACTGTAAGTGGTATTGTCCACTATAGGCCTTTCAACATAAGGCAGCTAAAAGTTGGCATTAAGCAGACCTAAATTTAGAACATTAGGGTGCCCCAGCCCCCCTCTTCATGGTGTCCCAGCGCCTTAAAAGGTGTATGTGAAGTACATGCAACAGCCGACATCTTTGCCTTTCTACAGGGTCCCCCTCATCCCTCCAACCTCTCCCTTTTATGAATTCCACCAACGGAATTGAACACTGATGCAGGATTGGGTTCTAAGCATTCAGGGACTTGGTTTCCATGGCAGCAAGCTCGTCTGCTTAGAGAAGGCGTTTCGAAAGAGAGGCAGAGGAGAGAAAAAAGTCATTTCAGTCTTGTCAATTAGTATGCAGCAGCAGGCCTGCCTTTACCATGTGCTCACACATCGAGCAGGCATTGCACGGCCCGCGTCCACTATCACGACACTGACTCGCCAAGATGGCGTGCCTGCTTCTCTCTAAGCAAAGGCCTCGCGGATAGAATTCTATCAAAGATTGAGAGCAAAATGGAGTCAATCAAAAACCCGTGTGCTACACGGTGCCATACATCGACCCAATATTGTGGTTAATTACAAAATAAAGGTGTCTGCAGCAAATACAATTAACAACACGTGCAAATTATTTAAAAACCCATGTTCACATAAATAATATGACCAGGGTTAACTTTGATGCCTTGTAACTGTGGAAATGATGTATGTATTTTTATGAGTTTTTATGGTCATATTTTGACCGAATAAAGAATATTGACTGACTGACCGGAAGATGTTTTCAATAAACTTCTGACCACCTTTTATTATAATTGTTTCATTTGTGCACTCAAAAATGCCACTCAGATGTGAGCATTGATTATTCCGTGGCATACTTGAACCACAGACTAAAAGGTGAACAACATCCTTATAAATTGCTGCAGGAGGAAGTCAGTGCCAATGTACAATTTGCTACATATCGAATCCACTTGGGGCTGATCAGAATTTGGGCTTGAGACATGAATATGAATGGAAGCAAAATAAGTATCTTTCCACCAAATGTTTTTAGTATTCAAGCGTTTATCAGGCTTTAAAGGAATGAGGTAAATATCACCATGGGCCTAGCAGTATTCACCAACACTGTAACCAAAGTTTTGTAGTAACACAACTGGGCCTGTTATCCCGGATGAAACAGAGAAGGGAACAGGAAAATGTAAGGACAATATTTAGCATTTCCTGTACTGCAAAAGAAGTTATTTTTCTGGCCATGTGCATTCTCCAGTAAACTACAGTTAAATTTGATCATGTATGTACCCTGGCCGAGGGGCGTAACACAGGTCCCTGCAACGCATGGTGGCCCCCAACTCTTATGTTGAATAAGCATGGTGGCCATATGCTTACAATACAAATTTTAAATTAATATGAAATCCTTGCATATCATTTATGAGAAAAGTGAAGGGGACTGAGAACAGACCTAAAAATTAATAGAGTGTTTTACACCAGTCCTTCTTTACCACCTCATGGCCTGTTGCGAGTCTCAGGACATGCACACATGGATGGCATTTTTATCAGAGAAAGTGGTAACCCAAACCGGGAGTTGCAGCGCTACCTTGGAATGCAGAGGTTTGGGCCACAAATGGGGAACATACCGTGTTAAACTGTTTTGCAACTTTTCTACATTTGTCGACACATTTACTATCAGGTTGGTCTGGTGATCTGTCATGTTCCTATAACACATTAAAAACGCAATGGAAGAAGTATGGGTCGAGGTGTTTAGAAAGAAGTGTATGACATACAAATGTATGACAACCATGTGATGTGGAAATTAGAAGTGAAAGTCGTGTTTTGGCCGCCTCTCCCACGGTCTAGATGATTCTAATAGTATGTTGTTTAAGAGATAAAGACACCAAGAAGGATCAGAAACTAACGTCTGATTTCCACATTCTGTTTATCACATTTTCACCTTTCAATTGCTTTGAAAAAATAAACCGCACTTGTAGTTTTTGACCTGGAGAAGAAGTATTTAGCATTTATTTATTGTGCAGTTGCTTTGTATCTGGCAAGTTAAGTTTATAACTATGATCCCATTGTAAATAGTGGGATCTGGATCTTTATAAAAATATGAGTGTTCAAAAGAAAAAGCTATCTTCCATACTGTAATACAGATCCGGTGTACAGCCATGTTTTTGACCAGGTGAGGGGCTCTGGCAAAATGTCTGAATGTGAATTGGTGGCTGCGGTAATCGCGAGCAACTGTTGCCTTACAGTCCTAAGAGGGTATCCACATGGGTAGCTCAATGGACATCAACAGAGAGTGTTACTGTGCACTATGGCATTGCTAGAGATGTTAGATTTAGATGCTGAATTCAAACTTCCATTGTCTGGTGTTTGGCTTTTATGCATTTTTACTATTATTTCTATACAGAGTAAGCATTTGTATTTGTTGTGTATAGGGATAAGAGAAAGTTTATGCATTGAGATACTTTTGACATAGTGACATCACCCTGTCAGGCAGGTTCCTTGGATGACACATTAGAATGTTCAGTAAAGTTGGCTGTGCTGGAGTCAGACTTGCAATTAGAAAGAGATTTGGAAACCAGCATGAAATTCAGGAGTCCGAAGCCCAGTAAGAAATCCTGTGAGGATCTAAAAAAGATCTTAGGGAAAGGTTTGATAAATCATTATTCGGTGTCCTCTCAGTGCTATTCACGGAGGCTCCCTTTTTCACAGCCCCAAGTGGTTGCGACTCCCAATCCTTTCGGAAGAAGGATTTTTTGAGAAGGAGGCTCTGTGAATACAGAATCACAGAAGAACTGTCAAGATTCCTAATGTTACCACTAGTGCTCAATTAGACTGGGACAGAGAGGACTTAGAATGTGTGCAGAGGGATGTTCTACTTTAGGAGGATTTTATTTACTGATCATCACATTGACGACAAGGTAGATCTATAATGTTGTATACAAGAGCTGTGTATTTTTCAAAGAGACAACCTGGCTGATTGAACAATATTTTATTTAGAAAATTGATAACGGACAAAAGGTGTTTTAGAAGCCAAAATGGTTAAAGGGAAGGTTTCTTCAGATATATAGAACATTTAATTGTTCTGTCCAAAGTTGATGTAACACAGGACATAAAGACATATAACTATGGTCATCCAATACTTGAGAGTGTAGAGTTATCAATGAAGAAAATACTATATGTTATAGAATTGAAAACTTTAAAAACAATACACTTGCAAATAAAAATGCCAGATAACCAATGCCCTTCAACAGTCAACTAAATAATCTATTCAAGCAAAATACATAAGGTTTTTCATCATATAAATTAGGAATGAACAGTTGGCAATATTAAGAGCCTGTTCCTGCTCTGCCAGTTATCAATATGATACATGGATCATCCTTGCCTGACCCCGCAAATGAAGACAGGCAAGGTGGAGGCACTTATGAAGATGAACTGAGAATCAGCTATGGGTCACACTTAATAGCACTCTTATTGTGTATTCCAATGCTGAGAAAATTCATTGTCAACAAGAACTTAGGAGATTTACCCTCACTGGGTTAGAGCATTATATCCCATCTCTTGTTTACCACACAGCACTTTTCAGGGAATAGTGATCATACAGCTATAGCACTAGCTATGACAAAATGCAAGGGGAGGTCCATTTCAAGCACACACAACCACGCACATGCACACTTACACAGACCTCATGTATCTGGCTTTTTTAATTAGAGAAAAACCTGACTTTCATTGACTTTAGTTGAACAAATTCATAGCAATAGTGGAAGCACTATTAAATACTCTTTGAAGCCCTGGTGACATCACAGAAGGAGACATCACTTGAACTTTTCCCATGATACCATCATAAAAAGTAGCATCATGCAGCATTTCACTGTCATGGTGTGGGAGCAGAACCCCAATAATTTAGTGAACCCCAATATTTTATGCACCCCAATTTTTACCTCAGGTAATCTGGCTCCGTAATTCTCATTGATCTAGCGGCAAGAGACACCACCCTCCCCTACATCAGGCCCACTAATTAGCAAAGTAAAATTCAAATAGAAACTGGAACCAATCAATTATTGAGTTCTAGATTGAGAATTTGTTTAAAAGATGTTTTGCAGAATTGTTAATATAAACAATACAAAGAAATGCATACTTTTGCCATGAAGGCCAAGATACAGAATGCAGAATCATAAAATCTTAGCAAAAATCCCTAGTTAAACAGTTAAATCTCTCCAGATTCAAAGTGTCAAACTAATAAAAAAATACTAATTGCATTCTAAGGGAGAAGGAGAAAGTCTCAAAATAATTGGACAGACTCATGTGGAAAATGAGCAGTCATCCCTGAACCTCGAAAACTAGGAGTTTTTATACACATTTTGCACATAAACAATTAGCAAAACTGCAGATTCAGCATGACATCATCATGGTTAAGTCACACTGGCAAATCAAAAGCAACTTTGTAATAATTAAAACTGCTAGCACTAACCCATTTCTCAAGGTAAAAGAAATCTGCATGCCTCCTCAGCAATTGCACTGCAGAGATGTACAATACAATATGAAACATTTCTCAAACAAAAGCTTATAGAATGATGCTCTTCTGCAGGCCTACATCAGAACTTCTAGTGGAAATCTTTCAAAATGATACTTAGGGTACACAGTGGAAAGTGTCATTCATGATACACGCTTTCTAAGAACAATCAGCATTTATATTATAGCACCCTGTGCTCCGCAGAAACTGCGAGGAGAGAAGACTTGCAGCGGGTCTCTGATTGGGAGGGGGAATGAACAGGAGCAAAATGAGCAGAACATCTGAAATTTCACCCATTCTATTAAAATGGAGTCTCACACAAACATGTGCCTTAACTATATTGCATTATTAATCACACTTCTATCCTACCTAATAAGGTAGATTCAAGTGCATCTTCATTAGTTCATCAATTACGATGATGTGCATCATTAAGATCACCAATTCGCACAAGCAATTTGTCACTCAAATTTGCACATAAGAAAAAGCTTTAACAATGGAATCACAGGACATTGGTAAAAGAAATCATACAGTGTAAAACAAACATCTTCAAGTTATTGCAAGAGAGGGGTTGTTAGGGGTTGCAGATGCAGCCCTTGTCGACCCCTACATAATGTTCTTTCACCAGTTACTCTGCCACTTAGCTGACAATTTCTTGTTGTTTCCTATGGTTGGTGGCAGTCTGTGGGAGCAAGACACTGAAGAGATGGCTCGCCTAAATGCTGCAAGGGGGTCACTAGGAACACCATCACAAAAGCAGCCCTTGATGACCTCTAAATGGCATCCTTTATGATCACCACATTGAGCTTTAGTTGTTTGGCCGCTGCAGGGAACGGACATCTCATACAGCACGCCGTCACTTGGCAGAATGACTGCTATTCTTGCAATTTAATGCAGACACGACTACCGTACTTCTCAAAACGTATCTAAACGTATCTGCTCAAATTCTTCTTAGAGCACTTAGAAAGCGTAGAAATCTGTTTATCTGAGAGGAGGCAGACTTCTTTGGTCCATGATTCCTGCAAACTCCAGTATAAGATGTAATACAATAGCTGATTAATGCAGGTGTTGCACTATCAAGTCCGGACAAAGAGAGCTCAACCGGTAAAACATGATTATTAATCTTACAACATAATTTGTTCAACTCATAATGCACTTCGGAGTGAATGATCCCAACATAGCCCATGATTGTTATTTTATTGATTATGCCGCTTGGCATGGTGAGAACAAAGCTTCTGCGGAATCATCAGTGGTGGTGGAGCACTGATGTAAAATGGCGTTCCCTTAGCATGAGTAAAAGTATGGAAGTACAGAAATAAGGCTGTGTCATGATTAAATACCTTATCCGAAGCCTGGTAAGTTCCACCCCTGTCTCTTTGTCTGTTAGAAAGGATTACCTCCATTTTCAGCAGACTAAATCCGGTCCTGCTTGTGCTGGTTTATTGCACTGAATTTGACATGCAATAACAGGGTGCTGTTCCCCTCTGAAGCAAAGGTGACTGCCTTATAACTCTAGTTCAGCAAAACAAAAAACCAATAAGGGCATAAGCCTTGCTTTTGATACCTCTGTATGAATACTCTCTAAGGAACATGTTTATAGGCGCCATCAGTATGGGCGGATCTGCTGGTGGGGCTCCCTGATGCCACTTTAAACATGTTTAGTGATAACATGTGGTCGGGATTAGCATCAGACTGTGACTAATTAGGTTTGTAGCCCACAAAGGGTCATCTAATGACACTAATGTCTTTCTTGGCCTTTGTGGGCTGTAGGTGTTGTCATCCAATCCTCTCTGCTAAACAAAGAAATAAGGACCACCCAATGAAGCTAATAATAGTCTCAACTTGACTTCCTGTTTTAGCCTCCCCATCTTGCCCTCTAAGCTTGCAGAAATTCAGTCAGCGTGAGCCCAGTTTGAGAGGTCGGCATTGGTGCAGGAGCTGCCAGTGCTGCTTGCATTTTTCATTATTTACCCCAGCTCTGTAGAGACCATCCTGAAACATTCAAACAGTGTCTTCAATTCCCACGTACTATTTCAGTTTTTTCAATGTATTTTATACAATTTGTCTTTTTTTTTTATTTCTCACAATCAATGGGTTACAATATCTTAAAAAATAAAGCAGGTTTTGATATAAAGTCATTAAAAACAAAGCCCCTTTACAAAACATAGACAATTACAGTGGGCAGCAGATAGCTATCTAGGGAAGGGCATTTTGGGCCTAAATCACAAAAGAAAGGGAATTCCCAAAGAGTTACAGAAGTATGCTTAGAAACACTTTGGGAATCATCATTTCAAATAGGCGGGGGCACGTCCTCGTGTGAAATTGTACACAGTGTACAACTGCACATCAGGGAGAAGCTGTGGCATTTGTGCAATGGCACTTCTTTTTTGAGTTTTTTTTTAAAGGATCTTTCCCTGTAGAGAAACCTCTCTCCGTACCCTCCATCTATTTTGGAAGTGTGCTCCTCTCTTTTTCACATTAATAAGGGATTTACTGCTGCCACTAGCAGGAGTAAATCTCTGATTTTTTCCAGTGTGTGAACAGGTCTGAAAACAACTTGCGAATCACCACAAACACTCAAGTTCATTAGTATTACCGGACTTTCCTTGGTACACCGTCTCTCTTCCCCTGCAATGAATTTACTCAATTGCAATATTACCCCGTCCTGTACATGAGGAGACCGACCCCTGAGTTCAAGGTCACCTTTTGTGATATCATGCACTCATAAATCAAAGGTTTTGTGCATGTAGTTCAATTTACACATGCAAAAGGTTAGCTGAATTAGGTCTTAGATTTAGACATTGTGAAGGGGAACCGTGAGAAAAGTGAATTTTGCAAATATTCAATGTGACGTTTTGGTCAGCTGATATGCCGCTGAGCCTGTGGGTCATGCAGATCTCTGCTAAATCACCACCATCAGTTTTCCATAGTTCATACTGCCCCTGTAACTGTCCAACCCGGCACCCTGAACTTCCCTTGCTCAGATTAGCGATCATTACAATTGACACTGAGGCCTCCCTGTCGCAAGCTTCATTCTACCAAGGTGGCCATGTTGTGGAAGGTATTTGTGGGAAGCTAGTGGTAAAATCATCATCCGAAAATAGATGCAATGATTCCACCGGATTCAACATCTATCTATCGAAATAGCATGTATTATCCCTTATTATGAGCTGCAGGTGTTACACTAGACACTTTCATGGATACCCTACAATTTTTTTATCATTTAATATTTCATCCAGATAGTTCCTAAGATTATGTTTACAGAATAATGTGTATAAGACCAACACATATAGGTAAGCTCTGTCTCTGAGGTCTTTAAACAAACAACCAAATACCACAAGACAGTACATTGGAAATAGCTAATAACAATAAAATTATAGAGGAAAACCCTGAATTGGGAGCTTTAGACCTCAGATCAAGGAAGTAACTGAAGGGGCCTAAATTGCTCCAGCAGATACTAGCCATTTTGACTTCTGGTGTCTCAGAATGGCAAATTTCTGTTGATGGCCTATTGAACTTTAATAAAATAGTGTTGGTAGGCTCTGGGGAACTTCAAAGACCCTATCCAGAACTTTGTTAGACAACCTGTAAAGTTCAAGCAAAGGTGACAAGGCCTTTTGGATTTCTGATCTTCCCTTGACTACGCCCGTACGTATTATTTCCTTGCAAACGCGCAACACTTCTATGCAATTGCCAATGCTTCCTCAAAAGGGCTAGATAGTGATGAAAATGGATATGACTTCTTCTTGCAACTTACCTGCAAATCCATCTTCCTGCAAGCTTTGAAACTGGATGGTTGTGGTTGTCTTTTTTCCCCTTGCAATAACTTAACAGGGAGCACTAAAATTCACATTTTAAATTTAGGAGTTTGTGAAATTTTCATAATTTCCTTTGTGGAAATTAAATAACATTCCTGAAAAATTATACAACATTAATGCAATATGAAGATCTAGCCGTTTGTGCTACTTTTTTAGAACACAATGAGTCCTCAAATTCATTTTTGGATTCAAAGATGCATTTTGCAATAAAAAAGCATAAAATCAAACGTAACAAGAGAACTGTCACGTTCAGTTCGTTTGCATTGTTCCCATGCTCCCAAAACAGGATTGATACCCGAAATGAAGCTCAATTGCACAATGTTGCGTATTGTAGTAATTTTGGACATTTCACATTCCAAGCATAAGACAAAATTCCAGAAATTACGAAAGATTAGGCCAGTTTAGCCAACATTTTAGCCGGGCTAGGAAACTGCATGAATGACTGGTAGTACTTGTAGAGTTCTCGAGAATTATGGGAAGTTAGCAAGAGAAAATAATGCACTCCCCTTTGGGTTGCAATATAGTGTCTTGGAGTTAAGGTTCAAATAATGTCACGTTTTTATGGTGCTGATAGTTTGCAACATCTGCAAATGTACATATTGCATTCAAATGTGCTTTTTGGATAGCCTTGCATCATACAAATAACGAAATCCTCTTAAATTGTTTCCTAGATGGAGAGTGTGTTTGCAAGAGGGTGTGCTTCCAGTGATCTGTATAGTAAATTGGTTAAGGTTGAACTTCGCCTTAAGTGTTTGTCTTATCTCACCAGCAACATTTTCCAGAGATCATGTTTTTGTGGGGGTGAATTAAAGATCATTTCTGGAGTCCTAGATGAAAAAATCTTTACCCATAACTTTTACATCGTATAGTGCTGCAATGAAAGCTTGCCTATAAAAAAGTGCAGATTTTTCATGTCCTGCTGCATGTGTGGTGGTCCCTTCTGTTGTCATTAATTACATTTATTATAATTTTATCAATCTCAGCTGTGCGAAAGAGTAAGAAGGTATGTGAAATGTGGAAGTGAAAAATGTCCTTCAGTTCCTGACCCAGTGTTAGTACAGGGTACATTTCCCTGCTGTTGTTTTTCAATGCCATCAATGTTATGTGCTATTTTATGAACAAGAGCAACCAATAACTCACGTGTCCGCCTTGCTTGGAAGTAGGTTCACTGTTGTTTTATGGTTCTAGCCATCTTCTCACCTGTTTGACTAAGTGACCTTATTTGATGGGTGTTTTGCATTAAAAGGACAGATAATAATTTCAGGCCCTCTTCTCAGAACAAATTCTATGCTACCTGGTGAGCTACTGCTGGCCATGCTCTAGATCACAATATCCTTTGTGCCGCAGGGGTGAAGAGAATTGTAGGCACACAGATTTGTGTCTATGGGTTTTTTGAGGCTGACAGACACTGGGTATTTTTCTGATTTTATGAAGACAGTTGTGTATAGGAAGGTGATGGCACAGATAGAGTGTTTATCGACTGGCAGAAAGTAGTAAAATCTTCATGAAACTACTCTAGTGGGCAATACCTGTCAAAATAATGAACATTGTATCTATTTAATGCAAATTCACAAGAGTTGATTGCTGTTTTTGCTTCAGGGATGTACCTTCAGCACAGCTGTATAAAAGGGTGGGTGCGATGGTGATCCAATACCTGTCCTCTTTCTCTGCAGAGATGACTTATGTGCGAGAGTACAGTTGTATGTGAGTGATTCAATGAGCTGCGTCACTGTGCTACATACAGTAGTCTTAGTGGGCATCATTTATGGCAAGACCTGTCCAGCTTTACAAGTCACTGATTTCACATGAAAGATTTGAATTGTCTGTCTATCTATCTATCTATCTATCTATCTATCTGTCTATCTACAGAATATTTCTCAATTTGTGAAGTCAAACTTGGTAAGTGGGTGGACTGTGGTTGCAGAATGCACTTCTCTAAAGCTTCTGGAAAGTGAGCTGCGAGAAGTGTTTGAACTCCACTTTTAAGGGGCATTGTATGGTGATTGTTTGTCTGCTTAGTTTTGGCAGTACGGTAGGCATATCAATTGTTAATCATTATTGCAACTTGCAAGGTTACATTTTGTACTACATGTGAGTGTGTCTTTTTGTTTAAATTAGCACAAGTTTGTTTATTTCAGTTGTGGCTTGGCTGTGACTTGGATTTTTAAGCAAGCTTACCATTGCTAAATACCCCTTCTCGATATCTTCCCTACTGTCATTCTGGTATCTATTAAGCACCAAAAAACCTTTGGTGAACGTGTGCTCTACTTGCACTCTACTAAGTAGGTTTAACACAACAACTAGTTCTTAATAATGGCTGCAAGATGGTGCACTGGGTTGAGCGCCCCTGGACAAAGACAGATGCATGCCCTGCATGTCACAGGCAGACCTCAGATTCTTCAAGCCAGATTTTCATCCTTTCAACATTGCTAAAATGAGTGCCACCGAGTTTATTACCGATAAAATAATTCAGATTCTGTATGATCAAAGTTAAAGCTTGTAAATCATCAGTATTCTTGTCACATAGACCTTTCAGAGAAAAATTATTCCTCTAATATGAAATGTGAAGGGTTGGATATCTAAGTATTCTCTAAATGACGTAGATAGCAGTAAGTGGTTTACTCTCAAAGGTCTGATCACAAATGTAATGACGCCTCTTAATTCTGAAGCTTGGTTCTCGCTAGTAAGTGAAGGTTTTGCACAAGAAGAAAGAGTATGTAAAACAATTCTACTGCAGTTATTGAAATTTTTAAAAATGCATTCGTTTTCCATTGCAATGTGTTTCAGAGCAGTGGAAAACTGGCTGACAAAAGATTTGGATCACATTCTTTGTCATATTTTTCAGCTTTTCCTCATTTCTTTATTTTTTAAATTGTCCTTAGAGAAACCACAATTAAAAAAAAAGTTCCAATCAAGTGATTCATCATACATTAAAAATACGTTCACTATGATAACTTCACTCACCCTGCAGCTCCATGCAGGTCAATTTTTGTGATTTTACCTCATCAAGCCATAGTTTTGAAGCTACGAGTATGCACATTGTCTGTTGTAAATGTGTTCTTTCTAGCTTCAATGGTAACAAGCAAACTCTCAGATTAATGCCACGATCTACAGATAATGTCAGTTTTTAAATCAAAAGCAGACATATATCAAAGATTTTGCATTGTTGGAATGTCATGCATTTGGCTTGATTTAAAAGCAATTAATGGGGGCCCTCATCGTACACCTCGATACTGTGGGTTAAATAAATAGGCCAAGTGATCCAGTGTACTGTTGTGTTTTTTTTTTTTATTCTTTTTATTAAACATGAAAACAAGCTTCAGATAATCATCATGTTCGTATTGACATATCAGGATGAACATTTGTCACAGGTATCACAATACAAAGCGAATATCTTATCGCGATTACTGGCTATTACCAACCTTACTCTCAAGGGATATATAATAGCATATCGACTTCCAGACAATTTTGGAACACTCCTCATGGCACTGTCCATTGGCCTCTATACCTTGCCCACGCACCCCATATCTTTTCTCCTTTACGTGGGCAGCCCCGACTCTGATATATCACCTGCTCTGCCCCATGGCCCCAGTCCATATCTTTCTTCCAGGCAGCCAGTGTGGGGGCCGCTACTGCCCCCCATGCCCGGGCAATGTTCCTCTTGGCCACCCCTCCTGCCAAGGCCAGCCAGGTCTTGGCCCATTGCGGCCATGTCGTCTCACCCGTTACTCCCAGAATGTGCCACCTCGGTTCTAGCGGGACACTCTCTCCCACCACCGCCGTCATCACTCGGGTAATACCTTCCCAGTACGTTTGAATCATGGAGCAAGACCATAGTATGTGAAAGAAAGACCCTTTCTCGCCACATCCCCGTACGCACTCATCACTCACACATGTACCCATTCGGACTTGAGCCATTCGGGAGGCATAGGATCTATGGAGAATACGGAGCTGAATGAGCCTAAATCGTGCCCTTATAGCTACTTCTCGGGGGCTCTGCAGAGCTTCAGCCCAGTCGTTGTCTTCTAGTAGGCCTACATCCGATTCCCAGGCCTCTCGCATCGGGCCCGTACAGTCTGGGGAGTTGTTCACAAGTTTCCTACCCAACAGGTCAATCCCAATAAGGCTCCATTTCCGAAAACCCGTCAATCGTTTCAGTTCTCCCAGATAATCGCCCTCCCATAGAGGAGTCTGCTCCGTGAGTTTGGCTTCCCATCCTGTCGTTTTGGTTGCTTTATGCCATGCTTCGATGACTGTCCGGGTATGCACTGGATTAGCGAATTACCGCTCCCTTTCCGGTATAGCTCTGTCAAGTAGCTGCCGTTGCTCATTGCCAACCGGTCCACTCTATATGCTGGTTCCTCTAGCTGTGAGAAAGCCCATCCGTTAATATTGACGAGCTGGGAGGCCCAATAATATTTTCTGATGTCGGGAACAGCTAGTCCCCCTTCGTACACTCCTCTTTGGAGTTTCTTAAGCGCAATTCTAGGGCTGCCACACCCCCATAGCAGTATACGCTACTCGGACTTGATAGATCGGAAGAATGTCTCCTGTATCCGATACGGGGTGTTCTGGACTACATATAACAAACGTGGGAGGGCCATCATTTTAAAAATGACCGCTCTACGTGCAAGGGAGACAGGAAGTCATCTCCAGTGAGCAACGTCATCTCTCAGTCTATCTAATTGCGCCTGCACATTTAGCCGCATAAACTCTCCTCTGTTTTTGTTATCCATATGCCCAGGTATTTAAACATCTCTTTTCGCACCAGCTCCGAGCATACCGACATCAGAGGTGGGAGCCCTCCGCTAAAGAAAACACCAGGGATTTATCCCAATTGACACAATATCCCGAATATGTGCTGAATGACTGTATTATATGGATGAGCCAATGGAATGTTTGTCGTGGTCTGTGGGCATAGAGCAGGATATCATCAGCATTTAAAGATATGCGTTCTTCCCAGCCTCCCCCTAAATCGATGCCTCTCACCAATGGGTCCCCCCATATCTAAACAGCCAACGGTTCCAATGCCAATGCAAATAACATCGGTGACAGCGGGCAGCCCTGCCGAGTGCCCCAATGGAGCATAAAAGGTCTAGATATATTCCCATTGATGCTAACACGTGCCATTGGGCCGGTATATAGTAGGCGTATCCATTGCCGTAGATTTGGACCCAGCCCGACTTTATCTAGGACAGCGAATAGGTACGCCCACTCGATACTGTCAAACGCCATCTTCGCGTCGAGTGACAGGAGAGCAGCAGGCACCTCCAGTTGTTTTTGGGTCATCTGCATTACGCCATAAAGACGCCGCAGGTTGAGCCTGGTGCTCCTGTGTGGCATGAAGCCAGATTGATCTGGATGTACTAAGGACTGGATGACCGGACTCAAACGATTTGCGATAACTTTGGCCAATACTTTGGCTTCGAGGTTCAAGAGGGAGATAGGCCTGTAGGAGCTACAGAGATCGTGGGGTTTTCCTTTTTTAAGGATGACCACTATGGTCGCCATTTTCAAGTCCTCCGGGAGCTTACCGTCCTCTCTTGCTCCTAGGAACATATTAAGCATATGCGGGGCGAGTTTGCCCGCCACACATTTAAACATTTCAGTGGGGAGCCCATTGGGACCTGGCGCTTTACCGGACTGTAGATCCCGTATGGCATTTTCTACTTCCTCTACACTTATATCTGAGTCTAGCGCTACCCTATCCTCTTCCCCGAGTGTCTGTAATTTCATATATTTGAATAGTTCGTAGGACTCTCCCTCCTCCCACTTAGTCTGTGATTGATATATGTTCTCATAGTATTCAGCAAAGACTTCCGTTAATTCTGCACCTGTTTCTCCCCTTACACCGTCGTCTGTTCTGATTTCCGAGACCCAGTTACGGCTCCTATCCTTCTTTTCAAGCCAAGCAATCAGCTTATTGGCCTTATCCCCCAGATCGTAGACCTTCCTCTCTGTGGCTAACGCGTGTGCACGAGCGGTGTTTTCTTCTAAGTCCCTGAGTTCTTTTTGCTTAAGTTTGAGAATGTGTGTGCGTCCGGGGTCCCCCACGGGGTCGGGGCCCAACGTCAGTTCGAGAGTCAGTATCTCCCGCTCGAGGGCATCACATTGTGTGCGCTTTTCTTTGCGCTTGGCGCCACTTGTTGCCTGCACGAAGTCCCTGGCCACCACCTTTCGGCAAAATACTGTTCCGTGCGTTCCTCAAATTGGTCCCTAAATTCTTGGTCCCTAAACAGGAAGGGGTCCAGTCTCGGCGGGAGAGACCAATCCCACCGTGGTCCATGCATCTGCACCTCCACTGGCGAATGGTCCGCGATTCCTCGCGCCTTATGACACCCCCCCTGAAAGAGTCCCACCGAGGCTGTGTGCGTAAAAATATAGTCTAGTCGTGCTCTACTCCCATGGGCTGCAGATATGTGTGTGAATTGTCTCAATCCAGGATTATGGCACCTCCAAAGGTCCGTCAGTCCTAATGCATGCACGAATGTATGTAGAAGTCATGGTTCCCTAGCCCCAGGTGAATTTACCTCCCTGTCCACGTCCGATGACATTGTATCACTCATCTCTCCCCCGAGAATCAGGGTCCCCTGCGGCAGTTCGAGTAATAGCTTGCTAAGGTCGGGGAGTGTGGTCCCATGCAATGTCGTGTTTTTATGTGGCATTTGTGTAGCACACAACTTTGTGGCACTCTGTCTGGAACGATTACATCTGGATCTGTATGCTTGGTTGAAGAACTGTGCTGTTGTAATATGACATATGTGGTGAGATTTGTGTGAGGTAATTGAGGCCCTGTCATGTGATCTAGTCAGGTTGTGGTAAACCTGGAGCTGCTCAAATGCACAATAGTGCTTAAAGGGCATGTGAAAGAAACAAACTGCATTTTGTGTAGCTTTACTTTACCTGAAAATATTATAGAGATCTTACTTGGAAGATGTATTATCCTGTTTTGCATTGTGGTTCTCTAATTTCACGGTTTATTGGAATTCTTGGAGTTGCTTCTGTTAAGTAAACAGTTCTATTCCACATGAAACTATATAGACCATACCATACAGCCCTCTATTGAATACCTCCACCCAAGAATCAAAGCTTCAGTGGGAGCGATCAGTTTGCAAATTTTCCATTGCAGATTTAATTTTATAGCTCCATATAGCCCAAGCAAGTCTCAGAATTTTCTTACAAAATGCCTAGGTTGCAAAGGCCTTTTATGGAGGGGTGGGGAATGTTGGGCAGGAGCGGGAAGTGCAGGCTGGGGTGGAGCAGCGATATGTATTCCAAGTTGCTGCACCCACCAGAGACTCATTGAGAGATGGTCAGTAACTAGATGAGAACATATCGGCCCGAAGTTACTGATTCGGGCCAGTATCCCCTCTGCCCCATCAGCTACTGCCCATCTTGAGTTTTCAAGGAGTAATATCCTGGAGCCAGAATGACCATGCCTTTTAAACGTGCGATTCCCCAATTCTAGGCTCTTTTCAGCAGACATTCTTCACCTGCACTAAGCAATTCCTATATATTCGTGGAAGAGCATTTAATTTCCTGGGTAGATTGCCACACCTGGTAAACTTCAGACTCATGTGAGGTGATACCACTCCGAAAGGCTCAAAAGGTCAGAATTACACGAAAATTGTCTTACCTACTGAGTTTTGCTTCTAATGCTAGTGCACTGAGCATGCTATTACACATGGCGCATTGTAATATGCATGGCTCAATAACTTTGCATTGTATTGTTACTTCATACATCTATATGGCGCACCAAAGAACATTTTGGGACCGGTAGTGCACTACATTCTGGGGGAGGGTCCATGAATAGGAATTGCGACATTTTATGTCATTCAGCCCATATATTCCAAGACAAGGCTTCTACATTCATCAATAAGTATACTCGGACGAAAACACTACATTCTGTGCGCCACAGCGAAGATGGCCGCGCTGTAACGCGGCTCCGGCCCTAATCCTCAATAAATCCCTGAATCTCCGCTCAATCATCCGTTTTTGCAACCTATCTCTGTGGTAATCGGAGGCGTCAAGATCGACGCCCGAAATCCGCCGAGTAACTGCGACCGGAGGGACACCATCGCCTCACTGAGACTTGCGGCCTGTTTGAAGACGTACAGCACCGGCCTTGCGTGGCCGCATAGCCCGCGGCCGAAAGTGAAAGTGAATGCCCTGCCGTAGTCGGGGAACGAGGACCCCGTAGAACATTGCAGCGCGGGAGTTCCTTGCAGCGAGGTGCACCCCAGACCAACGAGAAGTGATAAAGACCACGAATACGCCTGGAAGTGAGGAGGGACCCGACCGCTACGGGCTGAGGCGCCTAAAATATACAGAATGTTAACTCAATCCTGAGCGCATGTTCCGTGTGCACAGCCGGGAGATCTATGAACTCTTCGTCGGTGGAGCAGATTTGAGACCTGCAATAAAGACCTAGAGAGCCGGTCCCAGACAGGCAGCAGGGTCATAAGTTAACCAAGCTTTCTCTAGCATTGCTTACAGCCAGCTCCACTTCATTGCCAGAGCCTCCATCTTACGTGCACATCTCAGCAGTGAATCGACAGACACACGCATATTTAAAACCTCTGCTGAGCTATCCTGGAGAAGGTGCAAAAGATTGAGGCAAGCCAGTAGTGGCACCTTCGTGGCTTGCCTGGGGGCGACATCCAAGATGGCCACGGGGAAGGAACTCTAGGATTGAGCTCCCGGGCTTTGGGATCACTTTGGGATCACTTTCGGTGTAAATCCCTGCTGCCCTACCCCACAGCCCCCAGGACTTGCCGCGTTCACAACGCCTAAAGGGTGAGCCGGAATCACGCTTGTGTGAGATGCCGAGAGCATCGAGCCACGCCGCGCTGTCTCCGGGGCCGGACCCGATGCCTCGGAGGTGAGCGGAAGAGGACTGAGGCATCGCCGCACCTCCATGCCAGCTGAGCCTGCTTGAGAGGCTGAGCGGCGCTGTGCTACCCCCGGATGGATCCGATGCCTCGCGGAGGAACGGAAGAGGACCGAGGCATCGTGGCACCCCTCCCTCCCCGCAGGTGAGCCCGCATGCGGGTGACAGAGAGCGGCTGCTGGCTTCGCGAGGGGACTTGCTCCCTGCTGTGCCGACACTCTGTGCTAGGTGTCGGGTGCGGAGCCACTCGTGGGCGCCCGAGCAGCTTGGGGAAACGGAGCACTCGGCCGAGGTTGGGGGTGCTGTCCCTCTGCACTGGTTCGGACTGGTTATGCCACAGGACCAGGTGCATACTAATACTAATGATCTCAAAAGAAACCAAGGATGCAAGATGGCCGCTGTGTTGGAGCTCTCCAAGGAAGGGATCACTATTTTGTAAA
Source organism: Calotriton arnoldi (assembly GCA_963921515.1). NCBI lineage: Eukaryota > Metazoa > Chordata > Amphibia > Caudata > Salamandridae > Calotriton > Calotriton arnoldi. Next base: position 1,649,258 of record CAWUFW010003820.1, read on the forward strand.
TATCCCTGGTTATGCCCTCCATCCATCGGGCTGCATGACATCAGCTTTCCGAGCAACCTTCCTGGAAAGTAAGGATATGCAGGAAAGCCCTGTAGCTAAGAAAATATCCTACCTGAAGTGCGGTCCGCCGCGACGATGACGCTGCTTGAGAGTGCCCGGACCGGTGTGAGGAGCGGAACCTCCCGAGTCTTGTTGGAAGTTAATGCCCTCTTTCCTGCTGAAGTCGCTCTCCTGCTGGAGTCTCATTCCTGCTTTGCACTGAATCTGGATTTCATATTGTTGTGGTGAGGATCCTTTTGACTATGCAAGGAGCTCAAACCCCCCCCATCCCTGCGGTCGCGATCCTGGAGGTGCCGTTGCTCCGATCCCGCTTCGTCCCATAGCTCTGCTTGAACTAAGCCCCGTGCCCGGTGTGAAGTCGCCAAGAGCAGCTGAGCTCCAAGGGCTGAGGGGTTCCATCAGGGCGAAGTAAGGAGCCCATCACACTCTTCGATCCTCTAGGTGACTCCCATTTCCATGCTGGTTTCCACACTTGGAGGTCCTAATCCCTGGTGGTAGGGTTTGCCCCGTTATGATCCCACACCCTCACCGCCACTGGAGGCAAGCCAGCCTTCTATCCCACCGGGCCTACCCAAATCCCACCTCTCCCCTCTCAAATCCATCGTCCATTCAGCAGCTCGCTTCATTTCAGGGTCTAAACGAAGCGACCACGTCACTCCTATCCTGTCCTCTCTTCGATGGCTTCCGATCGAGGCAAGATCTATTTACAAAACTGCCTGCATCACACACAAAGCCTTACACACGTCCTCCCCTCGTTACCTGGCGAATAAATTGAAACTGTCCGGTGGCTCTCGCCCTTCTCGCAATGCGGAAAAGCTTCTGCTTGAGCCCCCGTCTTCAAAAGGGAAAGATCGATGGCGCAATCCTTCTCAGGCAATGCGGTGAGAATCTGGAACTCGCTTCCCCCATTGCTCCGTGCCACCTCCTCTACCCGGATCTTCAAAGCTGACCTCAAATCTCTTCTTTTCCAAAGACACTTTCAGAACTAATACTTTCATTCTCAGGCCCCTCTAGGAAGTTCGCTCTTCATTGTAAATTTGCACTTTTTCCTGTACATTCCCTCACCCTTGCGTGCTGTGTTGGATTTTATGTTTGTGTACCCTTCATTTTAAGTCTCCTGTTTAATTCACGCCCTCTCTACTCCCTCAAGGAAGTTCTTCCACTTTAGGAAATTCTGTACTCCATGCCTATAGAAGTGCCTTCCCAGTGTGTTCTGAGTGACTGACACTTATTGCAGTATTATACCTCTATTTGTATTTTGTATCTTATGTATCATGCACACCTGTCACTTTTTCCTCTTGTAACGTATACCTCTTTTTGTATTTTTTTTTTTTGTTGTTTGCACAATTGTCACTTTTTCCTCATGTAATGTAACGCTTGCTTTTGTATTATGCTCACTTGTAACCTTCTCCTCATGTAATGTTACTGTTCCTATTGTGAAGCGCTCTGACACCTTCGGGTAAAGTCCGCGCTATATAAAAACGCATAAATAAATAAATAATAAGAAATGTACAATCCAGACTTTGCATTTCCCTAAAACAGAATCAAGCACGGACCAAAGGAAACGCGGCATCGATTGCCCGGCCCGGCATGATAATGGAGCAGTCAGTACACTGCTCCTGCAGCTCGCCAACATGGCCGATCTGATCAGATCACCGATGTTAGCTGTATTAACAGCTCTGTAAAAAGCTGCCGCTCCATCTCAGGAGAGGGCCAGAAAGGCGTTTACAGCCTTGAAGGGTTTCAAGATGCTATAAAGATAAACAGCTTCCCCTCCTTCCTCCCCCAGGCCCCCCGCCATCATGCACTCAGGAGCGTCCTCCACAGACTGCAGTCTGAGGCGGCGGGCTCATTACAGGAGGAAGGAGAGCACTTACACGTGCGGTGCATTCCCCTACATCTGGGTATCGATTGCCTTGACGGGAGTGTTCCACCGGAGAGGGCAGTGCATCTAACGACGAGTGCTACACGGAAGCAGTGGGCCTCTGTACAGAAGTGCGCAGAAGATGAATTCAAAATGTCCGCTCTGCCTTCTTACAGGAGGAAGCCACAGGTGTCATACCCATCTCAATGGTGGCTCCTCGGAACACCTCAGTGGTGGAAACCTATGCAGGTGGCAAAGGGCAGTCTGCACCAGTGCACAGCAAGAGTTGCGCAAGACGGCCACGCGCTGCCATCTTGTGGGAAGGAGGCCGCAGTAGGACTGGAGGCGCTCTACCCATCTCAGTGCTGTCACCTCCATGCAGGCCAGCACGGGAAACTTATCTTAGTGTCAATCTGCACCCAAATAAAAACATTAAAGATGGAATCAATTGGTGCATTTTACACCTCGATTTTTCAGTGAAGTTGGATAAAGAGACACTGGATTTACAGGCAGTTCAGAAAGAGCACTAAGGCATTTTCATACTGCTTAATAGGTGAATCAGGGTCCACGTTTGCAAGGGTAGTGTAGGGGTCGATGGATTTCATTACAAGACAGGAGGATTAAGATGATCTCAAACAGTCCATTTTATATCGTAGCTTCCCAAATAAATTGGCTGAAGCAACACCGATTTAAAATATATATATATTTGAAATTGAACCCATTAAATATTCCTTTTCTTCTGGCCTGCCTTTGTCCCATTGCGTCTCTTCCAAATCCCATTAAGTTACAATGGATATCACAAAAGACAGAGACGCTGATGAAACAGGCATTGGCAAAATCACTAGGTTGCGCCGTTCTGACCTATTGCCGTTACCAATGGTTTTAGCCATGCTGCAGCGCATTCCTGATGCCTACGTGGCTGGCTGGCTCATTTTGTAGGCTTGCGTACCAAACATGCTTGTGCCTACAGAATGAAGCAAAAGTTGTTTTCTTTTTGTTTACAGGTCCGAGTTGGATCGGTAAACAAACAAAAAAAAGTATTGCAAGTGAGTGGGGGGAAAGATCGCAGGTGAGGGAAGCAACATCGAGGGAGGAATCATGGAAATGGAAGGTGGGGAAGCACCAGGAGGGTGGTGGGAAGCAACACAGAAGGTAGGTGAAAACAACAAGGGTGAGTGCAGGGGGAAGCAACGCAGAGGGTGCAGGTGGGAGAGGCAACATGGAAGGCCTGAGGAGGGAAGCAAAAACAGACAGAGCAACATGCAGGGGTGGAAGTGAACAAACGAGAAAGCGCAATGTAGCCTTAAAGTGCATGGGAGAGCGACTCGAAAGGCAAAGCTGTACAAAAATGAAAGTGTACGTAAGAGCAGCTCAAAGGATGAAGCTGTGGAAAATGAAATTTTTATAATGGTATGAAAAGAAATGTGCCAGAAGAAGTGGGAAGACTCAGATAATTTGGAAATCACATACACTCTCATGTAGGGCTTTTAGAAAACGAAAAAAAAGTTCTTGAAAACGAGATACTTGTGGAGGGAAAAATGGGCCTATCAGAGAGATGGTAAACAGGCTATGCTCCATAGGAGACTCAAAGTCTTGATAGACAGACTAAAACAAATAAAACCATTTAATATAAAGCAAAACAATAAGAGTGACAAAACATAGGCTCTGCTCTGTAACTGGGAGCAATAAATGCAGTGGCCACAAACTCCATTTGAGCCCCAGGTTTCTCCTCATCCTAGATCAGTTTCGATTTGTGTATATATAATACACGTGGGAGAGTAGTGAGCAACTTGAATGCACATTGAAAAAAACTTGTTTCTGTAATAGAAGTTGTCTATGTTTTTATTGGGTTAAGTATCCGTGCTTATCAAGACTTAGGGGCTCATTACGATGACGGACGGACTGGAGTCCGTCCGCCATCGTGGTGGTGACCGGGACCGTCCGCAATACATGCGGCGGTTCCACACACCACATTAGGATGCAACCGTCACCATGGCGGTTGCATCTTGCATATTTAACATTGCGGCGGGTGCTGCTGACAGCAGCAACCGCTGCGATGTTAAAAATGCAGGTTCTGCATTTCAGTGCACCACGTGGCAGGCACCACACGGTGCCTGCCACTTGGTGCACTGAAATGTAGGGCGGTACCATGGGTACACCCCATGCACATACACCCCCCAACACTTTGGGGGCCCGCAACGGCCCCCCAAACAGAACCTCCACCAGCTTTTTCATGACGGTTTCGCCGTGATGGAAAGGCTGGCTCAAAGGCTGCATCATAATATGGTGGACGGTGCCTGCTAGGCACCGCCACCATTTTATGCCTGCAGGCCGCTCCACCAGGCAATCGGTCCGATTGCCTGTGGCGGGACCGTGACGGACGGTCTTTCCGTCCGCACGGTCGCAGTGTGGATCATAATCTGGCGGGCGGTCACTCCACGTTTGGTGACGGACGGATCGCCACCCCAAGGCTGGCGGTGGCGGTCCATCCGTCATCATAATGACCCCCTTAATCATAAGACAATCTCAAAGACAAAAGAAAATATCAAGATTTTTGTGTAATGACTTGTGTGGTGAAACCATGCTCTCCTTTCTTGACAGCAGCTACATACGTGCACCAGCTTAACATGGAATTTGCCACTGAAAGAGAAGGTTATTGCTACAGAGATCTGGCAGTGGTCTCAGCTCTTCCCTCTCTGATGTGAATAATGTTATAATCTGCAATGCAGAATAAATAAGAAAACAATAATATATAAGTGCAGTAAGTCTGCTAACTCAGTTTCCATCTGTTTCCAAGCCCAGTGAATAATTCTGCTAGATACAACTCTGTAGGGCGATGTTACCTAATATTTTAGGCCACAGGCTCTTTCCAGCACCACAGATTAATCTATTGAAATATGAAAATGGCATAATATGCTTGGCTAACTCAACAATGTATGTGCAAATCAGATCTTTACTATAGGGCATGGCAAATATGTACCTCTGATATGACCTCCTTTTTATCTCTAAGTAGTTGTGCCCTATATGTCCTCCTCAGAAATATTTTCTACATAGAGAGCAATACAGAGTTGTAAGTACAGATACAAGAGTTTAGGTAAGACAATCATTTTGATGATAGATGTTCTACCTGCCATTAAAATGGGAAAAACATTCATTGATCCATTTACCCTTCAAACAGCGTCTTTCAGTTTGCCCAGGTACCACCTACATATCGGATCCTAAAACATCTGTGATATACTATGAGCCTGATTCAGAGTTTGATGGACTGGGTACGCCATCAGAAACATAACAGAGTACCCTCTCCGCCAAACCCTTGGCCTGACCATTCAGTTTTGAGCCATTTGGACAATCAGGTATCTGACGGCAGTGCCCTTGTTGGCTCTGCCATGAGAATTTACCAAGACAGCCTGATGGAGTAAGGGTCATTAGAGTAAGGGCATCAGATCGCCCATCCTATTTAGAGAGGATGGTCTGATGTACTTTTTCCCTGCCCGAACATAAAACAAAATAATGACCCTGAGACCCTGAGATTTCACTCCCAGGGAATGGGGACCATTATTTTTACCTCAGTCACCTTGATGGAGGATAGCCCACCTGCCATACCATAAACCAGGCACCACGTGTGAGTGTGAACATTTCAGACTCTCTCAATTTATTTATAAGCCTTAGACATATTCGATTACATCTGGGACTATATTTGGGACATTAACATCTCGCTCCCTGATTTAATTAGAATGCTGTTATGTACAATGAGTTTAATGTCTTGTGACTCCTCCTCCACATCCATCTTTCTGTCATTTTAGTGCAGCTGCTTTGGTACCCAGAGAACATGATGTTGCTAATAAAAGAGTTTGTGACTCTACCATGCTATACAGCCGGTGTCTACAGCCATTGTCGTACTGTTTGAGCTTAAGAAGGAGAATGGCTTTCAATCAGTCTAGGCATCTTTGACTTTTTCAGCTAGATTATGATTGTTAGTTGCAACTGAATGTTGTGTCTGTAGTGTGGTGTCTACTATTTATATATCAGCATATTATTAAAATATGACAATGTAGGTGGTACCAGGGCCAAGAACTTCATCTCACTCATCTTTGATGTACTGGAACTTGGACAAAATTACTTTGACAAACTATGACTTGATCGATAACAAGGCAAAACCTATTCAATTTAAAAATATAAAAAAGGCAGAATTTTGAACTCTCATTATTTTCTTAAAGAGTGGAGGGGGTTTCTCATTCTTAAACCTGTTATTCAATCCTTGTTATTTTCAATGTTTCACAGCATTTGGAAGTAGGATGAGCACACAGTTTACAAAATTCACTGAAATACGTCAGAGTAAATATTAAGGATTAGCAGGAAAACACATTAGAGCGTCCAACACTGGCTGCGTGATAGCGCTTCATTTTTCCAACGTTATATATTTCTTTTAAGCTACTGCACCCTGCAACATTGTTGCTTGCCCATCCTACCCTGTCCTGTGTCATTGCTTGCCCCCTCTAAGCCTGCTACACCATCCTGATTTGCTTGTTCCTCCTGTCCCGCCACAAAAAAAACGCAAGAGATATTTGGCTTTGTCAATGTTTTTTAGCCATGTTTTTCAGCAATGCAGCTGCTGCGCAGCATGGTTGTAAGATTTAAAAAGTGCTATCGGGCCGCCAGCACTAACCACATCATAACGCTTTTTTCTTTTTTACTTTCAGCCATGCTGAAAGCAGCCATGCTGCTGTACAACATGACTAAAAAACACAACTTTGAAAAAGCCAATAGATTTTGCTTTGGCGAGGCTTAATGGCTTTGCTAATGCTTGTTAGGCCTGCTTTGACAGCACGGGTGTCTGGATAACATATTGTTAGCAATTCCTTAAAATATGCAAAGAGTGGGCTTTGACTTTGCTCTACTCATAGGAGTATCATGCTTTCACCTCATGCTATCAGCTGGCGATGATCATTCTCCCTTTCAGGAAGTGTTTCCAGGAGAATGCACAAAAATCTGAAAAATAAACTCAATTATTCTGTTTGACACATTCAGCTCTTTTTCCTCCTATACACATTATAGACCAAAAGTAATATTTTAGTTATTTTTCCCCAGCATTGGCAAAGCCAGTAGGACAGGGCTTTAATGTTACCGCTGAGGAACCTCATCTCAGGTAACAAAGGAGATCTTTCTTATGTAACTCTAGAGTGTGGAATCTCTCAAACATAAATAATCACAAGAGAATAAGGGGTGAGAGGAAGTCGTCCCTCCTCGACCACCCGCACAAAATTTCAATCACAATCTGGAAGAGGGACCGGAAATTGGATAATAGAAAAATCTGTGTGGGGGAAATACACAAAAGTGATTAAAAATGCCCTCACACACAGCAAGCTGTGTCATGCTTCATCATAGGGCTGCTAACACACCTCCGCGCAGACCAACGCTGGAGGTGGAGCAATAGGGAGGGGGAAGACAATACAACATAAATTGAAAGAAACGGGATTACACATGAAAAAATGTGCAGATATAGTGGTTTTAAAACGTGTCTCAGGGAGTCCCTATTACAATTTTAATACTGGGTACCCTGTCCAGATTAAAAATGGACTTGTGGATGCTGGGTTGGGGAGCTTATAATGAGACACCAACCCCTCCACTCTGCAAAACCGTCAACATGTTTCAGCCGGCAAAATGTACTACCCCGGCTTTCATCAGGACTCTCAACAATATGACCCCTAATGGTACTGACCCTACCTCCTTCTGATCCAGGAGTAAAGTACAAGTCCCCCTATTGAGTCACTGCTCAGTTTTAATGTGGTAGAGCCCCTTGCTCTCCGAGAGGAACCGAGTTCATTTAAAATCTAGACTTGAAATGGCAGGGGAGTGAGCACAGCTCCCTATAGTCACACTTTCGTCAAGGGTAGCTGTGGCCCAGACCTTTCGTCTCTCCCGGCGCCGTGTAGAAGTGCTCTCAAAACATACCTACTTCCAATGTCACATATAAAAGTACAACTATAAATTAGTTGTGCAATTTACTATTTTACCTAAAGTCGCACTTCACCTGTAATATAAGGGCATGGCAATCAATGAATTTATTTATTCATTTAGGAAATCTTGTAGACTGCGGCTATCACTTTAGAAAAAATCTCTTGCGCTGAATAAGTTTACTGTTGGCAGCCTAGCCGTGCAACATGATTTTACGTTTTTTGAAAAGCCAGGATTTTAAGGACATCCTGAACTTTAATCGATAATGCAGAGCTTTGATTTCTGGGTGGATGCTATTCCACAGTTTTGCCCCTTGTATTCTGAAGGTCCTACCACACCATTTTTGGTATTAAAACAGGGCCCATCAAAATTGGGCTTGTTGGAGAATCGACGGTGTCTGAAAGGGGACCGAATTTTGAATTTGTTAGAAAAATTAACACTTTGAGGGCAGAATGTGAAACAGTAGGCAGATTTGAAAGTAATACGCTGTCTCACAGAGTGCCAGAGTTATTGGCGAATGTAATCAGGGTAGAATTTTTGGGGGTTGAAAATTGCTCTGACTAGAGTATTCTGAATTTTTTGTTGGTGATTAAATGATTTTAGCAGGAGGCCCATATAGGCTGTTTCCATAGCCCTGGTGTAACTGGACAAATGCATTTGCCAAGATAATCCTGTGGGGAAAAGAGAAAATGGCATAATTCATCTCAGGGCATGAATCTGCAGGGAATAAGATTTTATGATATACCAAAATTCTGTTTGTCAAGTTATGGTCAGAGTCGATTTGGACTCCTAGATTTTAGACTGACGGGACTGGGGTGGGGCAAATGGCTAAATTTGCTAGCCATGGGGATGATTCACATTGGTTGATGGTGTTGAAGTTAGGGAGTAAGTCATTTTTTGACAGGTTGAGCTTGAGGAAATTGTTGTGCATACATGACACAATGGTAGTCACTATGGCAGGGAGGCCGGAAACTGAGTTTGAAGGGTCTTCTTTTAGCTGATGACGATTTGGGTGTCATCTGCGTACAGATATGTTTTGACTGTGAATTGTTTGAGTAGGGTGGCTAAAGGTTGAATATAAATATTAAATGCAGACCCTTGGGGTACACCCTCCAGTAACTGTGTGGAATGGGAGCAGAATTTATTCAATTGGATTTGTTGAGACCTGTCTGAGATAAAGGATTTCAACCAGGAAAAGGCTGTATTTTTCTTTAAACCTTTAATGTGACTTAACAGAATGTGATGGCTACTGGTGTCTAACTCAGCGGATAAGTCCTGGAGTATTACCACTCCTGAATTTCCACCTTCGACAATCCATTTCAGTTTATTGATCGCAGAGCTAATAAGATGTTCAGTGCAATAGCTAGGCCAGATACCGTCTTAGGAGATATCCAGGATGTTGTTATGCACTATAAAACGTTGCAATTGTTTGATGACCATTTGTCCATTAACTTGCTATATGAGGGAGGAGAGAGATGGGTCTGAAGTTTGCCAAATCAGTGGGGCTCAAGTTCTCATCAAGACAAGTTTTATTATGGCTTTTTTTTAATGAGGGTGCAATCAATGGCGAAGCAGATACAGTGGCACTGTGGCTCAGGACTCTAAGGGGTCCTGTGCACCCCAATTATGGTTCTTTTTTAATACTTGGCATGGGAATAAAGGGCCCATTTTGCAACTTCCTCTTTTCCCCATGACACCCTAACTATGTTGTTGCTAGGTTTGTAGTATATAAATAATTCAAATGCATGCAACATATGGCAGTAAGGAATTTGCCGGGACACTCTTCGTGGTAGTAATGCACTTTATAAATCTCCTTCATTCATCCATTTATCTTCATTCATGACAATAGTCATGAGAATACATATTTGTTTCTAGTTAACTAGTTACTTATGTTGAAGTAGCTCCATTTTATAGGACTTTTCACACAGCCGGTTCTGCCAGGTAAACATTCTGAAGACGAGAAGTAAAGTTAGTACACAGATTGGAGACTTTTGCATGCCTTATGTAGTTCTTTAATATTAGGCCTGGGCAAACTTTTGACTGCGCAGGAACAATTGGTGTAATTTCAGGAATTTCGCGTAGAGAAATCTACACAAAATTTCTGAATTTACTGAAAATTGGACCATTACTCCACATCGCGTAATTTTGGGGAGAAATCTTTACACGAGATGTACTGTTCGGGTAATTTTAAACGTGAGCTACATTTCAAGTAGATTTTTTAATCGAGCAGACCATATGGAGAATTTTTGAGCACTAAACTACAAATCTGAATACGAATGGCAGTGCTTTGAACGCGAGTGGCAGTTCCTTTAGCCTGGGTGGTCAACAAACATTTCAGGTAGATATTTTTACCTGAGTGGACCATTTGGGTAATTTTTAAATGCAAAACTGCACATTTGAATTCGAGCAACCGGAAATCAACTCAAAGTTACATTTTCAAGTTGAATTTTTACCCAAACAGTCCATTCAGGTAATTTTTTCAGTGCAAGACACAGTTCTCGTAATTATGCATAATTTTGCCTAATTTTTCAGTAATTTTGCGGAATTAATCTATCCGAAATTACACAAGTTACCCCCACTCCTATATAATATTCTCACTTGGTTTATCATGCAGACCAACACATTAGAACATGGAGGCTCAAAGTATGGTCCGGGGGACGCATGGGGCTCTCCTGACCTTTACATGCGGCCCCCCTGGTCAAAAGGAACACTGGGCTGCTGTTTACTCACCTCAACACTAACAATAAAAAGATGTTAAATAGACAGACAATCATTTATTTCAAGGTTAATTGGTGTTAAAGAAAGGATGTAACTAGGAGTCCTGTGCTTAACTTTACAAACACCTTCATTTTTAAAGACATCTTGCAGCAAAAGTATAAAATTATGACATTCTCTGCAAAATTGAAAAGTGTATTTAATTAATATTCAGAACCTTTTCACCTTAGTACAATTGATTATATCAGTGCATTGAGAATTATTAATTTTAAGTGAGAGTTTTCAAACATGAATTTAGAAGCATTAATTCTTCCCCCTACCATGACAACAACACGAATAGTGAACTAATAAAGAAGCAAGTCTGTTCTTATGTGCACTTTTTGGGTGGCCTGAGTTCCCATTATACATGAATAACATTATAATTTACTAAATCAAACACAGGAGCAGGTTTTGTACAGCGCATACCCTGAAATCATGTATTTTACGGTCCTTTTATTTGTGATAATGAAGAAAAAGGAGGGAACTTAAATTAAACACTTGCCTAGGATCAAACAATTTGTAAAAGTGGGGCAGCCGGGAATAATCCCAAGCTTTCTGGTTTCACATTGTTCAGTTCAGTCACTAGATACATATCCTACACTTCTCTTACTCCTACCTTACCACCAATCCCCCCAAACCTCTCGCCCAACCGCCATCCCGCTGGCATCAATGCGGCTCTCGGGCAATCACAAATCAAACTTTTTGGCCCTTGGGAAAATATTTGTGAGTACCCATGCATAAGAGGATGTCGCACTAGATAAAACACCTAACATAATGTGAACCCTGCACCTAAATAGCTCTCCTTTGTTTTGTCCGTATTAATATAAAACTGCTATATAGCTGACCTATGTTATCAATATAGTAAACCTTTGGGTCTGTTTGTTTAGTAACCAATAGTTAAGAAAAGTCAACATGTATGTTTGCCTTCACTTATGGATTCTCCGCTAAGGAGTCCGTGTAGAAAACTACTTTCTAGCGATCAAATGTTTTCAAATTTGGATGGCTCCTAGGTCACTGTACCAGTACTGCTATTTCCATATTCCTGTACTAAGATACAATTTAAAATGACACTATGCTTTCTGGAAAATATGTATTTACCACAATAAAGCGGTTCATAATGGGATTGTATATTTGAGTCGCAAGTGTAATGCTACAAGTGTAAAAGAGCAACCCTAAATGGAAAATAAATTGTTTTGTGTAGCAAAGACTTTCATTATTAGACTACTTTTGATGTAGCCGTCTAAATGTCTTGTCTCTGGTTTAGCCTATGAGCCCTGAATGCCATGGATTGCTGCAAAGTGTCCAATTATTTCCTTTCATTTGCTAGACATAGTGCACAACGATTGGGCAGCAGTGTGAAGTTTAAAAACATTTTTAAAATATTATTCTAGCAAATAATAGTCAAAATTCCATTGTAATATCGAAATAAAGCAGGTGTCACAATTAAATGAAAATCTCTTTATATTTTAGCCTCTGATATTTTTTTTCAAATTACAACTTTGGGTAGTGGGAGGACCATCAGCACACACCCATAGGAAGTGTACATAGATTTTACAACCTAAGCATCAACCAGATATGTATAATCTGTAGTACTTAGCATGAACAGAGAACATTTATATCCATGCTGTCCAGTTTGGAACTCCATGCTCTGATAAGTAATACAAACTGCAGCCTGCACACCATTCTGTAAGTGTTACAGCCCTTAAATAAAGAACACTTTAGTCAATTCTTCTTTTATTCCAGAATTATTTTGCCATAAATAATATTAGTGCCCGACCAACATATGTTTCGTAATATGGGTATAACCCAGAGACTTCATCAGGGCTAGGGAAAATACATACAAGTTATACAATGAGTCTTGTGTTGATATATGTATGCACACCCATTCACTATTGTGACTCCCATCACCAAAAAGCACAGGTATTCCAATGCTTAAAAATAAATTATGGTATTGCCCAATTGCGTGCTACATGGTTTAGAGGTTTCATGAGGTAATGCCATAACTGATTGGAGGCACATTCACTTTTTTTTTTATTCGAAGGTCACAATGCAATCTCAAATTCCAAATAGTGCGACACCTACTAAAAATGTCAGATGTTGGTCAGTCAGTCCGTTGTTTGCAGGAGTCACAGAGCTTCTGAAATATTGCCCTTGATTAATGTGACGCCATTTGACCACGCTTATCCATGTGGAAAGGTAAACGGAAAGGCAGGTGCACGCAATAATCTAATTGCTAAAATAGTAAGTAGACAGGCAGAGCAAAATGTAACTTGACTGCTAACTTTTAAACTGGGAGGCCTAAATATTATAACTTCGCCCACTTGACCAAAATTATGAAGTATTGGGAAATCGCGATATTGTTCTGTGAGTTGTTAGTTCTCTTGTGCCAGAATCTGTGAGCGCATAGAAACCGATAGAACACCGATATTAAGCGCTGTATAGAAACACTGGAGCTACCGAACTACAGAATTGTTGAACGGTTCATTTTAGAGGGATGCGCTGCGCTATACAATTGTCCTGCATAGCAAAAGGGAACTAGCGCTGAGAGGCAAACTATTGGGGCGAAAGTATATTGCTATCAATGTACATAGTGTGACAGAAGCATAACTCGTCGTGCATGCCCCCAGTGTGTTCCAAGCCTATGTCGACTAATACTCTTTAAAAATGTCTTCTAAAGAAGGGAAGAGAAAGGGGCAACTAATTGCCCAGGAGGCTTACATTTTCATACAAAACAGAAAAAAAGCTTCCCAAGATAAGCCGCTGTCGGCGCTGATCATATAGAGACGTTTGGTCAGTATTGATTCTTATCGAGGCTCTGCATCGCCACCTAGGGCCTTTTGTGAGTACTGCATCTCTTGGTACTGACAAAGACGAAACGACGTTTCACAATTCTTCACGCCAACAAAACATGTTCAAGGCTGGATTGAGTTAAAGTGTGCGTTGAGTTTTGATGGCACGATGACGTTCAGATCTTCATTTTACATCAATTCACCGTTTAAAACTTTAAGTGCACATTTGTACCAGAGCTCGGTTTGTGTGAGCTGAGAAATTACAAACGTCAGCTATCCCCTTCACTCATATAACGAGCCAAGGCTTCTGCACCTGCATCATTCACAGCTCGAGCGCGCTTGAAAAGGAACTGCTTTGCATCCCAAAGGGCTCTTATTTATTATTGCATTTCAAGATTTTCACGAGGTGTCATGAAGCACCAGGGTGCTTTACAGTAAATAAACATTAATTGCAAATCAGTGCATAAATCTCCACGGCAAATCCCTCTGCAACGCAGCAGCGTTTGATTTACTAATCTCTTAAAAACATCCCGCCTTCCTCTACTTTACAAATTCACAGTAGAGTGTTGTCGCTTATGAAACACACACCCAATGCTAACAGAGTACCCGCGTCATAAAAATGCCAAAACATTAATGTCAGTACGACACTCACAGGTTCTTTGTCTATTGACATATCTGGCAGAGGACACAGCTGGAGGTATATAATCTGAACCAATTCGCAGAAAGCGTGGTTTAACTTTAGGAACAGTCCTTGTTGCTGCCAGTTAATAATGCAGGCGCCAGTTTGATAGGCGATGGGTCACGTCTGCTGATTGGCCTGAAGTGCCTCGTCACAAATGGGCAAGTTTCTTTTATATACTCTTTTTTACCAGTGTCGCTATTATAGTGTTACAGAAAAGTTCAGCAATATACTGTACACTGCTAGAAATTGTTTTGGAAGTGGTGTCTCTGTGTCTCTGCTGTAAACGGATGTCGCTTCCAGTAGCGTAGCAGGGGTGGGGCCACAGGGGTGGGTGCCCCAGGCGCAAAATTCTTAAGGGCTCAACATTTTAATAGGGGTGCCAAATTTTAAAAGACAAGTGGAAGGATACTTGCCTTGCCCCGGGCGATGCCAACCCACGCTACGGCGCTGAATTCCTGATAACTACCAAAAGTAAAACACCCAGGGGCCGTATTAGGCACCCTGGCACGCTATATCTTAGTGCAGAGTGAATCCTCCTCTTGTCAACACACTACTATTCGGAGAGCAATATTGGCAACCTCTGTAGTGCATCCGCACTTGCAACTGCATTGCAGGGTGCCCTACAAGCACTCACAGAAATAATTTAGCCTTCTTAGGGCCTACGATGGGGTTTTTTGGACATAATGCAGGCGTCCATAGCATGATGGGGCCTGTAGCGTTGGGAGACACTGCGAGGCGCTACGTGGACCAGGTAGGCCCAAATCTCCGTCTCCGCAATAAACACACACACACACACTCAGTATTACAGTGTGGGCCCAGACCCCGAGTGGTCATGCGCCCTTTTATTTATACCCTAGGGCGTGCCCGCCTTCGGGGTGAATGCAGGCAGCTACTTTGTATAGTGCGGGCCGGGTGGCTCGTCACTACAGGGCCCACCCGTGGCACAATTCCAGCCGTGGCGTAATAGTGGTAATTCTTAGCATAGTGTTGGTATCCCTCTCATGACGTTGCCAAACCATGGCATAATTGTTACAAATCCTAACATATTGTGGGCATCAATGGCAGAACAGTGTTCACTTCCAGCTAATGTTAGTCCTGGCATGAACGTGATCATTCTTGTAATATTGTGGGCATTCATTCTTTATCAATTACACACAAGCAGAAATGTGGCTAGCTAGTTGTCATTTTAAGGAACACGTGCCTCTTGAATCATACTTGGTTGGTGATAAGGGAAGCCCCCAGGCTACATACATGCTTTTTACAGCCCTAATTCGGTCATCCACCTATGCACCCACTCATTCAACATTCCGCAAAGTCCCTCACCCATTCAGCATCTATTGACTCATCCTTAAGTGCAGCCATCAATTAATGCTCTTGCCTGCCATGGATGAACTTGTCGAACCCCCATGTGCTCAATTTCTTATCCATCCATTTACTTAGTCTGTCACACACTCTTCCAAGCATGCCTCATCTCAAATAGGGCCCACTCATTCATCTACACAAATACACACACACTTTCCAATCAAATAAGATGCACATTCATTTGCAAATATTGCAGACCTTTGGACTTGGTCAACACGTGCATATATTTATGGGACACTGTAGAGCACCTAAAATGAAAGTATACAAAGTCACTCAAGATCTGAAGACAAAAAAAACTGATGAAAAACCCAGTCATATACCAGACTCACAATGGAGGCAGAGAGTTCACTACAGTTAGCGACTCCCATCACTGTGCACTTGGTATACTTTCCCTCAGAAAGCAGTACAAGACGACATACTGCAAAGCCACTCACAGTTGAGGAAATAGATCGACTGCTTTAAAGAGTCCTTAATATATTAGTAAGGCAGTGGCGTAACGCAAAACGAAGGGGCCCGTGCACAAAGTGAAGAGGTGCCCCCGAGTCTCTCTTATCTCGCAGATATTCATTGGCCTACAAGGTACTTGATTTACAGACCTAGGTAGGACGAAGCTGAGGCAGAATGCAAACTTATGACTTGCAACACGGAGCAATCGTACCTGCTTTTTTAAAATTGCAATAATAAATTATAAGTTCAGGCATAATAAGGCATTCTCCAAAATTCTGAGTGACAACGCATTTAGGAGAAAATATCACAGAGCAAGCTTTGGCCAAGCCAATAGATCTCGCCTTTGGGACCTATTGGCTTGGCGAATGGTTTTTAGCCAAACTGCACAGCATCCCTGATGATTTTAGCCATACTGTGCAGCATCCCTGATGATTTTAGCCAAACTGTGCAGCATCCCTGATGATTTTAGCCATACTGTGCAGCATCCATGAAGTATAAGAATAAAAAGAAATCTTTATTGCAGCCACCCACGTAATTTTGTAGGTGCATTCACGAAGCATATGTGCAGTTATGAAATGATGAAGGCACTTTTTTTCTTTTCAGTTACTGGTCCAAGTTGGAGCAGTAACTAAAAAACGTAAAAAAGCACCAATGTGTTTTTTTAAAATTAATAATGCAGGTAAGGGGTGGTAGCAAAAGATGGGGTGGAAGCAGCATGGAAGGGTGAAAGAAACACAGGGAGGCGGAAGCAATGGGGGCAGAAGCAACACGAAGGGTGTGGAAGAGGGAGGAGACGCAATGGGCAAAAGTGCAAGGTGGAGCGGGTGGAGGAAGAACACAGGTGAGTAGGCGATGGGGAATTACAGGGTGGGGAGGAGAAGCAACGGGTGAGAGAGGAGAAGATGGGTGAGGGAAGCAACACAGAGGGCAGCGTTCTAGATGAGAAGCAATGAGCCAGAGCGTAACATGGACGGGGCAGAGGAGAAGCCCATGTGTGAGAATGCAATGGGGAAACTACACGAGGGTGAGTGCAACACAGAGTGCAGGGGGCATGAAGTACACAAGGGAGACAGCTAGAAAAAAACATGCACTCTTCTGGAGTGCTCACGAAAAGAAAAAAAAGTAGTGCTTTTCAAGCAAGCAGAGGAAGCATAGAGGCCAGCCAATCAAAAATTATGTGAAACAGGCAATGCTCCATGAGTGGGACAAACACAAGATTGACAAGCTGGAACACAAATAAGCAGCAGGCAAATGAGAGTGACAGAAAAGCCAACCAATGGTAAGCAATGGTCAGGCTCCCAGCTCCTGTATGTTCTTGTTAAGCCCACAATATGTCCCGCAACAAACAGGTCATGGGCTGTCTAGCAGGCGAGATCTAAAATGATATATATTTAACTTGGTTTCTTCAAATTGGTAAAATGATACTTATTTTTGCAGCGTAAGGATTGGCCTCTATTTGAAAGTGTTGTGTTCATTATACCGAGAATAGAAGAAACAATCGTGCCCAATTCAGTATTTTCCTGTTGATGAAACTTCTCAGTGGTTCTTTATTAAATGATTCGTTGCTTTTAATAAAATGCCTTACCAGGCATTTACACCACAAATTGCAACATCATGAAATCTTAATGTAAAAAAAAAAGGAAGTAGCTTGTGGGAAGATGTTAATGGCTGTCGATTAGCCGCGTGCGCTTCCACAATTCCTGCTCTTCATGCGCCTAGCTGTGAAGAATGTGGTTTTCGCTCTGTCGTGGGCAGCCGCCAGTTGGTTTACGGTCAGTGTGGGTCTTTCTGCAGGTCTGTTTGTCACTATGAATTCTGGATGAGCTACGTTCAATGCTGTACATTATGCAAGCATAAAAGTCCCATTAGAGGGCAGGATGAAGATAAACGATGGAGCCTGAGCTCACATTGAATGCTGGGTGCTTGGAGGAACCTGATGCTGAGTGCCTTTCCAAGTAAGGCCTTTATTCTCATCTTCTTGACTATGGCTGTAAGAGCAGTGCCAGACATTTGGCACTTAAATTTCCACTTACAGGGACAAACCATCCATGTAGATGTACATCTGTGTACTTCTGTGTATGCATGTGTGTGTGTACGCATATGTGTGTACGCATATGTGTGGCGCGTGTTGACAGCTGTCATTGCTGGCATGCATGCATTTGTGGGTCTGTGCACATAGATAGACCTGGTTCAGGGGTAAGAAAGCCAAATGCCCCATGGAGAGGATGGAGGACAGATCCCTTTTTGGCATGGCATCGGTGTCCCATACGATAGTCGCCTAAACTAGGGCGAAAGGGGATACCAATCAGTGCACATTCAGCCTTTATCCCATGAAATTTGCAGTATGTCCGATAATTCCATTATCTGCCATTACACAGAACACAGCCTGTGACTAACACTGCTAGTTGGCACAAAAAGGGGACATTAACACATTAGAGAAGAGAAGAGCAGCTGAGAAGATGAAAACTTTCTGCATTTACTAGGGAATACCTGATGTTTATTACTATTACAGTTATTCTTTTTATTATTATTGGTAGTAATAGTATTATTATTATTGTTGTCATTATTGTTGTTGTTTTGTTGTTATTATTAATATTACACATTATTAGACAGAGCCAAAAAATGGCTGCATAACCTTTTTTATCCAATCTCAGAATGGTTGTCCTTGAGACCCTGCGCAGAGCAAATATTGCACCACGTTGTTGCAAAGCAAGGCTTGTTGCATACCAGGTTTAAGGAGCTGCTCTGATGCAAAACACCTCAGAGTGCACACAAGTAGACATGTAACAAAAAAAGTAGTGGAACGGTGACCAGAAGGATTGGGTTGGGAGTGGATAGTGGACAGTGGAGTATGGTGGGGAGAGGTGGAGGTGGTGTTGGGGGGGGGTTCACGAGCAGACCAAATTATAGTTTAGAATCCTCCTAACTCATCAGAAACACAAGGTACCAACTGCCTTCAAAGAGAATATGGAGTACAGTGGTAAAATAGACATTTGTCTAGCTGCAAAAAGAACAGATCCTATCTTTGAAAATGGTTCTAAAAAGTGGTGAAACTATTTAACACTACAAATTCGAGTAGGGGAAATCTGTTACCATCAATTAATCAGGATTTGTAAAGCGCGGCTGCTTCACCCGTGAGGGTGTCGATGCACTGTGGGAACATGCTGCTGAATCATGATGCCTGTACCTATTGGTTGAACATCCAGGTCTTGAGGTCCTTCCTGAACTGCTGGAGCGATGGTGAGGCTCTGAGGTGTAGGGGGAGGGTGTTCCAGGTCTTAGCCGCCAGGTGGAAGAAGGAGCGGCCTCCGTTGTTTGCTCAGCAGATGCGTTGGGTGGTTGCCAGGGAGAGGGATCCGGAACGAAGCTCCCTGGTGGGTTAGTGAAAGTTCACTAGTTTGTTGAGGTACGCCGGTCCTTCGTTGGTTTGGTTACCTCTCACCTTTACCACTGACAGTGCAGGGCCGTGGCGGCTAACTAATGGACATAAGACAGTGAAGGCAGCAATGTGACCTCTAAATGTCACTATGTATGGGTCAAGGGGCCTGAACGTACAAACAGAGAGAGAGGAGTGCACTCCATTCTCGTTGTGGCTCCTGACTATACAAGGGAGCCGCAAAGAAGGTAGACTGGGGGCTTGCTAGAAACGGACAGTCAATGACCTTGGCAACAAACTTGCACTTAGGGGCAAGTTCTGACCAATTGTTTATAACCATGACCTGGTCTAATGATGTGAGAATATCGGTCATCCAGTCACGGTTTGCTAGCCAACAGCACCAATAATGCTGCGCCTTAGGCCCATACGGTACTTACCATCGGAAAAGTGAAAGTACAAGACCCGCATGCTTAGTGCTCTTGAGTGAAAAACAGCTGAAGATCACCCTTGTGATATACAGCCAGTTACAGCATTGCAATGCGGATTGGATCTGACATATAACACTTCTTTATGTCCTTTATGTCTGGTTCCCCTACTCTGAGAACGCGTAAACCATATACATGTGTGCTAGTCACTACCGACCTTTCATGCATGCTACTGCTCTACAAGCAAAACGTAAGCGCTCATAATCTTACTCACAGTGAGGTCAGGACGTAGACTACACACCAGTGACGCAGTTACTGACAGTGAGGTCAGGGCATAGACTACACACCAGTGACGCAGTGAGGTCAGGATGTTAGACTACACATCAGTGACGCAGTTACTCACAGTGAGGTCAGGACGGTAGACTACACACCAGTGACGCAGTTACTCACAGTGAGGTCAGGACAGTAGACTACACACCAGTGACGCAGTTACTCACAGTGAGGTCAGGACGTAGAACTATACACCAGTGACACAGTTACTCACAGTGAGGTCAGGACTGTTGACTACACACCAGTGACGCAGTTCCTCACAGTGAGGTCAGGACGTAGACTACACACCAGTGACGTAGTTACTCACAGTGAGGTCAGGGCATAGACTACACACCAGTGACACAGTTACTCACAGTGAGGTCAGGGCATAGACTACACACCAGTGACGCAGTTACTCACAGTGAGGTTAGGATGTTAGACTACACACCAGTGATGCAGTTACTCACAGTGAGGTCAGGACGTAGACTACACACCAGTGACGCAGTTACTCACAGTGAGGTCAGGATGTTAGACTACACATCAGTGACGCAGTTACTGACAGTGAGGTCAGGGCACAGACTACACACCAGTGACGCAGTTACTCACAGTGAGGTCAGGACGGTAGACTACACACCAATGAAGCAGTTACTCACAGTGAGGTCAGGACAGTAGACTACACACCAGTGACGCAGTTACTCACAGTGAGGTCAGGACAGTAGACTACACACCAGTGACGCAGTTACTCACAGTGAGGTCAGGACGTAGAACTATACACCAGTGACACAGTTACTCACAGTGAGGTCAGGACTGTTGACTACACACCAGTGACGCAGTTCCTCACAGTGAGGTCAGGACGTAGACTACACACCAGTGACGTAGTTACTCACAGTGAGGTCAGGGCATAGACTACACACCAGTGACGCAGTTACTCACAGTGAGGTCAGGGCATAGACTACACACCAGTGATGCAGTTACTCACAGTGAGGTCAGGATGTTAGACTACACACCACTGACGCAGTTACTCACAGTGAGGTCAGGACATAGACTACACACCAGTGACGTAGTTACTCACAGTGAGGTCAGGACGGTAGACTACACACCAATGAAGCAGTTACTCACAGTGAGGTCAGGACAGTAGACTACACACCAGTGACACAGTTACTCACAGTGAGGTCAGGACAGTAGACTACACACCAGTGATGCAGTTACTCACAGTGAGGTCAGGACTTTTGACTACACACCAGTGTCGCAGTTCCTCACAGTTAGGTCAGGACGTAGACTACACACCAGTGACGTAGTTACTCACAGTGAGGTCAGGACATAGACTACACACCAGTGACGGAGTTACTCACAGTGAGGTCAGGACTGTTGACTACACACCAGTGACACAGTTACTCACAGTGAGGTCAGGACGTAGACTACACACCAGTGACACAGTTACTCACAGTGAGGTCAGGACGTAGACTACACACCAGTGACGCAGTTACTCACAGTGAGGTCAGGACTGTTGACTACACACCAGTGACGTAGTTACTCACAGTGAGGTCAGGACGTAGACTACACACCAGTGACGCAGTTACTCACAGTGAGGTCAGAACTGTTGACTACACACCAGTGACGCAGTTCCTCACAGTGAGGTCAGGACGTAGACTACACACCAGTGACGTAGTTACTCACAGTGAGGTCAGGACATAGACTACACACCAGTGACGCAGTTATTCACAGTGAGGTCAGGACAGTAGACTACACACCAGTGACGCAGTTACTCACAGTGAGGTCAGGACGTAGAACTACACACCAGTGACACAGTTACTCATTGTGAGGTCAGGCCGGAAGACTACACACCAGTGATGCAGTTACTCACAGTGAGGTCAGGACTGTTGACTACACACCAGTGAAGCAGTTACTCACAGTGAGGTCAGGACAGTAGACTACACACCAGTGATGCAGTTACTCACAGTGAGGTCAGGACTGTTGACTACACACCAATGAAGCAGTTACTCACAGTGAGGTCAGGACATATACTACACACCAGTGACGCAGTTACTCACAGTGAGGTCAGGACGGTAGACTACACACAGTGATGCAGTTACTCATTGTGAGGTCAGGCTGGAAGACTACACACCAGTGTTGCAGTTACTCACAGTGAGGTCAGGCAGTAGACTACACACAAGTGACGCAGTTACTAACAGTGAGGTCAGGACATATACTACACACCAGTGATGCAGTTACTCACAGTGAGGTTAGGAGAGTAGTCTACACACATTGACGGAGTTACTCATTGTGAGGTCAGGCCGGAAGACTACACACCAGTGACACAGTTAAAAACAGTGAGCTCAGGACTGTAGGCTACACACCAGTAATGCAGTTACTCACAGTGAGGTCAGGACTGTAGGCTGCACACCAGTGACGCAGTTACTCACAGTGAGGTCAGGACATAGAACTACACACCAGTGACACAGTTACTCACATTGAGGCCAGGACGTAGACTACACACCAGTGACACAGTTACTCACAGTGAAGTCAGGACAGTAGACTACACACCAATGATGCAGTTACTCACAGTGAGGTCAGGACTGTTGACTACACACCAGTGAAGCAGTTACTCACAGTGAGGTCAGGACATATACTACACACCAGTGACGCAGTTACTCACAGTGAGGTCAGGACATATACTACACACCAGTGACGCAGTACCTCACAGTGAGGTCAGGACTGTTGACTACACACCAGTGAAGCAGTTACTCACAGTGAGGTCAGGACCTATACTACACACCAGTGATGCAGTTACTCACAGTGAGGTCAGGACTGTTGACTACACACCAGTGACGCAGTTACTCACAGTGAGGTCAGGACATATACTACACACCAGTGACGCAGTTACTCACAGTGAGGCCAGGATGGTAGACTACACACCAGTGACACAGTTACTCACAGTGAGGTCAGGATGTGAGACTACACACCAGTGACACAGTTACTCTGAGTGAGGTCAGGACGGTAGGCTACACACCAGTGACGCAGTTACTCACAGTGAGGTCAGGACATATACTACACACCAGTGACACAGTTACTCACAGTGAGGTCAGGACTGTTGACTACACACCAATGACGCAGTTACTCACAGTGAGGTCAGGACATATACTGCACACCAGTGATGCAGTTACTCACAGTGAGGTCAGGATGGTAGACTACACACCAGTGACGCAGTTACTCACAGTGAGGTCAGGACGGTAGGCTACACACCAGTGACACAGTTACTCAGTGAGTTCAGGACAGTAGGCTACACACCAGTGACGCAGATACTCACAGTGACGTCAGGATGGTAGGCTACACACCAGTGATGCAGTTACTCACAGTGAGGTCAGGACGGAAGACTACACACCGGTGACGCAGTTAAACATAGTGAGGTCAGGACTGTAGGCTGCACACCAGTGACACAGTTACTCACAGTGAGTTCAGGACGGCAGACTACATACCAGTGACCCAGTTACTCACAGTGACGTCAGGACGGTAGACTACACATCAGTGACACAATTACTCACAGTAAGATCAGGACGGTAGGCCACACAACCAGTGGCACAGTTGGCTGTTGGAGAGAAGCACTGATTAATTACGATAAGGCTTTTCGCTGGGGAGACTAGGCAGTGGCTTTGCCACAGCAAAAATGCTTCATGAATCTTGCATTAAGATGTGTCAGAAACTAAACAAACATGAAAACCTAAAAGTGGACAACAAAAACACAAAATAAGAAGTTGATAGCCACTCAGTTAGCAATGTTGACTATGTTAAGAACCCCACCCGCCGCTATCCACAGATTCCACTGAGGAAAGCCCAACCATACAGATTGGCTAAGCAAGGATTACAACTTGTTTCTAGAGTAAAGACAGGAAGCCATTCTGCAGTGAGACACAGGACTTCAGGTGTGTAGAACAGAAGACTCTGCTGTATACAATCACAGAACAAGCATTGGCAAAGCCAATAGGTCTCGTCCTTTGGTTGCTAGTAAAGAAATACAGGTTTTGCTGATGCTTCCAATGTGCGTTTAAAACTGTAACTGGGTGTCTTCGTGGGCCCAAGTATTTGCCTTGATGTTTTTCTTCTGTATTTGTGTGCCAGCTCATACTACTGTCTCTGTGTAAATCTTTCAGATTATTTATATATGTTTGTGTGTAACTGTCTAGATTTCTATGTGTATCTGTCTTGGTTTCTTTCTGACTGTGTCCCCATGTGTCTGTATGTACTTGATCTGTCTGTGTTTGGGTGTAGGCGCTGTTATATGTGCATGCTTTGGTCTGTGTATGCGTGTGTCCATGTATCTCTGTCAGTAATTAGGTGTGTGTTTGTGTTTATGTGAAGATAGAGGAAAGTGAAGCGCGGAGGGCGGGAAAAAGCACACTATGAAGACAACAGCTAGGAAACACATGCACTCTCGTGGACTGCCTCACAAGAAAGAAAAAAGAAGTTTCTGGGCGAAGCTTAGAAGCAGCCACCCACAGCGGTGGTAAACAGGCTATGCTCAATGGGAGGGACAAACAGGAGATGAACAGTCTAAAACAAAAAAACCATCAAATAGAAAGCAAGAAAATAAAAGTGACAAAACAAAAAACAATCAAAAGCAATGGGCGGAGTTGCTTTCTAGATCAACAAGCAACATGTCCCCAATGAGTCTCGCAATCAGACAGCTGTGCTGTCTAGCAGGCTTCGACCCAAAAAGGGACAACATAAACGATGAAGGGGAGAAGCCGGGCCAATCTCCCACCTGTATTTGATGCTGGTTAAGTTAATGTATTGTAGCTGCATCGGCTTAAAAAAAACAGGACAAAGGGTACAAGTTCAGCCATCCCTAACTTCAGTAGGGTGTTAAAAACACAAACTGCAGTTGGTGAATTTAGTGTGTTCATGAATGTTTAACAACCATCAGAGGAAACTGCTGAAACCACAGTCATCACCCTGGAGAGGCAGACTAAGAGCCCCTCTTTAATACTTAATGCAACCAAGGGCTTATGGCAATTAATCTCCTCCTAATGGCACTTGCCCTTTGGCCAGCTTTCCTGTGCCTCAGTGAGTAAACTTTTAGCTTCGGGGTGAGTTATTGTCATAAACCCCGTAAGTAAAGGCAGCATAGTGGGTGTTCTTACTGTTTTGTTCGTTTCATACAACACAACACGAGATTGGACAATGATTTCTCCCTTGAACATTGAACAAAACAGGAAAAGGCAAGCACTGTATTTGTCACTCACACGACTGCTGAGAGGGTTCACCCTACCCTCTTGCTGTATACTTATTGCAGTATTCTCATTTTATTTAACTTATGCCTAACATTTCATCAAATGTGATCTACCCAAAGATTCCAACATGAATCACTACGCCTGCACTGGCTACACTGTTTTATAGAGTACACAAAGCCAAACCTCTTTTTCCTGTACAGAGATCCTGATTGTTGACTGGCACCAACCTCCTTTTCCTATACACAGATCATTAGATCTGCTAATTGTACTCTGAGCCCAGTCTCACTTTCCTGTACAGAAATCCTCAGATCTGATTATAGGACAATGAGCCCAAACACCCTTTTCCATACAGGGATCCTGAGATCTCTTAAGTGTATAATGAACCCACCCTCCTTTTCCTACACAGGGATCCTGGGATCTGCTAACTGAACACGGAGAAGAGATCAATCAATCAATCAATCAATCACAGAATTTGTAGAGCGCACTACTTACCCGCGAGGGTCTCAAGGCGCTGGGGAGAGGGCAGGGGGTGCTGCTACTGGTCGAACAGCCAGGTCTTGAGTAGTCTCCTGAAGGTCAGCAGGTCTTGGGTCTGTCGTAGGCTTAGTGGAAGGGTGTTCCAGGTCTTGGCGGCGAGGTGTGAGAAGGATCTGCCGCCGGTGGTTGTTCTTCGAATGCGAGGGACGGTGGCGAGGGAGAGGTCGGCGGAGCGGAGCTGGCAGTTGGGGACGTAGAAGAAGAGTCGTCTGTTGAGGTAGGCTGGGCCAGTTTTGTGGAGTGCCTTGTGTGCGTGGATGAGGAGTTTGAAGGTGATCCTCCTGTCGACGGGGAGCCAGTGCAGGTTCCTCAGGTGGGGGTGATGTGTCTGTGGCGTGGTACGTCAAGGATCAGGCGTGCGGAGGCGTTTTGTATGCGTTGCAGTCGCTTGATGAGCTTGGCCGGGCTCCCGCGTAGAGGGCGTTCCCATAGTCAAGTCTGCTACTGACGAGGGCCTGGGTGACTGTTCTTCTTGTGTCTGTCGGGATCCACCTGTAGATCTTGCGAAGCATGCGGAGGGTGTTGAAGCAGGAGGAGGAGACTGCGTTGACTTGTTTGGCCATGGAGAGCGTTGAGTCGAGGATGACTCCCAGGTTGCGTGCGTGGTCGGTGGGTGTCGGGGCTGCTCCCAGCGTCGTTGGCCACCAGGAGTCGCCCCAGGCTGAGGGGTTGGAGCCGAGGATGAGGACCTCCGTCTTGTCCGTGTTCAGCTTTAGTCGGCTGATCTTCATCCAATCGGCGACGGCCTTCATTCCTTCATGGAGATTGGCTTTGGCGGCGAGGGGGTCCTTGGTGAGGGAGAGGATCAGTTGAGTGTCGTCGGCGTAGGAGATGATGTTGAGATCAGGCGATCTCCAGCCAAAAAAGGACGAACGTAATTTTATGGAACGTAGCTTTAGTAGGAGGTTGTTCAACAGGGGGGTCCATAGCATGCCCCTGTTCGTGTTTTTTAAATTATGTGTAGGACGTTTACATTCTAAAAGGAGTCTGCCATAAAATATCTCATTGGTATTTGAAATGCTTGTTTTGTGCTTGCAGCGTCCAAATGAAAAGGTCTTGGTTTTTTTTTCAGTGTGTTATTTTTAAAGTAATTGCTTAGGGTCGAGATAATGTCAACTGTACTAGTATGTATCATGAAACTTACTCTTGGTGTGGTGCAATTGTGCACACGTCTTAATTAGATATTTGCATCAACTGACTAGTCCAAAATGTGGTTTTGAACTGGCTTCTACATAAACATCACTGAAAAATTGTTCTGACACACTGTGAACATTCCTGGCACCTCTGCAATTTACTTTATCAGGCTTTATGTGTTTAATAAACATCATCCATAGAATGAAGTTCTGTCATTTGTTGGCCAGGAACTATGCTTTGTTTTGTAAATTAACGACTCAAGAGTTACCAGACTTCCTTCTTACATTCAATTTACCGTCAGAAAATCTTTGTTTTATATTGAGCTATGCTCCTTTCCCGGCTTAGTTGGATAATTGGAGTAAAGGCAGAAAGATATCATGTCATGGATTGTATGGGATGGTCAAAAACTTTCAGCTAATTATGCAGTTGTGAAGCATTTCAAGATTTACGTCATTATCTGAGGACATTTTTGGTATAGAATTCGGTCCACTATACCCTGGTACTTAAGATGTTGGTAAACTTTGCTTGGAAGTTTCTACCAATGAGATTTGTATAACTTTAGTTAAATTCCTACACATGCTATCTTGAGTGCCTTAGCTATTTTGAAGTATTAGTGGTTGGCTAACATATAATTGTAATGTAGATATGAACAGAATTATTGTCTGAATTATGGTCTGAATATATTACAAGCAGATATAAAAATATACATAACCTAGTTATACCTTCTTCTTAATGAGTCGAATATTTTATACTTTTTATTTGGTTAAAGCCTTTAATGTGCTATTTGTATTACTTGTATGCATTATTATAAATTGTACTGATTGGAAATAAATATATATCTGGAAAGAGAAAGCTCAAGATATAAAATAATGTACATGAATTCCATGATTATTTAATACATTAAAATGATGTACTTTAAGCTCTATATATTTGTATACGAGAATGATGAATACTTATGTGATCAAATGTAAAGTTGAGGTACCGTTGGCAACAGTTTAGAGGAAACGATCCCCACTAACACCCATTATTGGGTGTATCTCCAAAGAAGTAGCATTCAATTTGAAATTAAAGTTCTCGCCTCCCACACACCAATCAAATAGGAAGCCTCTACTTTGATAGGGCAAAGTGAGCATCATCTAAGCCCGAATGACCAATGAACACAGCCCCAGTCCTGGGCAGTCCTTAGCATGTCCAGTGAGGGGATGAAGAGTAAGTGAAGATTACCGCACAAACCGCTGCAAGTTTTGGGTTCTGGGTTCTGTACACCTTGCTTTAGTCTAATCTTGCTCAGAGAAACAACACGAATTTGAGGCAAGATATGTTTATAGTGTAATATCTTGGGTGTCAACTCTAGCTGTCTTAAAGTGCAGTCAATATAATTGTGATTTCCTACCCTCTAACAAATATGTCTTTAGCAACCAAAGTTGAAGAAGTGCGGAGTTAAGTACTTAAGAGGGTTACAATGTACTCACTGTACAAACTGTCCTTTAAAGTTTCATAGTAAATAATTTTCAAAATGCAGTTTATTGAAATAAACTTTTTTAAGCCATTTGAGATGCATACAACATGTTCACTCTCTACGATATATTTAAATAAAGTGACCGTCTAACCCCCTTCAGGAGCAACAATGCAGTCAGCAGATTAGAGAACCATATCATTGTGGCATCAAAAACATTTACCAGTTGACACTAAATGGGACATACTATTAGAGATGGACGTGTTCCTGTAGTGTTGTGGTAGCTAAACACACAATACTCTTTAAGATCTAACTAAACAATTAAAATGCTGCTCAAAACTGGAATTGGTCGTATCCTTTCTGATGAGCTGATGGGTTGCAATGGCCTATATGACAGGAACTCTATTAGTGTAGGACCCTCTGGTTTTATGTGGCATCACGTGCCTTATTGTGTTTAGACATCAAGTGCTCCCATGTTGTTACCAGAGCGAGCAGAAAGGAGTGACGTGGTCTCTTCTTACTGCACCTGTGTAGATTTACTCATACCATTACCATCAATCTTGCTCTCGCCATTAGTCTATACTTTTCAGGACCTGTAATTCTGACAAGCTTTTCCCCTTTTATGTTTCCCTAATTTTAAGCTTAGTTAATGGTCTTTGTGAGCAATTTTTGACTTAGCTGTGTTTGTTAGTTTACAGAAGTGGTGCTTGGGGTCGGACATAGATGTGCACTGGGAGGTACACAACATAAATTATTTTTCTCTTTGTTTCAGGTGGGCGGCCACACCATGCTTCCAATACGCTGGATGCCGCCGGAAAGCATCATGTACAGAAAGTTCACCACAGAAAGCGATGTGTGGAGCCTGGGCGTTGTGCTATGGGAAATCTTTACCTATGGAAAACAGCCGTGGTACCAACTTTCAAACAATGAGGTGTGTACCGAACATGACAATGTGTGTCTGTCTGTAAAATGATCCCAACTGCACATTCTGTTCAATGCAGGAAAATAATTAAAACTACACACAGGTAAAATGAGGCAGTCTGTGTTGGCTACTAAATGTTGTGTTGTATGCTAAGCAGAAGATTGACTCTCCCTCCCCGAAGAAATTACCACACTTGAAACCTAACAACTTTTGAATGTTTTGCAAGGATTTTGTGTGATACCGCATGCTAGGTCTAAGTCGAATTACTTGAGTTATAGAGAAGAAATTCCAAAAGGGAGATCTACTTTTGCAGAAATGTTCAATTGGGGCATCTCTGGGCACAGCAAAAGCTACCTGAATCAAAGAGTGAGTGAGTGAGTGAGTGAGTGAGTGAGTGGGTGGGTGGGTGAGTGGGTGGGTGGGTGGGTGAGTGGGTGGGTGGGTGGGTGAGTGAGTGGGTGGGTGGGTGAGTGGATGAGTGAGTGGGTGGGTTGAGAGAGTGAGTGAGTGAGTCACTGAATTAATTAGTTCACCGTAGGCACTTGTTGAGGAAGAAGCGGTATCACAAAGAAGTGTGTTTTGGCTCCTTCATAAAGTCCAGGTGATGCTCATCAAAGGCAATGTCAGCAAGAAGCACGTTCCATAAAATGGCTTTCTGGCATAGTGCCACTCTGTGTTCTGGAGACAGCGTGTTTTCAGATGTGTGTGTGTGTGTGTGTGCAGACTTTAGGTGGTAGAAGAGAGGGAGATTCGAGAGGACTAGTGTTTCATTTTACAGCTGAAGTAATTGAGTGTTTTCCCATAGATAGGTTTGTTGTGCAGGCAGAAATCGTCAATGCCCTCAGGCATTCAGGTTTTGCGATTACATATTTTAAGGATGATATTGATGGAATATCGGCCTGCACTGGTGTTTTCCAACTTACCAATTTGACTGCAATATTCTGCATTACGAAAAGACTTGGGGCGTGGTTTTTCAAACAGCTGTTCTAGAAAAAATGTGAGTACATGAGTCAGAAGTTTATGGTGGCCCCCTACTACAACTGATTTCGCTCCAGAGGTAGAGGTAGAGGAATATTATGTGCCATAAAAATGCATACAATTGTATCGCGTTTTTATATGGGATCGCTGACCGGTTGCTTAGTCATAACAGTGCAGTACACTATTGACTAACTGTGCTTAAAACTGCAGCAAACCAGTGGTGACAACTTAGGCTGTGTTGCCTGTAACTCTGCATTGGCTCAATTTGAGGTTTGTTTACTCAGAAAGAGATATAAAAGAAATCAACTCTGTTGTCATCCACCCACGAATCATATTGGACCAACGGAATACTCATGCAAGCTACATTCAATATGCAAAGCTGTTATTGACTGTGCGCAACAATCAGGATACAGGCAGAAAATGAAGGGCCCCACTTCATTTCAAAGCCTGAGGTCCATTGGCTGGTGATGGGGCTTCACCTTAATGGGATCAAAAGAGGATGGAGGAACTTCAGCTCAGAATTGGGAATGGGTTACCCAATTTGTGAAGAATCTCCACTGGTAGGAAATGAGCTGTAGCACCATCTCAGAAGGGAACAATGCTAGCAAGGCATCAGGAAGGACTCATGACTTGATTATAACTCCAATAATTAGAGAGCACAAGTGGCATGTGAAAGAACTTACACTTGCTTAAATCAGAAATAAAAAAAACTAGACACAAGGGTCAGAGGAGTGAGTCTAGTAGTAGTCAACAAGAATCCATGATTCATAGGACCAAAATGGCAAAATGGCAAAAGCTCTTGTCTTCTTTCTAAGACGGGATAAAACATTAATGTATTGTCTGCGCTTGTTGGATGAATTTCCCAAAATGTTAGGTTCCTTGTCAGGGGTATGTTGGATGAGTGACCCATAGCACCTGAGCTATATAAAACCCTACATGTGTGATGGGTGTGAGGCAGGGCCATTTGTGGTTGATGGAAAGTTTCTTATCAGAGCTTACAAACCCTGCATGTAGACATTTACTTGCCACTCCTCAACAAACTATTTGTGTTAGAGGGCTGTGGGAACTGCGCTTCTTGGTACAGGGGTCAGACAGATGTTGAGGTGAGTGGGGAAAGGAAACCCCAGACTGTTTTTTGGCTGGGCCCCTCTACTGTGACGATAGCAGGCACCTCCCTCCCCAAACCTCACAGCCTTTAAATTTGCTGGGGCCCTCTTACCTCCATTCTCACAATCCAGGGGCTTGGACAGGGATGTACGCATAAGATCTCTCAAATTGTTAACCTCTCAATGCGAATGGAAGGTAACATGGTGCATTGCCGAGGTTCCACGGCATTCCATAACACTGTGGGGCATATCTACAAGGAAATGGCACAGTGCTGTGGCAAAGTTTGCAGAGCTGCACTGCACCATTTCTAAAACGCACGGATGCACCATATTTACAACAATATGGCACACCCCTGTGTTTTCCCTAGTGCTGGTGCTAAAAATAGCTGCCTCGCACAAACACAGACACCCTTGCGCCATAGCGCAATTGTTTATGTTATGTTTATGTTTATGTGCATCAAGGGATACCTTCCTCCAAATAAACAATCATTAAAGGCATTTTGCTCTTTCTATGTGTGCTGCAGAATTCAACACACATAGAAAAAGCAAAAACGAGGAGAAATAAAAGTATTTGTCCTCGTTGCGCCAATCTAACGCTTACTTTTGCATGGTGTTAGTTTTTGGTGCTGCCTCAGATTTACATATCCTTGTAAATCTGGGGCAGCATTGAAAAACAATGGGTGTTGTGGTGGAACGCCCGCAGCACCACCCCCTGCATGCCCCTTTCACGCAGATACCTGTGTGAAAGGGTATACCATATTTTCAAAGCAGCGTAAAGTCATGCAAAGTGACTTAACGCCGCTTTGTATATATGGAGCAGGGCATTGCGCCACCGGAAAGTCGATAAAAGTGACTTTCCAGTGGCACAATCCCCTTGTAAATATGCCCCTGTACATGAGGCTGAGGAAGGTAGACTTGGACAGTGAGAACAGCTGCATTTTGTTTGTCAAAGTAGCATAATTTCTATCAATTTCTCACTACAGATATGCAAACTCCCCTCCAGATATATGTTGTGATTTTGCCTGATTCTACTAACATTGGGCACTGAGCTGTACCCAGTGTCAGGAAGGCAGCAGGGATTTGTGAAAGAGCGTAGGCTGGAGGGAATGGGGAGGGCACTTTCTGTCTTCTATTTTGAGATCTGTTTTCATGGAGTTCTAGGGCTTCTGTGCTGGGTGGGCCTACTCAGATGTTGAAATTGGATGAACAGGAGAGAATTTCAGTGCTTTAATATGTGTCCTCGTCTTGTTAATTTACACTCTTTCTCTGCCCCCACTACAGGTGATCGAGTGCATCACTCAGGGCAGAGTCCTGCAGCGACCACGCACCTGTCCCAAGGAAGTGTATGACCTGATGTTAGGTTGCTGGCAACGGGAGCCTCATATGAGGCTGAACATCAAAGAAATCCACAGCCTCCTTCAGAACTTGGCCAAGGCTTCTCCAGTCTACCTGGATATTCTGGGCTAGCGGCCCCAAGCATTTCCTCCATTGGCTGCTTGAGCGAGTGCGTTCAGCAGCCCTTGAACTCCATAGTGTGTGTCCTTGGTTCTGACAGTATTAATTACAAAGAGGAGGAGAATCAGCGTTCAAAGGGCAAGCAACATGCACTTCTCCATCTATAGACACAATATTGACTTTTTTGATACAACCAAGTCGTATCTCCTCTCTCTCATGCTCTCTTGCTCCTTTCCTCCCATCCTCTCTTTCTATTTCACCTCCTGTCTGTTCTCTACCTCGTTCCACTTCTTCTTTTCCTCCATTTATCGCCATCCTCCAAATCCCTACGAGTCTCTCCTTCCCTTGTGGTTTTTAATTCAACCCTGCTATATTTACTGTAACTCTGCATAGATAAAGGCCTTAAAACCCAGTCTGTATAACCGCAGGGGCACGCGCCAGGCCACCACATCCCACAATGCCTTTGTGGGCTCCTGCCTTCGATGTGGATAAAAAGGGAAACAAACATTTGACGTCGAACGTTGCGACTTCCGCTGTGCGTCCGCTGGAGTTACCGCGGATTCCACCTCGCTGGGACTTTTTGCTGCAGCGTGTGGGAAGACAGACGCTGCGCTGTGCGTGGGACGCACTTTCTCTGGGAGTGACAGAAAGCAAGCTTCAGGCGCAGCCCAGCCTTGTACGCGTCTGTGCTCTGTGCGAAGACTGTCAGTTTGCCTTCAGACTAGGAGGCCATCTGTGAGAAGGATTTGGCACGCTCCAGTGTGGACATTTTCTGTGGGCAGTGCCAGGTTCGGACAGTAAGAGTCGGGGCAGCCCCAGCTGGGGGTAAACTGTTCTGTAGCTGTACACATGGGAGCAGTGCAAGCTGAGGGCAGTGCACCTATGATCCACGTAGGTGCTGCTCGGTGCCACGCGCAGTATTATACAGCAGAGGGAGTAGAAAGAGAGAGCCAGAGAGGGAGGGCGAACAGAGTAACGGATAGAAAGCGGGAGGAGACGGAAAGAGAGAGGGAGAGAGAGAGTTGCTACCTAGTTATCATTCATTACAACACTATAGGCTCAGCCCTGCTCCCCAGCCGGCCCCGTCTTTGTATGATATAGTGATTCCAGTGGTGAAAGGTGTACCACAGACCGAAGCGGGGCCCACTCGTGTACAGTGTTCAATACAGTGCAAAGCATTCCCGCGCGGACTTCACCAATAGGGGAAGAGCGGGTGGCAGCGAGATGTAACCATGCTAGTCAAGCAGCAACCCCCTCTTACAACTGTGCAATCAGTTGCTGTGCATGGTCTCTGTCGGCAACCCCCAGTGTCAGGCTCAATCCCCCCGTGTAAGGCCTCTCTGCTCATGCTGTTGTGTAACCTAAGAAACACTGGATTCACCCAGTATAGAGTGCGACATGTCTTACTGGGTGAAGCTGAGGGTGGCACCAGGCTGTCTGTATCTTCATGGCGTCGCTAAGATGATCCGATGAGCCAAAAAAACAACACAAAAAAATCAACAACTGAAAAGGCCACACTCAGCCGAAACATGGACGGTGTGAGTGGGTGTCAAGCTTGTCCTTTGTACATTAAACTGTATACGTCCCTTAAAAAAGTTTAAAGTTATTCTGTGGCTATCGCTTGATATTTCCCCCCAATTTTAGCACCATATATTTCATGTTGGTGTTTTGTGCCATTCTCAGCATAAACTGTGGGGTGATGTTTTTTTCCGACAGGCACCCAATGCATGAATTCTCGGACACGCCGAAGGTGAACGGGCAGGTTGCTGGAGGCAGACCGCTACAAAGCTCGAAGTTCAACGGAACGCACATTTCCGGAAGTTTTTTTTCCTCATGGGACGCGCGCACAAACACACGAGCAAGCAACCACCTACCTATTACGCAAACATTTGGCTCCCTCTGTGAGGGGATGTTGCTGCAAAAATCAGAAATGAATGTGTATTTATTTATTTAATTTATGCTAAGAGACAGATCAAATCTAACGCTCCTCATGTGATTTTATTTCTGTGAAGGTTTAAGTTGTTTTTTCCTTCGAGTCTTTCATGTTTGTAAATACGCTCTATTTCTGTGTCTTACTTTGCTGCCATGCAGAACGATGTTGATTTTGGCATGATTTTGCATTAATGCAGATGGAAGATGGAGGCCGGTTAAAATGTTCCGAGGGCATCATATAAAAAGAAATGCCACAACCCAGGTGCTGTTTGTCCAGTTGATATGAGAAGACCCTGCGATCAAACTAGCCTACCAGGGGCTTTACAAACAAATATGGCACAATCTTTCAAACTTCTACCCCACTTTTTTGAAAGAAAAAAAAAACATGTTAATGCACGCTGTGAAATGAGAATGAACAGACCGAGGGAAATCCACTGAGCCCTACCTCGCGCGCATTAACCTCCAACAGACCATTCTCAAAATAATATTATATAAACCTCCTTAAATTGTGTCTCTTGAAATAAAATCATCATTCTAATCTGTATGGTTCACTGAGCAGTCATTTCCAACCAGACAATGCTTCTTCGAGTGAGTTTTGAACACTACAGATTACGCAGGCTCTTTTGTGTTTCTTAGTGGGATTTAACAAGAACCTCGTCGCTGACTGGTTCATGGGACAGTTGATGAAAATTAGGCCAGAACATTAAGGAATATACTAGCACCTAACTTTTACTGATTTGTCTGCAGTGGGGAGTACTGTGTGGAGTTTTCATGGCTTGCCTTTGTGAATTTAAATCAAGACCTTACCGGTGCAGTGGCAAGCGCACTACTATTGCACATGGAATTCAGACAGCCACCTTTTAGCCTATGACAGTTGACTGTTTTTACTGGAAGAGTTTTAGGTATTCCTAGAAAAGAAAGCGGCAGTCCGTATGTTCTGCCTTCTAAAGGTAGGTGCAGGTTCCTTTTCTAGATACCCTTTACCGCTGGACCACCGTTTGGCGCCTTTTCTAAGCATTTCTTTCAGTCTGCCGACTATGAAGAACATAAATCAATCAGTTCCAGTCAAGGTTTCAGGCAAATTACAGAATGGCGGTACTTGGGACCCATGCACATATTTCCACCAGCTGCCTATGTAGGTCACAAGAGGCATTGGGGCCAATCATTATGTCCTTATTACCGTTTGTCATGCAAAGCCATGACCACAGATATTTGAATAGGTCTGTTTGGCACTGCCCTAGATTTCAGTGATGCATTCTGTGGCACCGAAGGTGCGCCAAAGGCAAGCCCGTCTGCGCCCGGTCGGAGCTAAGGGCTGGTTATGCCCAAAATCTTACCTATACCTACAATGAACTCAAACACTTACACTCGGTAGGATATCAACTCGAGCCCACCATTTTGTTACATCTATCTATTCTAGAGTTACTAAACAAAAGTAGCACAGCCATTAAACTAAGTAATCCTATCAGCCCCACAGCCAGTACTCCAACTGGGATTGATATTTCAGCTAATCAAGTTAAGGTTATCTACCTGAATATCAGATCCATCGTTAAACACCAAATAGAAATATATCAGTTGCTGGACTCTGAAAAGCCAGATATCTTATTTTTAACCGAAACCTGGCTAACGACTGAATTTTCCTCTGACATCTCGGCTTCTCTCCCGGGAAATTATTACCTACTCTACGCTAATCGACCTACAGGTAAAATAGGTGGTGGTGTAGCAGCTATAATTCTAAAAAACTTGAAGTTTACCATTCTTGCGTCATTCAACATTCCAGCGGTTGATAGTCTTTTAATTAAACTCGACTCTATAACTTATTTAACTTGTACTTTGGTATATTGACCCTGGGTCATATGCCCCACTTCCCACATTCCCTTGCAAAACATATTTCTCCTTTAGTAATTGACTATGCAAAACTTTGGTAGTTGGGGATTTCAACTACTGGGCTAATGAGGAAACAGGTAGGCAATCATCTATGGAGTTAACCGACCTGCTAAGTAGTCTGAACTTTGAACAACATGTGATCTCTCCGACTCATATTAAAGGCCATACATTAGATCAGGTGCGGTCTATCAATCTATCAATTTCTAACCTCATGGTTATGCCCTCCGCTTGGTCAGACCATTACTTAATCAAATTTTCACTCGTCCATCTGGTTCTTCCTAAAACTCCTAGCACAGGAATGCTACCTAGAAACTGGGCCCGTGTCAATATTTGCTCTTTTTGTAGTTCATTGGTAACCACCTTACCCAATAAAAATGCCAATATTAACCAACATGAGGAAAGAATCACTGCTTGGTTAACAGAAGCCAGCAATACGCATGCCCCCCTTTGGAAAGCTAGACTGGCTAGGCAACATGATGCATCAAAATGGTTCTCTGAAGAATTAAAACTAGCAAAACTTGAAATTTGCTGGGCCAAACACAACTGGTGCATGGATTATTCACCTGGAAGTTTATCTATCACATCTTAAAACAATATAAAAATCATCATCCAAGCTAAATCTACTTTTTCTCAGATAAAACTATAAATTCAACAAATAAGTCTGAGAACATTTTTGAAATTGTGTCTGAATTATCAAATCCCGACAGTGACAGCAATGATTTTGCCCACTCAAACCTTATGTGATGCACTTAAATCCTTTTTTATTGCTAAGATGAAAATAGTTAAAGACAGTATTCCTTCAAGTTCCTTTCGTGCGACAACACCAATCAATGATAGGAACGCAATCATAATGTCTGAGTTGCCTGCCATCAGCAAGGTGCGTCTCATAGACCTGCTGACTAAAGTGAAATCGGGCTACCGCACTGACACCTGTCCTCCGAAGGTGCAAAAAGAAGTCTTCTCCTTTTCCCTGACCCAGCCTTATCTCTCCTTAATGACTCCCGAGCCAATGTCTGGTTCCTAGCTCTTTTAAGGAGGTGATAGTTGTTCCATCATTAAGGAAATCTGGTAATGACCCACACACTCTGAAGAACTATCGTCCTACATCTTTGCTTCCTTATTTAGCAAAGGTTTTAGAGCCACATGTTGCTAGATGCTTCTGCTCTTTCCTAGAGGAAACCCACCTTTTGACCCCTAGAAAGCAGGCTCTCGGCCAACCTATTCTACGACAGTAGTCATCCTCTCAGTCGTAGATTACATACGAGAAGAAGCTGATAGGGGTACCACTCAGTTGCTGGTACTTCTTGATCTCTTGGTGGCCTTCGAAATGGTCAACCATAAATTTCTGGTGCAATGTTGGAGATGCAGGTTTACAGGGCACAGCACTTGACTAGATTGTCTCCTTGAAGGACCGCCTTCAGTCGGTCCGTCTATCCCCTTTCAGCTCTTCTAAGGTCCAACTCACTTGTGGAGTACCTCAGGGTTCCTCTTTGTCCCCCCACTTCTTCAATTTGTACATAAGTCCCCTTGTGTACTCCTAGAAATAAATGAAGGTGAGAATCTACAGTTATGGGAACAATATGCAATTGCTTTTTGCTATCAACAACTCGCCAGAATCCAAAGTGACTCCAAAATAAGATGTTATTCATCCTTGTTTGGATGAATAGTAATCAATTCAAATAAAACTCTGACAAGACAGAGATCATCATAACCAGCAGCAAGCATGACTTGTGGAACCCCATATTCTGGCCAGCTGCAATGGGTACCCCCCAGCCTAAGAGTTCAGTTAAGAGCCTCAGAGTTCTTATTGATAAACACCTGTATATGAAACGCCAGTTAGGGGCAGTGATCTCGTCTTGTTTCTTACAGCTTCGTAAAATTAGAAAGATAGGTACATTTCTTACCTTCAAAGCTCTTATTTAGGTCATCATCGCATTAGCCATCTCGAGGACAGATTATGCGAATTTGCTTTACCTCGGCATCCCCAAGGGTCTTATCTGTAGACTACAACTGGCACAAAATCAGGCAGCCAGACTAACCTACTAACAGCCAAGAAAGTGCCATGTCACCCCCCTGATGAGGAAACTACACTGGCTGCCGGTAAAACAGCAAACTGTATTTGAGACTGGATGCATCACTTTTAGTTCAAATCATTTTTCAAATTTTCATAAAAATCTCTCTATGAGAGCTTTTATCTCAGCCTGCATCCAAAAATACATACCAAACCGTAACTTGAGATCCACTCACCTGAATCTTACTATTCCCTCCTATAAAAAGAAGAGACTCGGCGGCTCTAGATTTTCTGTATTCGTCCCTGTATTTGGAACTTCCTTCCATGGAACTTCCTTCCACTTGATATTAAAGTGACCCCTGTTACACTAGATTTAGACAATTTCCAAATACATGGCTGTTTTTGATTGAAAGTGCGAGCAGTATGTAATGTTTCTGTGACTCTAGTGCCAGGAAACCGATTGGTGTATGCGCGCTCTACAAATGCTAGTAACATAACATAACAAAGCTAGCTTTGAGTATACTGCAAAGTGAGTACAGCTGTGGGTATGCTGGCAAGTTACAAATGTGCTGCACATGTCCCTGTCCATCTACATTTCCCAAGGACGAAATCTATGTTCTGAAAGCAACCAGTTCCACCAATAGCAGCAGTAAGAAATGTTCATCACAAGGACAGTGTGTGACATAAACATGTTATGTTCTAACATTAAAAGCATGAAATGCGAGTTATAGTTACCTTAGGGCATGAGTTATAGTTACTTGAGATAACTATAACTGGTGAATTTCAGTGGTTTTGTACATTTAAAATGTTACATTGTTACTGTAATTTTTACGTAACTATAATGGTACTTTAACCTTTGTTTTTCAGTAAATATATATAGTTAGAACTTCTCAGATGCATGTCTTAAACCGGTGAACTCCAAATCGCATGGGAGTATCGGCAAAAACAGAGACGGTTTGCTCCGTATTCCAGACTGTGTAACTCCACTTCACAAGAAACACACGCCAACACTCATGAGCTTCTGTATCAGACTCTCATTTATTTGAGAGTAGCTGCTTAACGCGTTTCGGCCGCTTGCATTAGCCTTGATCATGGCATTTGTGACCAAGGTCGATGCAAGCGGCTGAAACATGGTAAGCGGCTACTTTCAAATAAACTAGCCTAATACAGAAGCTCATGAGTGTTGGCGTGTGTTTCTTGTGAAGTGGAGTTACACAGTCTGGAATACAGAGCAAACCGTCTCCGTTTTTGCCGATACTCCTACAAACATACATACACACCACCCACCACCAACCTTACACCATATTCACAAAGATTTGCAGAACTTGAAATGTTTTCCCTTTGCATACATGTATCTCAAATGTGCACCAGACATCTCAAGATCTGCTGTGATGCAAAACTTGGCAAATATGGTAAAAGAGAGCTAGTGCTATCCTGAGGTGTTTGGACATGTCCCAATCTGATTTGGAGCAGAAATCTGTGAATGTGGACCACTGTAGTTTTTAACATCCCATTGCCCGTTTCTGTGTAAATAATTACCCTTATGGGGAAGTTAATAAGACTGCCAGACTGTAAAAAAACAAAAAATGGATTGATGGAACAGCATAGAAATATATATTGTGGAACACAAGTGTTAAATATTGTGTTAACACATGTGGCATCTATTTGTCTGTCCTTTTATCAAAGCCTTGTACATGGGCTGTATGTGAAGGGATGTCAGCTATTAGAAGCATAAGTGTTACTATTAAGAGCTCTTTTTCAGCGTAAAGTGCACGCTAACTGTGTGTTACACTGGGATAATCCAGAATGCATTGCAGTACATTGTGAAGCATTGTGATCCTATCTGTATTAAGGGGCGGGTGAGAGGAGCATGCTTTCTAGACATACACAGAATATGCTTGCCA
This sequence comes from Calotriton arnoldi, assembly GCA_963921515.1. NCBI lineage: Eukaryota > Metazoa > Chordata > Amphibia > Caudata > Salamandridae > Calotriton > Calotriton arnoldi. Next base: position 1,689,831 of record CAWUFW010003820.1, read on the forward strand.
TACTGGCTTCTTTCCCAAGTGTGGACAGCACTGCCTTTGGAGACATGCACACTAACTGTGAAAGACATATTCTAAGAAGATGGGGTCACTCAACAGCCAGCTCGAAGCGGAAGCTTAAGTATAACTGTGAAGAGTCACGCTTGCATAACTTTTGTCCATCAAGACTGCTGCTTTTGTGAAAGTGTGCTCTGCACACTCAGCATATAAGACAATCATATTTTTTCAGCAATCATTTCAGGACTACTGGCAGCCCAGCCATTACAAAGAATGTCCGCTACGTAAATATAGATTTGTATGTGTGTAAACATATGGATGTATAGAAGAGCATATTGATAATTGTAGTTATATATTTTGTATATAGATTTGAGTATGTATATCTCTATGTGTGTTTGTATGTCTTCATGTGTGACATATACTTTTTTATATTTCAGATCAGGGAATGTATTACAGGGTCAGAATTCCATATTTAACCTATTCCGAATCCCTGCAGGTGGCAATGGTATCATGAAAGAACCCACTAGTTTTTATTTTATGCTTTAATAAGCACCATTCAAATTTTTCTTTTAACCAGGATTATAATTCCTAAGTCACTATGGGCCAGATGTATCATTCAGATTCCCAAACCATGGATGTGCAATTTGCACATGGACTGGTTAGCGACTGGGAATACACTTTGCGATTCAACCTATCAACATCGAAAATGGACAAAAGTTGCATCTCAAATTGTCCATTACATAATACATATTAATTAGGCAGGTTAAAGTTTGCAACCCCGTTTGATTGGCTGCCAATATAGAGATGGAGGCTTGCACGGCAAACCTTCATCCCTGCATTTGTTTCCAAAGTGGGATACATTTTGTTTAAAGCAGCCCATGTCCATTACATTCCAGGTATCAGTGCTGCTATTTTGGAAGACATCAGGAGGGGGAGCAGGCATTTGTCCACTAGACCACTGCCTGCTCCCCCCCAAGGCCACCGACATGATTCAAAAAAATGAATGTGCCCCAAGGGGACACCTTCTACTATGCAAATCAGTTACCGACTTGGGGGTCTGTAGCTCACCAATAGTTTGAGGCCCCAATTGTGGGCATAAACCATTGATCCATTCTTTTCCCATTCAGAAATAGTAGAGGATTTTCTCCTGTTTGCTATTCTGAAAAGATAGCAAAAGCCTTTTACGATTTTCATAAATTGGCTTTTTTACATAATGAAAAGCTCTTTTGCACCACAGACCCTGTGATTTTGTGATTTTCAAGGTTTGCGACTGCAAAAGAGCTTTGTACATCTGGCCTTCGGTGTCTTTACTGACTGTGCATAGTGCTCTGTTGTGCTGTGTACACAATAACAGAACAAATCTTCTCCAGGCCCTGCACTTGCAGAACCACAGAAGCCACAGATACACAAGAGGGCTACTACCAATACACATATGCATATTTGTACATTTGTTCTTACAGACAGCTATATTTGCACTGCTATCATCATATAAGCGGGTGGTGCTATTTTAGTAGATTAACATATGGAACTTTACCTTTTATTACTGTAGTGGACATTTATTATTTGCAAAATGTCTTTCTGTTTTGCACACAAATAAGGTTATGATCTGACCCAAAAATGGCATAGGTATTATGAGAAAATAGAGGTTGTCAGATAATTCTTTCTTGAGAAGCAGATTTCAGTATCTTAATCGAATGGCAGTAATAGATTAATCTATGTTAATCTCAGGACCCAAGTGTAGAGGTTTTTGAGATTTAGCAACTGGATGGATGCTTGTTTCTCAGTTAGTTTACTTAAACTTTAAAGCAATTGAAAACAAAACATGCTACCTACATGGGCACATTGTTAAAAGGTGCCAACGTCCCTACATTGGTACTTATTAATGCAGTAATGAAATTTAGTATTGTTGATGAAAACTCAAGCAATGGAAATGTCACCATTGCACAGGACAGTGTCCTTAATGTAGGCCAGAAAGACCAAACCGACTCTGAAGGTCATCCGTGCGACCTTATTCACAGCATTGGTCGTATCTCTCCCTTATCTTCTATGATCTCTCCTGCCCTCCATCTACTAATCCTTGCTCATCAGTGGCTCCTGACTTGGCTCTCCTCAATTCCATCAATCTGCCAATAGGCCAAATTTCACCCTACCCCTCTCCGTCCAAGCTATGCTTCCATTCCATCATACCGACTCCAAACTCTCCTTTCACTCCTACTCTCATGCCAACATCTCCGCCCTCTCATCTCTGCCAGCAAGCCTTCCATTACTCTAACTCAGAATAATTTTCTTCACCTCCGAGTTCTTCTTTCCCCTGCCATGCTAACTATACGCTCTGTTGACACCTCCGTTTATCTGACACAGAGGTCGACTTCCTTCATAAACCTCTAGTTTCAAGCTCATTAAGCCTTGCCCCTCCCTCCCTTTTTCTGCCTCACACGTCATGGGTGCACCCTTCACAACTCCTTCCACCCTACCAACTGCATAAACATTTTTAAAAAAAACATTCTTCTACTGCAGGGTGATCACATTTTCAGGCAGGGAGTCATTAGAAATACTGTATATTCAGAAGGGCTTTACCTCCAGATACCCTTGATTTACGTTTCATAGATGCTAGTTCCTAGAATGAGGAGCCATTTTATTTGGGTTTTTATATTTGTTTGCTACTTTTCTTTAGTTACGTCCACTTTATGCTTGCTTGTTCACGTAGTAATATGAAGTGCTGTCAGATGGTTCTTACAATAGTGTCCCCAATTGACCACAATTTCAATAGTAGAGCCTATTGTCCACTTTAGAATTGACAACTGAGCTCTATTTACATCAGTCGTGCTGTGAGTACCAATTATTTCTGTCATTTAAGCAGTCGTCACAATCCTTATCTTTGTAACGTTCAGATTTTCATGAACTGTAAGAACCACTGTACACGCAGTGCAGCCATTCAGAATTCTCACTTATCAGCCGAGTCCTTATTTGCTTCCTCTTTCATGCGCAGAAAGGTATTGAGTGGCGTGTTACCTGTTCTTTAAAAGGTATTCAACGCTTTTTCAAGGGTACAAAGTCCTAGATAAGTGCAATTACGAATCCATGCAAATCAGTATGAGGGCTTTGCGAACACTCACAGTGCCATTCTCACTGCACTCAATGCTCAACCTATATCCGGTGTTGTCTTAAGGGTTTTTGGGGCCCCGGGCAAGGTATATTTTGAGCCCCTGTTTCTACTTTTACTCCCCATTTTCTGGTAATTGAAGCCTGTATGATGCAAAACAAACTTTCAGAAACATGGTTCACACAAAAACAAATAAAATATGTCTTTAAAGGGCACCCAAAAATCCTTAAGATGCTACTGGGCAAAGAGAGAGGCTCAAGGGTGCCCCTTGGGAGGTGGTGGCCCTGGGCAAGTGTCCACTTTGTCTATGCCTTAAAACGTCTCTGCCTATAGCATCTTAACCCAGGCTGCTGTGTATGGTATAGTTCTACCTTAATTGTACGCTGTCACCAATTCTGCGCTACACTGTAGAGAACTCCAGGTAGATGTCTCTCGAACTCTAGGCCCATTTTTACTTCGTGACTCTTTTTTTTATAAAACACAAACTTGGGACACCAGTTTGCTTTTTACAAAGAACGTTACTGTTGCGGCACAGTCAGAAACTAATGTTCGTCATGGCAAAAGTGTTGCTAAGCCAGGGAAATACTTTTCTGTGGTGGCGGGCTCAAGGGGATTTTGTATCAACACTAATGCTTTCCACACAGCCGCTCACGGGGCAGTGATTTCTGGCGACGAGGAAAAAGGATGACTGTTCGAATGATTGTAGTTAAGCGGTCTTCATCTGGCTTTTTCAGCTTTCAAACATAAATGGTGATACACTGAGGATAAAACAAGACAGTGCAGGAAAACCACTGAATTTCACACAGCATCTTTGAGGTTACTATTTTGCCATTCTACAAATCTCAGGAGAAAAGTTACCAATGACAGGAATCATTATTTCACTGTCCATGTTTCCTTTTGCCTAAAAGCATGAACCAAATACATAAAAAAACTGTGCATGCATCATAAGCATTGGGAATGCTTTATGCCGCCCAGCTCAGATCAAACACTTTTCAGCAGTGTCACTGGACAACACCGATAAAGACTGCCACAAACCGATTTTCTGGGGCGGCCATCTTACAAAAGTACTTCTTGCAGGTTTTGCTGAATCTTACAACGCCAGAACATAATAACGTGTGGGGATGTTTTCTAAACGTTCAACTCAAATTCACTACAAACTGCCCATGTCAAAAGTTATTGAAAGCTTTTATGAATTGAAAATGTAACATCTTGTAAGAGCCCTGCAACTCTCTTCCCGACAATTGTGACCTGGTTGATTATTTTTTTTTATGACTGGTTCCTTTTATTTTTCATTAATGTGATGTCTCTGTGCAGATATCTCGTGGTTCTTGCATTGGGATGTGAGATAGAAGTTAATTGCATCTTGGCTGATTTTGAAAGTTGACACCTAAATATTAGTGTTCTAGTTTTGTTTGTGAACCATGTCACAGCTTCTCAGCCTGACATTGAAAATCTCTTGTACTAAAGTGTATTTAATAATAAAAAGAAACGTCTAACAATAAACAATGTTCTAAAATGAGAGAATGTAATGCTTTACTGATTGGCATAGAGAGGGGTACAGTCTTTCTGTGTAAGGTTATGATGTGCAGCAAGTCCATCCTGCTGGGCAACTCTACAACTTGTAGATGAAAACTGCATCTTTGTGGATTAAGGCTTTGTGGTGTCCACAGCCATAACAAAACACATAATTGAATGGGTAAAAGATTGAACAAATGAAAGTGTGACTGAATGAATAACTGAAGGAAGAGATTATGGGATCCATTATAAGTGGTCCTATGGTCCTGATGGGGCCGGCAAAGGAAGTTAGTAAGAGATCTACGATATATCTCCAGAGCTGCGGTCTTTCACTTGGATGCTCTACCTACTGAAAGCATCTATATGGTTACAGTTATCCTCAGTGACTCAAAATATCATTATAACCTGCTCCGGAGGCACTTTATCCCATGCATCTCATATAATTTTTTTAAATTATTTTTTTATTGATTGTTAATTGCAACAATAATAGAGACAGAGGATATTTATGTCATGACATTTCTTAACACAATACATAATATAAGATATAAAGGAGAAAAAGAGATAAAAGTTTGAATCTTTTAAACTTTAAATTCATTAAATATATAAAAATATAAACCCATACAAATCTTAAGCAGCTTAAATCACCTCATGGTTTTTTTACCTACAGAGGAAAAGTGCAAGTGCGATAAATAGAAAGATCAGATACATAATTCAAGAATGAACACAGTCGACAATCGGATGTAGTGGGATGGAGGACAGAGTAACATAATCCCTGCCTCCCTCCTTACTCAATTGCTCCAAGAAGAGAAGCCCCAGAGGCAGAAAGTAGGTATTTAAAGTTTATCTTCACTATCCTTTATTTAATTTACCAATCTAGAGATCGGTGCCCAGATTCTCCATCCTAACTCCCTTTTCCTTCGTCCTCTTAGCTTGTATACCGAAGATTCTAAATTATATATAGCTAACATCTTAGCCCGCCAATTGGTAAAGGCAGGAGGGTCGACACTTCGCCATTGAGAAGTGACACATAAACGGGCGATAACAATTTCAATAAACAAGAACCCTATCTCTGCCCTTACCCTTTTGTTTGTCTCTGTGCTATCTAATAACTTCAAAATTAAAAGAGCAGGAGTAATAGACACAGGTGCACCTAAAACCATAGTTAAAAAAGCCTCGAGATCTTGAAAAAAGATAACCAGTTTGGGGCAAGAGTAGAACATATGTAGAGTGTCAACTGATTGTGGTCCACATCTGTTACACTTTCCTCCCCTCGTACTACCCCATTTAGTTATCTTCGCTGGGGTGTAATAAAGATCAAAAATAGACATAAAATGTTGGCTCCTAAGACTCCCTGTTATCAACACCTGATTCGCCAGTTCCAACGAATTTTCAATATATATTCCTTCCCTTCCCAACTTAATTTCCCATTTTGCATTCTGAGCCTCTGTGTCATCTGGGGATGCTTGAATCAGTATCTGGTAAATTTGCCCAATCCGGGACTTAGTCCTCACTGCTTCCACCACTGGTAATTTTTGTTGGTGTCAGAGCTGCCCTATTCTCACTTCCCCCAAGAAAACTCAGTATTTGAAGAAATCTTGCTTATCTGCCCCATACTCCTCCTGTAAGTTCGTAAATGACAGACGCTGGCCCTGTCTATATAAATCGCCCATAGACTTAATCCCATCCCTCCCCCATCTAAAGGTGACAGATTGAGGGGAGGATACCTGGAGCCGAAAATGAAGTATATACATTTAAATTTGGGATCTTCAGTTTATGCCGTACCCGCCTCCATACTTTGTAAGCAGCTTTTAGTATTTTAAATGTAGTCTTTTTATAATAGCTGGTTTCGAGTATCTTGACCAGACAGCCCTTGGCTCCGCTCCCCAACCCAAATCCGTATATAGTCGACCTCTCCTCCACAGGGACTTTGCTTTATCCCTCACTAATAAAATACCCAGATGTTGCAGAAGGCAAGCCCAATGATAATAGAGGAGGCTAGGAATAGCCCAACCCCCCTGCTGTCTTGGAAGAGTCATTCATTTGGACGCCCTCCTTGGTTTACGATACCCCCACAGAAATCTATAGCATACCCTTTCTAGACTTGCTAAGCAAAATGAGGAGAACTCTAAAGGAATAGTCCCAAAGACATATAGCAACATTGGCAGGACCGACATTTTAAGAACATTGCTTCTGCCAAATAGTGAAAGATGTAGATGGTCTAATCTGTCCAATTTTTTTGCTTACCTTATCTAGTACTGGGGCAATATTCAAATTGGGAATTTTATCTATAGCAGCTGTAATTTTGCCCCCCAGATAAGTTGCCTCTTAGACTACTGATAAACCTGTACATCGCATATTTCCTGAGCAAAGGATCTGCGTTTTATCTATGTTTAATTTATTCCAGAGAAGGCACCAAACTGCTCAGCTAAAGTCTTAACCTCCGGAAATGCTGAAACAACATCAGCAGTGAGCACCACAATGTCGTCCGCATAAGCCAGTGCTCTATACTCAGTACCATTAACCTTCACCGCTTTGATATTAGTATCTAGCTCTAGCTTCTTTAAAAAAGGGTCAATGTAGAGAGCAAAGAGCAAAGGAGATCATGGACATCCTTGCCTAGTGCCCCTGCTGATATCAAACAGAATTGAATCTGGCCCGTAATGCCATTACAGCTTTCAGTAGTGAATATAGTGCCTTGATTGCATGGACAAATTCTCCACATATTGCCTTCCATTGGAGGACAGACCACAGAAACCGCCAGGAGACCCGATCGAACGCTTTCTCAGGACTACTCCCAGCAGTGAATCTGTGGCCTGAGCCCAGTCAAGAAGGGCTATAACTCGGCGGACATGATCTGCCGTGTCCCTGCCGGGGATAAACCAATGCTGACGCATTGAGACCAAAGGGGTGATAATCTTACCCAACCTAGTTGCAAGTATTTTAGAATATATTTTACTGTCGCAAGTTATAAGAGATATGGGTCTGTATGACTTTGGGGTCAAATCTGGCTTTCCCTTCTTTTTAAACACAACTATAGTAGTCCTCTGTCATGAATTGGATATATATCTCCTTTGAGCCTACTGAAATATTTGCAGCATACCTTGTTGTAAAGATTGAGTAAATGCTCTATAAAACTCTAAGGGGATGCCGTCAGGCCCGGTGGTTTTATCCAGGGCTAGAGAGGTCATCGCATCCTCCAGTTCTTCCCAGGCAATTGTAGCTGCGAGGGTATCATTTTGTTCATGCGTAGCCTTCATTGTCCCTAGCTCTTTAAAAAAATGTGTTCCGAAGACTCAGTCCCTAACGACATTGCTCCCTTAGAATGTAGCTGTTCGTAATAGTTCTTAAATACGTTCAATTCTTCCACTGGTGATTCATGAATTAGGCCTAAGTGGTCTCTGATCTTACAAATTCGATTGGTCACTTCTCGCTGCCGCAAGAGTTTTGCTAATACTCTCCCAGTACTTTCCCTAACTCATATGATTCAGCCCTATATTGCATACATTTGGCTGCCTTCTCCGTCCTGAAGTGTTGATGGATTTTGGATTTAATAATCAATATTGTCTGTTGACAGCCCTGGATATCTTGGCCCTTAGTTACTTTACCCATGAGTTCATACTCAGCCGTTCTTAGTCGCTCAAAACACGCCCGAATTTCTGCCTGTAACGCCTTTTGACGAGAGAGAGAAAAGCTCAAAGTTTCCCCTCGGACCCCTGCCTTGAAAGTATCCCAGACTATAGTACCTGAGGCTGTGCCTCTATTGATATTAAAGAAATCTAATATCCATTTGGCCATATAATCACAATATAATTGATCAAACAGGAGTTTCCTTTCAAAGGTCCTAGGCTTCTGAACTCTAGTAACACCAGTCAGCGGAAATTCAGCTACTAGAGAGTTATGATCTGAGACAGCCCTCGGAAAGCTCTCTATTTTGTGTATTTCGGCTAATTCGTTGGAGACAAAAAAAGAATCCAACAAGATTAGTTTCTTATGAGAGGCCGAGTAAAAGGTAAATCCTGGCTCAGATGATCTATGTTTGTACCAGCTGTCGACCAGACCGTGTTCTCTCACCAAACCTTGTAAGGTCTTAAAGACCTTCACTTTCCTACCCTGGTATGGTAGATCAGCATTTAAATTGAAATCGCTATCCAAGTGAATATTAAAATCACCACAAAAAATCAGGGGGTGTGGCCATAAAGCAAGCTCAATACTTAAATAATCCAGTATTTCAGGATCGTCTACATTGGACCCATAGATAGAGCAGATCGTAAAAAGAGGCATTATTAGCTACTAGTTTATATTCTGCAATATCTCACCGCCCCAGCTTATCTTCCTTGGTTCGTTTACAAATACCCATGCCATTTCATACTAGGATTGCCACCCCTCTAGTTGTTGTCCCCTGACGAGTACAAGCTAACATATTGTAGCCTAGATCCCTCATCACCATCTTTTGCGCCAGGCTATGTGGGTTTCATAAAGGCACACTAGGTCGATCTGCATGAATCGAAGGCTCTTAGCCATCATACCCCTTTTTTTTTTCATTGAGGCCACAAATATTCACTGAGCAGATCCGAATTTAACCCCCCCATCCTTGTGTTTAAGATTCTTGATACCAGATCTTTCCATAGTATACATACATTTACAGCTTTCAGCAACAATAATTTCATTTCTCCGTACAGAAATAAGAATGCCATGACACATATTAAAAAAGAAGCGATCACCAATTGCTTGCCCCCCTCTACCTTCCCCCCCAGATCCTTGCTCTCCCTCCCCCTCCACCCCATTCCCCCCCTGCCCCGACCAACCCTAACAGACAACTGGACCTTCCAGGTCCGGCGATGGAGTGGAACCCCTCCCGCATGTCTGCCCCGACCGCAAGTCTATCAGTAGCGCCCTAAGATACAAAATGAGAAGAGAGAGAAAAAATAGAAAAAACACCATTACCTATTCCCCCCTGACATAAAGAGAATTATTCAAGAGATTGTAAAAACTCATTAGCTTTAATCTCTGATGAAAAAAAATGTGGAATCTCCCTCCAGACTTCTTTCAACTTAGTAGGATTCATTCAATAAACCTAAGCTCCCTTCCTTTGAAAAGGTTGAATCAGCTGTCGGAGTCGCCAGCGATGTTCTACTGTAGAGTGGCAATAATCAGGTCTGACAAAAAAAGTATGCCCATTAAAGGAGCGCTGTCGATGTGGTTGAGCTAGATCATAGATTGCCTGGTGAAGGAGGAAATTCCCAAGATAGATAAAAATTGCATGAGGTTTGCTCCCTTCTGTCAAAGAAGGTTTCCTCTGCTTAAATGGGAATCTGTGTGCACGCTGGATTTCTTGAGCCGAATCCCAGTTTCCCAGCTCGGGGAGAGCCCCTTTGAGAAGATTGACAATAAATGTTGACACATCAGCCCCTTCAGACCCCTCTGGATTGCCTAAGACCCTCAAGTTATTCCGTCTCATTCTAATTTCGAAATCTTCCAGCTTCATTGGGTGTCTGACATTTGATTTTCTAGTGTCACTGTCATCTCTCTATGTGCCGAAGCTTCATTTTCCAGCGTGTCCATCCTGTTCTCCACCTTAGTCATTCTTTCCATGAACTCTGAGCAGGTTTTAGAGATCTTACGGATAGTTCCCTGCATCTTCCTGCAGGCTGTCTGGACTCTCCGACTCTCAACATGTGTCTCTTCTCTATAGGCCATGATGCTTTGATATATGGACTCCAAAGAGACGGGCTCCGCAACTCCTAAAGTGTTACCAGCTGCTGCTTTGTTTCCTTCTAGCACTGGGGAAATGGAGTAATCCCAGAAAAGCACTCAAGCTTTTGCTTCATTTTTACTTACTTTATCTCGAGAAGGGAGTTTTCTCCCATTTTTCACTGTGGCAGCATCGATCAGGGCTTCGTCTGGTTTGACATTCGAGCTACTAGAGTCCGATACATGGCCCTGGCTTTCTGAGTCAGACCAATCTGAAATGTCCGACAGGGAATTTCTTTAGCCCCACCTTCTGTTTCAGGCCCCCGATTAATAGCAAGTTTTCCACTTGGGGTGCCCTCCTTGGGATTGGGACCGAGCAGCTTATGTGACTCATGACCCCTGACTGTAGGTAAATCTTCTTCATTCTGCTGAGGACGGGCCCCCCTCTCCTCCAGGTCCCTCTGGAGCCTGCACTGCCCCTTGGCCCACTATCTTTTCAAGATTTGGAGTTTGGCTCACCTCAGGGTCCATAGATGTCGGGTGTAGATGTGCCTAAGAGAGTGTAGCTTCAGCCTGATGTAAAATACTGGAGCCAGAGCTATCATTTTGTGAGGTCGAATTGCCCAGGGAGGGTTGATCCGGCATCAAAGATGTTTTCCTGTTGGGAGTTTTCCCAGGTTCCCTGATAATTATCCGTGGGCGCTTTTTAAAAAGATTTGGCCAAACGCCTTCTGACTCTGCTGCGCCAGCTCCTTTAGATGTAGGGCCCAAGTCTGCTTTTACTGCAGGCTTTTTCCCAATTGATCCGGTCTCCGTTCGGCCCTTCATGGCTTTGGCCGCCTTAGCTGGAGACATCGCCAGACTGTCGACCGGGAGCACCCCGCCCCCAGCAGCCACACCACTCGCAAGAGAAATCAGCCGCCAGGCAAGGCAACCCCAGGTCCGGCAAGCCTGCACCGCGCGAGATACGAGCAGGCTGAAAATTGTTCTTCGCTGATCCTCTCCTTTCCTGGTAAGTGACACCAGTTCCTTCATCCTACATTGCCAGCATAGGAGGGGAAATTAAAGCGCAGCTGCGAGGCAAACAAAACGGGAGGGTTCCAGCAGCCGCGGTCAAACAGCCGCCATCTTGCCGTCAGCCTCCTTAGAGTGTTCCACCATCTCATACAATTTGATGCAGTGGCATAATGTTCTTTTGATCCAGTCACTCGTCCATGTTGTAGAACCGTTGAGGACCCATAGTTAAACATATTTGGCCACATTTATCAAACTTTCATGCAGCGCAGCAAGCTACCTTGCTGCGCTGCATGAAAGGGAAAGTGAAAGGGTAAGAATGCTCCATATTTGACTTTATATGGTGCATTCCTGTCCTTTCCCTGTGCTGGCACCCTTTTGGCTGCCAAGCGCCAACGCAGGCACCCTTGCCTGTGGTGCAAGGGTGCCTGCGTTGCAGACAGGATTGTTTTTTGTGCAGGAAGGGGCACCTTCCTGCACAAAAACAATCTTCAGAGGCATTTTCCTCTTTCTAAGTTTGCTGCAGTACACTTAGAAAGAGGAAATGACGAGGAGAAATAAAGATATTTCTTCTTGTTGCGCCTCCCCTGGGAAGAAGTAGCATTTTGACACATTCCCAGTTTTCTCAGTGTTGGTATGTGTGCCAAAATCAATGGGTGGATGCGTGGGATCTCCACGCTCCATCCATGTAACGCATCCCTGGGGCAGAGTACCGTAATGCAGTGATTTCCGTTGCCTTGTGTTACTCCAGATTTATCAAGTCACTCAGGGCCACAGAAGGTGGCCCTGCATGACTTGATAAATCCCACTTAGGTTTTGCGTCACCATTGCACCCCCTTGCGATGGCGCAAGGGTTACGCAAAACCCTTGATAAATGTGCCCCATTATTTTTAATATCTTTGAAACATATAGTTTCACTTTCCAGAGTATCAGTGAAATACAGGGGTCATTTAGAGTTTGGTGGCCTGGGAGCACCTCCAAAACTGTAGTTTTCCCACTCGATTTAGAGTGGCAGAGTCTTAGCTGGCTTGATTGTTGAAAAGCTCTTATCATATGGCCCATTACCCACAGGGCCGTCAGGTCACTGTAACTATTGCTGTGCCCTATTTAGGGTTTGTTTTCCTTACCTGGTACATCCATGCTTTGCTGCACATCAGGGGTGTTGTTTTCTTTCTTTTCTAAAAACCGACTCCCTCCATAGGAGTTTGTTTTAAGAAAACAAAAATCTTTGCCTAGCAGACACAACAAACGCGTGCCTGCCCAGAAAAGCTTATGTGCCTTAACTGCAACTATAGAGAAGACTACGCTTTGCCTTTCCCTTAACTTGTCCATACTCCCAGCATCTACCGAAGCAGAAGTTGAGGACGCTCCTTCTCCCTAATCGCGGCAAAGATCTGGAACAGCCTCCTCTTGCAACTTCGGACCATCACCTCACTTCCAGAGTGCCGAATGGCCCTCAAGACCTGACTGTTCAAATAAGTCTTCAGGACCTGCAAGTGCCTTGATACCTTATCGGGTGATTAGCCGCGCTTTAGAAATCCTGATTGATTGATTGAGCAGCCACTGCAATGGAAGCTACATTTAAGGCACAGAGATCCTGTCTACCTGGCAGGGATCTTTAAGTATGCCAGTCAATCATCTTGCCAGAAGAGTTGGGGCCATAGCCTCAGCTGACCCAGCTGGCTTGCAGGCCACCTGTCATTCTCTAAATCAGCCTCATCATCTTCTACTTTAAAGCAGTTGCGGCCGGCAACATTAAAATATGGTGAGGCACGATGCCCAAAAAACTCACCATGTATATGTTGCCGGCCACAGGGTCTGATTGCCGTCTCTCTCTTCTTCTGGCGCTCTCCTCGGCATCTAGAGTCAGAAAGGGAGGGACTTCCTCCATTGTGCCACGCAAATCCAACCAATCGGATTGGTTGGAGCAGGGTAACCCAGCACACATTTTGAGGCTTGGGGCCTGCGGCTGCAATCCCATGGCTGTTTCTCAGCCTTGGGATTGCAGGCTCTCAAGTGCGCATAACAGATAGGCCAGCTGTAGCAACCGGCCAATCTGACATGCACACTAGGAGGGAGTTGAAGTAGTAGTGCCATGGCACTCATCAGCCCGCCCCCTGCCCTCCCGCTGTAGCAGCGCGAGCCTTCCACACATAATAAAATGGTATTTATTACCATTTTATGAATGTGTGTGCGTGCGTGCTGCACTGGCAGCAGGCTGGGCGGTGCTCCTCCGCCATAACGGAGGAGCTGCCACTGTTTTAAAGTGAAAGGCATCAATGAATTCATGGATGTTAGGGAAATTCACCTAACCTTTGGTTTCCAAAATTTGGCTAAGTTTATACACATTATTTTTGCTCCAAAAGCTCTGTATCCTTTTTCTTCAATTTTATCCACCAACAACATGGCAACAAGGATAATAAAGATTACCAATAATACATTCTGTTAATAAAAGGGGTTACATTACAATAGGAGAACACCCCCCCTCCCCGCAAAAGCAGCCATTCTAGGAACTTCCCCAGTAATTGGTGTGCTTTAGTCTTGAGCACTGCTTCTGATTTTTAATTCTAGCGAAGTCCCTGGGGTAAAATAAAGAGCATTAGTAGTTGTGTGTATGTGCACGTGGGGCCTTTTTAGTTTACAACTAGAGCCACCAGTGTAGCTAACAATGACAATTCGTAATCAAGCTATATTTCAACCTGTACCACGGTTAAAATAAATTATATTAGCAACAGCGCGACTCCAAATCTGACTTGGGCAACTCTAGTATGTGTCAAGTATTTACACCCCTTCCAGCTCAGTAATTTCCATTGTTATCCACACCTGCCACCAAAGTGTAAATCTAAGTTGACTCCACAAAATTCATAGTAATAGAGCGTATCACAGTATTAATACTAAAGGATTCATTATAAGTCCTCAATATTAGTGGAGGTAATACTGCACCTGGTAAATATCTATACTACAGAGGGCAGTGTTTACATTAGTTCGACATTGCATCGCACTATGAGTTCTGCATGTTTGAATAGGAAAAGCGCCAAAATACCGCATGTTTTTTTCCTATTTTGAGCTGCAAAACTCAAAATGTTATGCAGAATTTTAATTATGTCAGAGTGATCAGATTAATTTAGGAAATTTAGCAATACTCTTTTGACATAAAATTATCGAAAATTCTGCCATTATACCTACTTGTGTAATTTAGAGTAATTTGGGGCAAAATGCCAGCAGGAAGAGCACAGTAACACACCGTGAGAGACTGCTGGCTGCTGCTGTTTGTGTTCTGTTGCGTTCAGCGCTATTTTCTTAGCCCAAAATGCATCCACGTGTCCATTTTAGACGTAGGGGTGTATTTTGCACTAAGAAAATAGCGCTAGTTGTTGGGCTACACTTCTCGTGTAATTCTGCGTAATCTTGAGTAATTTTGCTGTAATTTCACGTAATTACACTACTGAAATCTACACGAGTTACACCCACCATACTTACCTCCCACAATCCCTCTTTGATGGAAAAAAGGACCCACTCTTGTTTTGGGGCTGGGCTTTATCAGACAGAACATAACTAATATTCCTCAATAGACCTTTATTTCAACATATCTAATTGAAATCAAAGGATAGGTGGAACTCACTCTTTGTAGGTCCTAAACATTTTTTAGTGTGCACTTTCATTCATGATGACACTCTTTTACTCTCGACTTGAATAAATGTCTCCATCAATGGACAAGTTTAATGTCAAAAAGAGAGCTGCTTGCTAAGGATGGGTGAAAAATGTGTTTGAAAATCTACTTATTTCATCATACCAGCATCCAGGATGGGACTGAAGTGATTTCATACTAGGGTCCTATTTAGAGTTTGGAAGATAGGGTACTCCACCACAAACATGTCATAGTACCCTGTTCGTGCGACCCTAGGTCCGCCCACTCTATAATAGTCAGGACATCAGACTGCCCATCCTATTTAGAATGGACGGTTTGAAGAGGGTTGTTTTCTGTCCATCACCACCAGGACTCTGGCGTAGTGAACTGCTGCCTGCTCCTCCCGATGTGGAGGTCATTAGTGTTTTGTTCCTGCTTTGGGAGTTTGTTTGAAAAACAAAAAGTTGGGTGAACGGTCACCTGAAAGATGGTGGCCAAACACCAAACTTAAAGTGCCATCAGAGGAACCATTATGACAGCGGTTCTTCTGAAGGTACAGTGATCATCCCTGGGCCAGTGGTGATCTCTTAATATGGTGAACCACAGTCTTTCATTGTGGCAGAGGTTATGACCGCTACCAATCTAGCGAAGAGGCTTGCCTCAAATTCAGCCCCAAATCTCCATCATATCGATTCACCAACACCCAAACTCTGTGGTGCCAGCAGCATGCAGCCTCTATGGCTGCAAAGCTAGTCTAGGAAAGCAATGTGCATTGAAGGTAATATGGTTGGCTGTACTGTGACAAATCAGCCTGACCTTTGCTTTCAGGCCAGTCTGAAGCTGAAGCACATTTGGGTCTTCCTGGACATCTTTGCTATCTTGAAAGGGTGTGGGCATCCAGCATTGCACAGCAGGGAGCATGGTGTCTCATGATTGTCATTACTCAGAAGTAGGTCTCAATCCCCTAAAGAGCAGCAATATGCTGTCCATGGAATGTACCAAGAGGACACAAAATGCTGTGGTGTTTGATGCAACAGGGAGCTTCAGGCAGTCATTCAAGTCACACCTTCTACTACTAACAAACATTAAAGAGAAGACCAATTTAATCTTGGGGAAGGCACATTTTCCAATTTCGCCTCTGCCTCCTGCCTCACAATGGGTGCAAGTAGTGGTGACTCCAAATTTAGGTGGCAATCATCCCATAGAGGGGAAGGGGAAGGTTTCATCATAGTTGGAGAGCTACTGCTATTCTGATCATTCCCGGAGTGGCCTCACTGGGTATCTGGCGATTCCCCAGTAGGCCGCTGACCTGGAGGTACATTTTTTCTTATGCCTGAGGCTGATCTGTCTTTTGCTCAAGCCCAACCCCTCTCAGCCATCCTTCCTTTTCCTCCCTGTAATTCTGAGGCTCTGACTTTGGAGTTGTGCAGGGCACAGCCGCAGTCCCCCAGAATAACAGATTGGAACACAAATATAAACTGAACATGTCTACTTGGCCGACATGTGCAGTTTGTATATGTGGAGCGCATGTAGCACCAGAGAGCTCTGCTTGAAATAGGTGGTCCTGTTGCAAAAAGGCCTTTATTCTCTCTAACTGAGATCTTCAAAAAATGGAAGAGGGCCACATCACACGTACAGTGTGACTGAGTTCTCAATCACACACAGCATATGTGTGACATTAGCTGTGATCATTAGGTTGCTGTTGCCTTTGAGTGATGCCTAAACCCCTAGATCTTTCCCTGCATATGCTGTCAGCCATTACTTTACATTTCCAATTCTAAAGCTGATCCACTGTTCTTGCTGAAGTGGTGGTCTAGGGTGTATCAAAAGTACATAATATAGCACTGTCTCACATGCAAATAACATTGTTACTTTTACAAATTTCTCATCCTTTGATAGCATACAACCTTAAAAAAGCCTCTTCTGTATTCACAGGAAAATTGACCCTGCCTTAAAACTTCAAATTGTTGCCTTTCTTTTTCTTTCAAATGACCCTGTACTTACTTTCCTTTCTCTGCATGCCTTCTCTCTCTGAGAACAGCTTACTCTAAGGTACAAGCATGTCTGCTTAATCCCTAGTACTGCATTTCTGCAAAATGCCAACACCTCATTTCAAAGATCACAACCTCTCTTTTAAAAAGTCATATCCCTGCAACCTAACAATAGCTAATCTCCTGTAATACTGTGAATTAATTAACATACCCCTCTCCTACTAAAGATAACGTCTAACTCCTATTAATTTAATCAAACACATAGAAACTGGAGTAAATGCAAGGAATAAGATTCCTTAAGAGCACAAGACTAATCCAAATAACCAACAGTAATCACTGAAAAGAAAATAACCTTGGGTTCTGGAGCAGCGTGCTGCACAGTGTAAAGAGCTTTAATGCCTCGTCAAGGGTAATAAGTGCTGTATAAATGCAACTGCACTACAAGACAATATATAACCCCCTTTGCCCACACTAACACCATAACACTCAGCAGTCAGGCATACAGGCTGCATAATATTTCCCTTATACTTCTTGAGAGCCTTACACTCACAAAAGATAAAATTGCTATTTGTCCTGTCCATGGCCCAGTAGTGTACCATTCTAAAGCACAAACCCACCTATCGCCATCTGAACAGGCATGAAATAACTGAAGAGATCTGCTACCTGCTGTTGGCCAATGGGGGATTTTAATTTAGTCCACCACTGCCTGTTTTGACAAATTACACCCTACAGCCGCTTTGTGACACCACACAATGGCTATCAGATTTGGGATGAAATTAACAAAGTCTATCCCAGAAGATCTCTCCACCATTTTTTCCTACAACTTATGCATTCTCAGGGCCATAAACTTTAAACAAAATATCTCAGAATGGTCAACCTCGTGAAGTAACCATCTAGGTGGACTATGAAAATAATAAATCCCATAAAGGGACCTGCAGAGCTGCTAAAAGCTGCCAGCCTACTGAAAACCATCAACTGTGTGCCTCTCTCACACCTCTTTATTCATCACACTGCTAAGCACTGCATCCGTTAACACGTTAACCACACCTCGGTGGTCATCATACACTAAATGAAAACACCTTCTACGTAAGTTGGAAACAAAGACAGCACTCTTCCAACCACACACACAATCACAGTGTAGCGTGCTACCCATGTAGGCAAGTGCTTCAGCGTCCCACATAAGAGCAGTAAGAGCTATATAAATGTTACAATACAATGAGCCAAAAGCCAATCACAGTAAACGTAAACTGTAGCTGACAGGACTGAGAGCAATCCGGGCATGCAGGTGGCAAATAAGCTAAAGTAAAAAATACAAAATCTTTAGTATGTGTGCGTGTGCCCCACCTGTCCCTCCCACTGTAATGCTAATACTCTGGCATTTCTCAGGTCAAACTGGCCCATCTTGCAGTTCTATCTCTGCACTATATGGGGGCTAGTATGCAAAATTTGTCAGGGCTGCTCTTAATTCCAAGTCTGACCCTGATTGTGATACTCAGTACTTCTACATGCCTTTGTGTACGAGGTAGATCCACTGAGAAACGTTAGTGAAGTGGGAGCAGCCCCTTGTGTTAGAGAATCACAAGAATTCCATATGTGCTCATGTGATGATGAACACCCTGGCCAGAAGTAAAAACAAGGGATTTCCTGAGACCTGGTGAGGAGGGGCAAGAGTTCAGAGTTTTTGGAATCCACTACGGTCTCCTCTTCACTTTCCCTTGCAGTGACTGTCAAAATCATTTGCCCACTCAATCCAGTAGGTGACATACTGTTGGTCTACTGGTAGAGATTCTTTCAGCAGATGCTTCGGAAATTCCCCAGCCTCTCTCCAAATAAGGCCAGATCTAGGTATCCCATTCGGAGAGACAAGTCTAATGGCCCTCCTCAAAGTCAGCACCTTGGTGTAATGAGGCTACATACTATGCTCCTGTATCTAACCAGTACCACAAGTACATGTACATGAACATCTTAGAGAACATCTAGATGATGGTGGCACCGCAGCACTCATTCTATTGGATTTGAGTGTGGCCTTTGATACGGTGTCCCATTCAATCATGTTAGCTAGATTGGAGGTATTAGGTCTGGATGATCAAGCCACTGGGATGGCTTGCTTCTTTCTTAAAAGACCATGTAGTTCAGGTATTTTTGGCCAATGTGTGCTCTAAGCCACAGGCCCAGACCTCAGGAGTTCCACCATTGGCAGACCTAGTTGAGAGTTGCAGACTTACCCTTTTTTCATATGCTGATGATACTCAGATTAATTTCTCTTTATCGTCAGCACAAAACCATGACTCTTCTATTCTAAACCTGGTGTAGGATTGATGATATAAATC